>JARHVA010001319.1:2372500-2932500 GCA_037957365.1 Torreya grandis
TATTATTTGATTTTTTACAAAGATGCCATATATTTTACACCTAGTGGATGCATCCTAACTATTAAATTTATTGTAGCATTTTTTAGATGTGGATAAATATTAATTGGTTACCTTTTACTTTAGAAGGATTAGAGATATGAGATAGATCCCACTGAGTGTTCATCTCATTGTCATGTTACTAAGAGTATGGGAATGATTGACCCACAATTTCCTATGGGAGGTGGAGGGGGCTATTATAGAGGTGGTGATCACATTGAAGGATGTCCATGTATTAATTATACTTTCTATAGATGGTACTCTAGTGATTTTTGATACACCAGAGTCAAAGGATGAGAGACAAGCCTTAGCCTAGTGGGCAACATGATCGAATAGGATCTATCCTAGGTTGCATGTTAGCTTATTCAATGTTTATACCATGGCCATTTTGGATATCCATAAGGTCATGATAGGGCTTGTGATAGAATAATTTTTATGTCATAAGTTATATTACAAGGTACCATTATATATGATAGACTTTTACCAGTCTATTTTAGATTAGGGAGCTTTATATGATCTTGGTTGTCATTTAGGTCTAGCCCACGCACAACATGTATGGGATGTTGATCCAGGGGTAGAAGATGATGGGCCCTATTATTTTTTTGAGTGTATTGATCTATGATATATTCCCTATGTATCGACAAATTGGGTTGTCCCATGTGGTTGATGATAGTTACCTTGGGTAGTTTGATGGAGGCAGGACCATGTAGCATGAATTGTGCCCCATGTTCCATCTTTGCATAGTATCACATAAGGTAAAACTCTATGGCATTCATACATTCAGATAGATTATATATGGCTAAGTTGGGCCATTATTACTATAGGTTTAGTACGTGTGTATACATGGGCCACTACACTTCGTGGGTGGAGCCTAATATAGTGGCTCATATACCTAGATATCTAGGACTTTCATATCTATTAGCCCCTTTAGTAGTGCCTAATTACTAGGCATGGCATGATAAATAATTGAGAGGGAGAGGAGGTAGATGGTTACCTATAGATATTCTAGTGATCAAGCCTTGACAAGCTAGGCCATGGGTTGTTTTGGCATGATAACAGGAGGTAACAAGGCCTAGAGGAGATGATGTCATATATGTGGAGGTAGGATATGTGGGAACATAATAGAGGTGATAGTGGTCATCATGATCTCATTATAGATAGGTACATCATCGATGTGGGGAGACATAGGTGCTAACTATCCCACAAGGGGATCCTACAATGGTGGCAAGACATAGTTGGTCTATAGAGAGGCCATTGAGGAGATGAACATGATGAGCTTAGGTGGTGACTTCTAGTTTTGAATTGGTGTAGAGGAAACCAATAGAAGAGGTACTTTGGAGGTGAGTAGATGATGATACCATAGGCCATGATATCGACACTAGTGAGAAATTTTTTGATGTTTTTTTAAATTTTTAATATAAAATACTGTAGTCATATAAAATATGGTAACTTGAGTGTGGCCAATGACACCCAACCCATAGTTCCCTCTTTCTTGCTCTCTTGACCCTTCTAGGTACCTTTTCATTGATTCCCAATCATCCATTGGCTTTCAAGACCTCATTTCAGCTTAGTTAGGACCCTTTTTCCATGTTTATTCCATCCCCCCAGGTCTTGTACCCTCAAGATAATAGCACCCAAATTGGAGTGTAGCATTGGACCCTAGGGTGTCCCCTTTTTGGTTTTCTTATCTAATCAAATTTTGAGCCCATGTGACTATTTTATCTTGATTCCTCTTCCTCATTGTGTCAGCCTAGTGCAATTTCATTTAACCCATGACCAATAGGTCCCTATATAAGCCCATTAAAAAATCATTTGGAAAGGATTGAAAAATATCACTAATCAAGCAAGAAATATTAAATAAATATTCCCTATTCTCTACATACATCTAGCCAATACACTTACAATCTCATTCAAATCCTTATACTAGCCTCTAACCACTTCAAACATATCTAGTTTTAGCATTTCTTACATTTTCATATCACAATTGCACTAAGCAATTTCAAAGGGAGAACTACATATGGCTTGATCCCTCTTTGAAGTATTGGTATGTAGGTAGCATGTCCACACATAGGGTGTGAATCACATCTAGTGCATCTTACACATACTAACCCACCCTCTTTTCTCAAAGTCCTATTCAATCTTATTGGAGACTTAGGATCAAAGATAAATCAGCTCTACAAGGAGTTTGATTAAGAGTTAAGCTTTGAAATTTCATATGCAATGTCATATAGGAGTATTGGATAAAACCCAAAAAGTTCAAACCTTTGTGACCAATTTAGATAACAGTAGTAGGAATAGGACTATAGCACCAGACCTTAAAGTGACCTATTTTTGGTGCTCCTATCCTTTCACTAAATGAAAGCTATATCTAGGTTCCTGATAATATTCTAGTCATGCACACTCAATATCCTCCTTCATCTCATTCGAATCAACATAGTTCTAATCTAAATTATATTTCTCTATATTCACTTGTTATTTTTAAAAAGTCTAAACAACAATCAAAATTAACAAATCAGTAAGTTAATTATGACATAATTATTGACTAATTTACTTTACTTAGACTTTTAACTAAATAAGAATAAAAACCCCAATTATTCCTAAAAAAAGGTTAAATCATTGGTGAACCCGACTTACTTCATTTGCACATAAAAACCCTAAGGTAAATTTATTATTGTTTTTCCCATATTTTTTTGATTTTTTTACCTACATAATAAAATCATAAATTAGTGCTAAATTTTTTTAAAAAATAGTAATTTTAAAATATTTTTTTATTTTTTTTACCTGCATAATAAAATCACAAATTAGCATTAAATTTTAAAATTTCATATTAATTTTAAAATATTTTTCTTTCAAACCCTAGTTGACCATACTAGGTCCCAGTAATTTTCCAATCATTTTCTAAATTTTTATTAGCATATTTAAATCAAAAAATCCATTTAAATTTCAAAATTCAATAGTAATTTTTAAAAACATTTATTTTTCAAAACCCTAGTGGCTTCTACTAGGTCTCTTTAAATTACTAATTTTCCAATAAATTTTTGATTTTTTACTTGCATATCTAACTAAAAAATTCACTTTTAATTTCAAATTTTCACAATAAATTGCTCAAATAATCATCTTTCAAACCTTAGTTACATGTACTTGTTCCTATTTACTTATTGAGGTATCACCTTACATGTGTGTGAATTTCATATCTTTTTTATGCATATTCTAGTTCCTTGTTTATATTATATCTATTTAATCCTTTCTACTATCATCCAAGTTATTTTCCTTATGCCACTTAAGTTCCTTACATATCTTCCTTTGAGACAAAGTGTAAGACTTAGTGTTAATCCTCCTGAGTTCACCCAGATTCCTACAACTCGACCATATACCATGGATAAACAACCAACTCAGGTTCCTATTATAGATTCTACACATCTAAATTACACTAATTTCAATAAAGATAATTTTGATAATGAGCAGTATGAAAATAAAAATGATGATGTACACACTGATGTTCATGCTCCACCACATTGGACTACTGATCCACTTCTATCAATTGTTGATAATGAAGTTGTCCTTAACAAAGATTTGATCCTATGAAGTTTTTGAGAGAGACTCCAGGACCAGCCCCAAGATCATACTCTTATCTTGAAATCTATCATGGAAATTAAAAAGGCTAAGCAAGTTGAATCTTCCATTCCTTTAGAGTAACCAGTTACAAATGACACTACAAGGGCAACTATGTCTTAACAACCCCCTATAGTAACCCAACCTTCTTCTTTACTACCAGTTACAACTAGTACATCTTTGTCTCTTGATGTGGTATCCCTTGTGTAAGAGATAAAATCTCTTCAATCTAAGGTGCTACATATTGAGCAAGGTGCCTTTAGACCTACACAAGCTTTAGATTATTTTGCTCTTCTGCATACACCATTGTCACATCACATTACTTCTAAACTTTTTCCATGAGGTTTTTTTCAACCCAAGCTTACTCTATATGATGGTAAGGGTGACCCAAAGACACCTTTGAGATCTTTTCACACAACATGCTTGGACTATGCACCAAATGACTAGCTACTTACTAAATTATTTCCATGAAACTTAAAGGATTATGCTTTACAATGGTTTTATAGTCTACCAAATCCATCAGTCAATGGATTCAATCCTCTAGTTGGCATGTTCTTATCTCATTTTAGCATTAACATTAGTGATAAGGTTTCATATGCTCAAGTTGCACAACAAAAACAAAGGGCCAATGAGCATCTCATAGATTTTTTTTTTTGATATATAACTATCTTAGCTAAGATGGATAGCCCCATGGCTGATCAAGAGTTATAGGATATATTAAATAAAAATATTCTAATAGCTTTACATTAATCAATTATGTTCAAAAGGTTCTCTTCCTTCACCGAATTATGTCACACACTAAAGTAAAGAGAAGTCAAGTTAATTTTAATGGGCAAACTCAAGTACACAAGTATCTCAGACAAAAAAAACAAGAGTAAAAAAAATTCCCATACAAAGTAAAGGTCAATGATAAAAATAATTAGAATCAACCTATAGTTAATGCAGCTTCAGAACTCCCTCAACAAGTGGTTTTATTAGCACATCCTCAGCGTACCTTTACCAATCTACTAGTTTCTCCAACCAGAGTTTTAAAAAAGCTATTAGAATGTAATATCATATCTCTTCCTTATATTTAGGAAGTTGAACCAACAAAGCCTCTTCCACGAGGATATGATCAACATGAATTTTTTGAGTTTCATAGGGCACCAAACTATACAACAAATAGAGGCATCAGTTTGAGACACAAGATACAGGATTTAATAGATGGTAATCATATTGATCTTATCACTTTAGTTGAGCCTCCTTAGGCCAAGCCAACATAATATAAATAATTGAAAATATTTTTATATCCTTTTCCACAACATTCCAAATAGGAGACAAGGGATACATCAGGGTTTCATCATGCATATCATGCACATCCCCCACTAGATACATAGAGGAAACCTTTAGTTGAGTTACATCCTTTGAGTAACATGATTGTTGTATACAATTCTAGAGTTCCATCTAGACCTTTCATCTCCTTCTCAAAGAAGGAGATCATTGTGGATGATATGGATTATCATGCACTATTTATTAGGGCTCACATTCATAATCATCCTATTCATAGTGTTCTCATAGATAATGGATCTAATGTGAACATATGCACTATGACATTATTATAGCATTTGGGATATTCGTAGCGAGATATTACACTAATAGACAGTTATTATTGGATGTAGTGGGCATAGATATATTTCATTGAGTGAGATTGGACTTCCTCTATATGTGGGTCTAATACATGTGGCCAACCATTCACTATTGTTCCCAGTGTAGGAGTTTTCGATATGTTATTTGGTCAACCATGGATTCAAAAATTTTGAGTAATACCTTATGTAGTTCACATATTCATGAAATTAATTCATGATAATTAGGTTATTATAGTTGGTGGAGTTTCATATGAGTCACCACTCCCCACTTCATAGCCATCTTCTACTTTACAGTCACTAGTTTCAGTTCAGTCACTAGTTTGTATTCAGCCACTAATTTTAGTTATTCCACTAGTTCTAGCTCTTCTTCTAGTTTAGATTCAAACACAATTGAGGCATCCACCACCATCACAGTGAGTTCATACACCTCTACAAAGGGTCTCTTTCATAACAGACATAGTTTTAGGATTTTAGATAGCTCCCAGCTATAATATTCACACCCAGGGTAGTATCATTGATATCTCATGCATCTACACACAAAGAACAATTTCAGAGATCTTCTCCTACCTTTAAATGGGTCCCTAAGATCCCTATAATTTCATCTAATTCTTAGAGTTATAGGGGGACCCTATAGTTATTTTCCACTTCTAATATTTTAGATTATTTACAACATATATAGCTTTTAGAGCCATAACCTCAGCCTCTCCATCATGCTTCACAATCATGCATGATTCCTCTCCTTGATATGGGACACCATGATAGGGAGTCTCCCATGAGACTTATTGATATCATTTTACCTAGTAATACCTATACATAGCTTTTATTGATTGATTGTACATAGATCAAAACTTTCAAAAATTCAAAATCAATACAAATTTTCAAAATATAAAAACATTCAAATACATTCAAAAACACCAAAAATATTTTGATTATATGAATCATCCATGCTTTACATTGATATTATTATGCTAGACTTACATTTATTGTTCTATGATATTATTTGTCAATTTATCTACATTATCATGCTTTACTTGATCTTCTTTGAGTGGGTGCAGTGATATTTAGATTCTTGATTGCTTCAGTCTACCCATTAAGGGGGCATCCTACTAATACATTCAAGACATACTTTGATATATCTACCCACTGGGGGTATATTCTACATGATTACACCATCCAGGTTATGTCATTCCTACACCACACACTTTAGTTATCATGATAATGTATATTATTTACTAGCTTACACATATTACACTATTAACATTCCACTAGTATATAGCACTTATGTATATCTTAGCATATACCTAGTCGTGTACTAACATGTCTTACATACCTTCACATTCTTGCTTTGATTAGTTATATCATAATTGTATTTCCAGTTCTTACATGTTTTTTTATTACTTAGCATTAGCTTGATGTGATTGCATTTTCCTATTCATGTTTATCTCTTGTATGTGCCTTAGGACATTTGTCAATGTCCTTCACTTCTGTTCATGTGTGTGCCTTTAGACATTTATCAATATCCATTATTTATACTCTTTTTTATGCTTGTTTCAATTGTATGTGTATGTGACATTTGAACATGTCTTGTATGCTTGATTTCCATATTGAGTGACATGTGCCCATGTCCTTTGTTTGCTTGGCCCCTTGGCCATAATTTGCATTGCTTATTTCTTCTTACCTTGTGTGTTTTTTCTTGTTTGCTTCTTATTGCTTGCAATGCCATGATCCACATCATGCATTTATCTTGCCTTCTTGGATGCCATAATGAACATCATGCTCTATCCCTCTATAATAACTAACAAAAAATAATTAACCAAAATTATCATTTTAATTCTAGTTCTATACATTGCATTACATTTTTATATCTATCTAGGCATACCCCTATTGATCTAATAATCTCTTAATACAAACCATGTTATATCTTGAGATATCTTATCGAATATCATTGTTATATCATGTATCTTTGTAGCATAACACACTTTTAGGGATCTTTATTTTGAGGGAATTCATTGTAGGGTTTTCATTCCTACCCTCATAAGAGGGAGAAACAAATAGGGATTTTGTCATAGAGATCAGAATTCCTTATAGTTAAAATTTAGCTTCCAAAATAGCTTAGAACAGTAATCAAAGGTCAAACCAAGTAGAATAGATCAGAAAAATAGTGATGATTCCAACTTATTTTTTAGTTTCAACAAAGAACAACAATATCAGACATAGAAAACAACACCAGACACTAGGGTATCCTATTTTTGATGCTCTTATCCAAATAGTAAAAAAAATAGATTTTCTAAAAGTAGGCAAAAAAATAGGTTTAGCTACAGGTTTGCATATTCAGACCAGTTTAGAATCAATAGTTTTTAGTACACTTATTATCAGAGAATCAAGATATAAGGTGCATCATGCATGGCATGATAGATCTCACTTCTAGTTTTAGATATGGTAATTGGTATAACTTTCAGATTAGAATCCATATTTTAGATGCCAATGATTGGGGGTAATGTGCATGACACATTTGTTTTCTTTTCTTTCTGATTTTAGCATTACCTAGGCATTCTCAATAGTTACATGCCTTATTCCATCTATATATGGTTGGCATAATTTTAGAGTAGCTTTTATACAATCCTAATCTCCACATTCTTGAGTTCCCAAGTGGCTTCCATACAAGCCTAGTTTACAATTTTGGAGTGGCTTTCATACAAGCCTAATATCCATCTTTTGGAGTGGCCAAGAGTGGCCTAGTTTTTAGCATACATTTGGATATCCATGCCAACATTATCAAATTACAAATCATTCATGGGCTTCTGAAGCCATCTCATTTGACACATATTTCATATTGATATTAGTTTATAACTTCACTTCATGTGGAAATGATGGAGCCAAAGGACTAGCTAGCATTTGTATTTTTTAGACACATATTCAGAGGGATTGGACACATATTCCAAACATTGATTAGCACATGAATGATCATATAAATTCACTTAGTAGGTGATGATAGAGCTAAAGGGCTAACCTTTGCATTATTGAGCTACTCTTAGGGAATTGAGTGCTCAGCTTTGTTCATGATATTACTCTTGGTACAACACCTTCTAGCATTACTCAGCATAATCCATCATCACTTAACATCACAATAGGTTTTGTATTGGTTTACATACCTGATGAGGTGTATTCATTCCTTTCTCTTCCTTTTCTCTCTTACCCATATTTTTACATTCTTATGTTAGATATAGCGTATCTAGTAAGAACTGATCTACTCTTTATTTTTCTTGTAGATTCATACTTCACAACATGCTCTCTCTATGCACACCTAGCATCACAACAACTTCATGAGCTTCACCCTTATAGGTAAGCTTAGGTGCACTTACTATTTTTCCTTTATCCTAGTATTTCACTTCATTGCATCACTAGAATAAAGGGGGGCAAATGTAGTCATATAAAATGTAAAAATTGGTAACTTGAG
Organism: Torreya grandis; assembly: GCA_037957365.1. NCBI lineage: Eukaryota > Viridiplantae > Streptophyta > Pinopsida > Cupressales > Taxaceae > Torreya > Torreya grandis. The sequence goes on from JARHVA010001319.1 coordinate 2,381,231, forward strand.
TGTGGTTAATGACACCCAACCCATAGTTCCATATTTCTTACTCTCATGACCCTTCTAGGCACCTTTTCACTGATTTGAAATCATCTATAGGCTTTTAAGACATCATTCTAGCTTGACTAAGACCCCTTTTCCATGCTTATTATATCCCCTAGGTCTCGTACCCTCAAGACAATAGTGCCCAACTTGGATTATAGCACTAAACCTTAGGGTGTCCCCTTTTTGGCACTCCTATCCAATCACATTTTGAGCCTAGGTGACCATTTTATCTTGGTTTCTCTTCCTTATTATGTTGGCCTAACACGATTGCATTTAACCCATGACCAATAGATCCCTATATAAGCCCATTCAAAGATCATTTAGAAAGGGTTGGAAAATATTACTAAGTAAGCAAGACTATTCAAGAAATCTTCCCTATTCTCTACATACAGGTATCCAATACACTTAAAATCTCATTCAAATTCTTACACCATCCCCTAGTCACTTCAAGCATATCTATTTTTAGCATTTATTTTATTCTTATATCACAATTACACTAAGAACTTTCAAAGGGAGAACTACATATGGATTGAACCCTCTTTAGAGTATTGGTATATAGGCAATGTGCCCATACATGGGGTGTGAATCATATCTAGTGCATCTTACACATACTAACCCCTCCCCCTCTTTTTTAAAAGTCATATTCGAGCTTATTAAAGACCTAGGATCAAAGATAAATAATCTCTATAAGGATCTCTATTGAGAGTTAAGCTTCAAAATTTCATAGGTAGGGTCATACAGGAGTGGTAAATAGAACCCAAAAAGCTCAAACCTCTATGACTAATTTGGACAATAGCAACAAGAATATGATTATAGTGTCAAACCTTAAAGTGTATTATTTTTAGTGCTTATATCCTTTCATCAAATGAAATATAGATTTAGGTTATTGATACTATCCTAGTCTTACATAGTTAATATCAACCTCTATCTCAGTCAAACTAGCATAGTTCTAAGCTGAGTTATATTTCTCTCTATTCACTTGTTATTTTTAGAAATTCTAAACAATAATTAGAATTAAAAAATTAGTAAGTTAATTATGGCATAATTATTAGTTGATTTAATTTACTCAAACTTTTAACTAAATAGGAATAAAAACCCCAATTATTTATAAAAAGGTTAAATCAAATACTAGTTACATCCTTTTTTATGATAGATAGATGATTGAAGATATATATATATATATATACACACACACACACACACACACACACACACACACACACACACACACACATATACATGTAATCTAATGTATATTTATTTTTTAATTTTATATATACTACTATAGAGGAGGTCAGATAGGGAACCCTAATTATGGCTATGTATCATGATATTTTGGATGGGGTGTTATCACCTTATGACCCTACCACTTTGGTTGATCATTCAGTTCCATCTACCCTAGATTAAGCAAGGTGGTTTAGACTGGTGGGAGAGGCCACAATAGTTACAAACACAAGGTGATAGTTAACATCCATTGGTAGGGGTGGGATTTGGAGAGGCATAGGCCTAGTAGGCCTTAGCATAAGAGTGAGTTGTACACATGGAGACTACCATCCATCTTGGTTAGGTATAAGCCTAGGTGGCCAAACTATAAGGATAATTTATTGGTTTGAGATCCTAGATTACCTCTTTACATCAAACTATTCTAAAGGGTTCAGTCACAAGCATCAATGGGTAATGTGGCTATCCCACATGATAGATAAAATGGATCACAACCTTAGAGATTTATCTATTTTATTTTATAAAACACATGATGTGTGTGTGTGTGCGCGTGTGTTTGTATGTGTGTGTGTATATATATATACATATACATACATACACATATACACACACACACATATACATACATATAAATATACATATATATCTTTATGTATATGTATATATGTATGTATATGTATATACATATACATATATAAATATTGAAAGTTCATTGATCTTATGAGTTATACTTAGATTTGTATGTGGATTCATAGATGTATTTCCTTTATAGCACATGTATTTCTTGTATGACCTGACACACACACACACACACACACACACACACACACACACACACACACACACACACACACACACACACACACACACACACAAATATACATATATATATTTATGTATATGTATATATGTATGTATACGTATATTATACATATATAAATATTGAAATTTCATTGATTTTATGAGTTATACTTAGATTTGTATGTGGATTCATAGATGTATTTCCTTTATAGCACATGTATTTAGTTTTTGTTGTATATTCTATGGGAAATATGTGATGTATGTTTTCTTTTCTAGTATTATGTGATACACATGTATGGTAAAAAATAAAAAGGAAAAAATGATTTATAAAAGTATAATTAATCAAAACAAATGTAATACACATTATATCATGATGGGAAATGTGTAAAAACAAAACATGAATAAGTATAATAAACCAAAGGGGTAAAGAGGGTAACAAATGTTTTCAAACCATGTAAATATTTACACCAAATTAAAATCATACTATATCATGTTGGGAAGTATGAAAATTCGTAATAAAATGGAAGACACATGAAAAACCAATGGAATAAAAAACAAACAAACAATAAAGTCAATCAATCATACCAAATCAAGATAGGAAGTATGAAAATAAAAATAAAATGTAAGTAGAAATCAAAATAATTATACTAATTCAAGATGGGATGTATGAGAAGTTTAATAAAAAGTTTTAAAACATACACACAATCAAAAAATGAGAAGACAAAAGTGAAGTGCTTATGAAGTAAGCATAAAACACACTAAATCAAGACGGGAAGTATGTAAATGATGTGTAAATTATAATCTAACATAAATTATCTAAAATTTGAAGAATGTAATTTTATTTTTACTTAGTTATAGTATGAATTGGGTATTGGAATATTTTATGAGGAGGGCCTGGTCCTATCCATGGTCTTACACTACAACTCACAAAAGGAATACCAATGAGGTGAAAAAAATTGTGAGAATGATTTAAAAGATGTTTTTAAAGTGGTAATTTGTGAGGAGGGCTTGGTCCTATACATGGTCTTACACTAAAAATCACATGGGTAACACTAATTATGTGAAAGGTAGTAAGGAATTTTTTTAGTATGGTAATTCATGAGGAGATACTAGTCCTATCCATGGTCTTACACTACAATGCACAAAGGGAAACCCTAGGGGGAATAATCAGTTAACAAAACAATATTTATAAAATGGAAATATTAGAAATGGTGTAATAAAAGGAATGTAAAAATAATGACATAGGCATCTATAATGAAATCTTAGGAAACATGAGGCATATGAGGTATAAAAGTGAGACACTAAGAGTCTAATGACTATCAAATTACAAAGGAAATCTACTCACAATAAGCGCAAAGGTCTATAGGCCAATAGGTGAGATACTAAGATCAACTCATGATGGATATATGAATAAGAAAATTAAAATGGATGTGCCTTCCCATAACATGCTTCCCATTCCTTAGGACCTCTTATAGAGTCATTGATCTACTACGAATATTGGGTACTTGTTTTAGAAAGTAGGTAACACTTATAAATTTTTTGTTTTTAAATTATCCTATCCCAATCTACTATCCTACCATACCCCAATGGACCTTGACTCTATCATGAGTCCAACTATGGAGTTTTAGCTTCGATTAGGACTAAGATATGTATTATGAATCATGTCTTTTGGTGTGATTAGAAATTAAAATTTTCATGTTTCCTTTTGAATCATTACCTTTTGTTTAAATGATTTGGCTTTTAACTCTTTTATGGATTTTATGATTCCTCCTCCATATGGATTTGGAATAACAAACATGAGTGATAGAAGTGATACACATGAATAAGCTTTAGACTTTATTTTAAAGGAGGCTAAGTATCCAAATACATGACTGACTAAACTCTTAGGCTCACCTATGAACAAATATGTAATCTCAAGGTTCAACCATATGTATGCTTAGTATGTGAAAGGAAAATAAAGGAATAAAGGGAGATCAATAGTAGATCAATAGATGGTAATAGTACAATGAGAATTTATGTTTGATAAATAATCATATGGTAGATAGAGATTACTGAGGGAATTAAGGTTTGTATAGCCAAGTTATAATAGTAATTATCAAATTTTTAGAGGGATGAGATAGCAAACAATCATTGTAGAAGAAAAAATTATGAAAGAATTAAACTCATAAACATTAGTGTGAATTCATGAAAACAATGATAAGAATCCACAAAAAAGATGAAAATATATAAAACACATAAAGCATAATATAATGATCCATGTAAAATAAATAAGTGAAACCAAATTTGACACATAGTCAATTGTATAAGAAAGCATGCCATGTTCATAAATACTGATAAATTTAACCACAAATAGTATTCATTAAATAAAAATCATCTCTATGAAGCTAAATTTCGGTGATAATTGGAGTCTCATTAATCTTCACATAAAGTTATGCAAAGACTTCCTTCCATATCTCCTCAACTAAAAATATAGATTTAGTTGATGAAGAGTAATACTCATGAGGGATATCAAGTATAGGATACTCAAGGAGAAGAATGTTCCTAAATGTAAATAGTATTTTTGAAGTGAGAAGGAGGTGAAACCTACAATGAAGGAGGAGCCTTCTTGTATGTGCAACCTGTGGAAGGAAGAATGACTGATGCAAATGTTTTATGGGTGACCATGAAGGTGCTACTAGATATTGAGGAAATGATTCATATTATGTGTACCACACTAGTGCCAAATATAATACACTTCCCCATATTTAGGGATATACTCTGGTAATAGCTTAGGAGGAGGTATGGCTTTGTCTTTGGGTTGCATAGTAGTTGGACATAATGTGTTGATATATTGCCTAAGTTTTTGGCAATAAGTGGAAGAGTGGTTATCTATCCCATGAAAGCAACAAATACATTTTTTATTAGTCTTTGGGGGCATACTAGCTGAAGAGGTGGAAGGAGAAGCTGAGGATGGCTGATATAACTATCAATCTTTAGTCTAATGATTGGTAACTTTATGGATATCACAATAAAGTTGATTGACCCATTGGGCAGGCATGGGATCAAGTTGTGATAAAAAAAATAAGTCCATCACCAAATAAATGTAATGATGGAACAAAAATGAGAATAGGTTCATCTGAAGTTAAAGCTCAATCATAAATTAAACTAAGCTCTTCTAAGGGTGAGGTTGGTCATGCAATAGGTTTAAGAATAGTAGCTAGCATCTTTAGAGGAAGTAAACTATAAGGATCTTAGTATCTAAAAAAGTGATAAGGGCTTATCATTTATTGATACATGAGCATACTCTTGAGGGGATCTACTATAATTAGAGGTTTACCATGTGAGTGCTCCATATCTACCCTATGACAAATAGGAAGAAGACTAGTATTAGGTACTATAAAGGAAGGAATTATAAAAGATGAATGAAAAAGACTGAAATAAAGAATAACGATATCAAATAATTTTAGCATTTCTAACTTGGAAAAATTTGGTTAAAATGGTTCATCTAAATCATATCCATCATCATAATCAGTTGTATGCACATTGATGGCACATATTGGAATGACTTTATCTTCAAAGGATACATGATGGGTAGAATATCTAGTCTTGGTTAAGACAATAGGTATATCATCCATATGTGGTTGATGAGAGTGAGGTTAAAAATAATGAGGAAGTTAGGTGATAATATGAAGGGATATATCATAGGTTTTGATATTGAGGCTAATCTCATCCATCTCATCATCATCAAAATCTAGGAGGTTAGGTGGAATGTTCCCAATTAATTTAGGGTGACCATTATAACCTCAAGTGTAATTGACTAGATAATTGAAGATTTAGGATTCCCTAAATGTGATACTAGTCAAAGGTTCAAGGGTAGGAATTTTAAACACACCAAATTCATGAAATTATTCAAAATTTGAAGGGTTTGTCTCTCCTTGAATCTTGTAAATATATCCATTATGGGTGAATTTGACACATTATAAAGTGCATGAGGAGACGGGTCTCATACAATGAGTCCAAGGTCAACTAAGTAAGATGTTGTAAAAGAGTGGAAAGTTAAATATCATAAATTTCACATGGACGGTGATAGGAGGAATGGTAATGGGAAGCCAAATACAACCTAGAGGAGGCATTTGCCTTCTATCATATCCTTGACATGTGCTACATGTATATTTTAGGTTTCATTCATAATATCCAAGTGTCTTAATGAATTAAATGGAGGAAACACAAGTACTTGAACCTTCATAAATTAAGGCATGTTTAACTTTGATATTTCTAATTTGGATGCTAATGAATAGAGGAGGATCATCTGCACAAAGCATTATCTCTTCAAGAATCATGAAATTGATAGGGAACTTACGTGAAAGATAAGTGTCCATTATTTCATCAACATATATGGACATCTCTTCACATTATTGAAGTATACTATCTTTAGATCTAGATAAGGTAACTTCATGTCTTGTCAAAGGAGGATGAGGGATATTCATTACATATAATAATTGCATTAGACATTTTCAATGATGGGGAGAAGTTCACATTAATTCTAAGAAAGGTATTTGAGATGGGAGATGAGAAAGTTCCATAATGGGATCCCATTCATCATAAACCATGGGAAGATTGCAAGATATAGGCACATAATTTTACAAAAATTCCTGAGGAGGGTTAGAATTTAAATTGACATGTTTTGATATGGTGTAGTTGGTTTGAGTTGATTGACTTTAGGTGATGGGATGGTTTATTGAGGTATTTCTTGTGATTAGGTTGAATAAATACTATTGGAAATTTGTGTGATGTTGTCTTGTTGTGTGGATGTTGGGGGAAGATTAGAAATAATATGAGAGTTATAATCAAGTTGTGTTTTTGAGAGTGATGTTTGAATGGTTATGAGTTCCTTTTACCCCAATTCCATTAGATGGGAAGGGGAAGTGTCCTAAATTATGTAGAATAGTTGAGAGGTGTGATGTGTAGGTGTTGGATTTGAGTCAATAAAAGCAACTAATCTTCTCATGTTAGTCATATTAACCATGTTTTATTTAATGGTAGTGAGGTCTATAAGACTTTCAACATTGTTTGTAAAATAAGTAGGATTATCGATGTTATCTTGGTGATTAGGAAGAGGATACTTGTAGATATCAAGATGAGCATTAGCTTGGTTTAAAGATTGGTTTTTATTTTGAATTTCATGGTCTTTAAAAGCTATCATATTCTTTTTGATGCTTTTGAATAATGGTTTAATGAATAAAGATTAGACCAAGAAAAAACTCCATAGCAATATTGTGTAATTATCTACAAGCCTCATGAGAGTGGCCCCAACTTGCATGAAACTAGTTTTTATCATACCATGATTTCATAAGATGAGTGGGGTCAAGATCTCGTGGTAGAGATCTTGGAATATTTTTTTAATCTCTACTAAGGATAATGGTTTGTGTACATTAGTCTGGTTGGTTTGAAAAAATGTATTAGTAAGAGTGTTGTTTGGAGGGGGAGCATGCTCCATAACATTGTTTGGAGTAATTGCTTGAATGTTATGAATAGTGTCATAGGTATCAATAACACCATCATTAGTTAGAGGATAGTTTTTTTTAATGATCTTACAAGTTCCCATTATAGGTTGAGATGGTTCAAATTGACACATGAGGAAGTCTTGTCACTTAGCTTGGTCAAGGGCTTCTTCTAAGGTTCTTGGAGAGAGAGTCCTAACCTGATATTGTAATTTTGGGTATAGATAATTAGTGAATAGGTGTAAAAGTTTATCATCTACCATATTAAGATCAAAATTATTAGACAAGTTATTTCATCATTTGGTGAAGTCTTGTGCCATTTTAATTTCAAGTTGTTTGTAATTTATAAAGTGGGATAAGTTATTCTTGGGAAGATCACTAATTTTAAATTCTTGGACTAGTGAGTTAACTAAGTCTTCAAGGCTAGTGATAGAATGGGTTTTTAATTTATTATACCAATTGAAATCATCTCTTGATAAGGTTTTATCTAATAGTTTGGTAGAGGCAAAGGTGTTAAGTTTGACATAATATTTATAAAGGTTACCAAATGTTTTTAAATGTAATGTGGGATCTATGGATCCATTATGGGTGATGGTTGGTGTGATACCTCCTATGTCAATATTATAAATTTGAAGTATAAAAGGTTAATTTTCTAGGTGTTTTATTGTTTTATAAATGAGGGGTGGTTGTGGGATAAGGTTACCATGGGAATCCCTAAGGGGGGTGGGGGGCATTAAGATTTTATGCTCCCCATGAAACCTGTTGAGGTTGGTTTTAAAGATGAAAGATATGGTTTTATAGATACATCATCTAATTTGTGTTATTGGTTTGGAAGGTATGTATTTGATTAAGTATTTGTAATAAGGAGTTGGTTAGTTTTTGTATTAGTTTGACTAGTGTACGTAGCATGTGATGCATTAGTATTAATATATTAAGTTATAATATGAGTAGTATCATGCACCACAATAGTGGTATGAGTAGCATTTTTAGCAAAAGAATCACTAATGGCATGACAAGAATTGGTAGAAAAATATTCACTAGTAACATGGGAAGAAATGGTAGTAAAAAATGCGCTAGCATTTTGGTTAAAGGGATGAGTCTTTTGGATAATCCCACTAGAAGTTGAACCTACCATGTTAATATAAATACTTGGTATGGAGGTTAAAGAAGTCATACAGGAAAATGTCATGGTGTGTGAAGGAGACATAATATAAGGGAAATGTTGATATGAAAATAAAATGGTTCCCCAAATCTATGAGAAAAGGTAGGGGATGGTGAAGGAGGTTCTTATAAGGGTCTTTTCCTCTATGTTGAGGTAAATCATTGATGAATAAGAGCATTTCAATTGTGTAATTTAAATCACACTCATATTCTAGTGAAAATAAAGGATTGTGAAATGAAGATGAATGGGGAGGAGTCCCATAATTGGTAGTGCAAGTGGAAACATGGACATTGCTTTCATCCATGATGGGTGCTACAAGTTATGTCTTGGGAAACCAATTAGAATTAGTAAAAATCATCATGTTTATCTGATTTAACTCTATATTATCTTCAAATAGGAAATTCATGATGAAGAAAAGAGTCTAAAACTTAATGAAAAGGAGGATCAATTGGTAAGATAAAGAATCAAAACAATCAATAGTTTTTTTTAAGGCAATAAACAAAATAGGGATTAGATAACACATTCATATAGGTTGGTTGTCTACTTAAGAGGGAGAAACTAAATAGGCTAAAAAGACAACCAGTCATATAGGTCAACTGTGTACTCCAAAGGGAGAAACTGAATAGGCTAAAAAGATACATATTCATACATTTTGATTGTTTACTGAAGGTAAAAAAAACTAAATGTATGTAAGAGATTATGTACAAACTATATTGATAGGGATGACTATGTTATAAAAATAGGAAAATTATTTTGAAAGATAATAACTAAGAAAATATAATGAAGCACAAAAGAAATCAGATCAATGTGGTTGATCTAATTGTATCACATAGCATAAGCCTTGTACTAACACTGGCCATTACAAATTTCACAATACAAAATACAATGATCAAATAGCAAGCAATAAAACTTGAATGTAAATTTTAACCTAATTAGTCAATCCTGAATGTTGTTAAGTTATAATAAATTTTAAATTTAATTTGATAGGGAGTTGTCTATAAGAAGGAACTAGAAATAAATATATGGATAGTGTTAGGTAATTTAGGATGAAAGGGATTTGTATTGGTGATAGTATTGGCTTGGTATTAGGGCCTATCCCCTCACTTCACAATCCCATAGTGATAAGGGTGTCGGGTGCTTTACCAATATATACCATCAACCACATGTTTATCCTTGGCCAAAAAACTAATTTGGCTTCCCCCTTGGTGATGAAATCCAAGGAGGTAGGCCTTGGAAAGAAAATGTTTAATGCTTTTTAGTGTTAAGTGATTTAGAAGTGTGTGCAAAAGAGAAAAATAGTGTGACTAAATTGGTAAATTAAAAACCACCTAATTAGTCTATGTTTATTAATCTTATTATGTAATAAATTAAAATTAAATGTGAATTAATTATTATAAAATAGGTTAATTCATTTGACTATGAAGTGTACATAGTCAATTCAAGTGACACTATATGCATACAAAGTAGAACTAAATTAACAAAGTTACTACTATTCTACAGAAGTAAGATCCTAAGGAACATAACTAAATAAGTTTATTGTGTCTTCTAGAGAAAATATAGGCTATAGAATTATGTTGAGATAGTTGGCCTAGTTCACTATAGGGTTACAGTTTTATAGACTGAAAACTTGTGAAAAATAAGACTATCAATGAAGAAAAAAATTATAAAGAATGTAAGAATGAACCTTGGTAATTTTGAATATTCTTAGTTTGAAAAAATTTATGTCGTGTTACTCAAATTATGATATTTATATTATGTAAATAGAGTCGATTGGGTTGATGAAGTCTATAAAAACCTATGTGCTGAAAATAATCTATGAACAAAGTTGAGCAGTTTGATTAAGTCTATAAATCTATATGTTGAAAAAGAGAACCATGAATAGAGTTGATTGGGTCTATGAAGTTTACAATACTATGATTAAAGAAGATAATAGATTCAATTTGGTCAATCCTATCACCTATATTTAAATAAGACCTTGGTAATTTTGAAGATGTTTAGATTGAAAAATTTTATGTTGTGTTTCTCAAATGCTAATTTTTATATTCTATGAACAGAGTGGACTGGGTTGATGAAATCTACAAAAACCTATGTGCTAAAAATAATCAATGAATAGAGTTGACTAGGTTGACAAATTATATAATCTTATGATTTAATAAGATTAAAAATTCAATATGGTCAATCTTCTCACCTATATTTGAAGAAGACCTACACAGATAGAACATAATTGATTTAGAGAAATTATGTGTTAAACATGTGCATAGAATGTTAGACTATATTAAAAGGTTTGATACAGTACTACAAAAATAAAAATATATAAGATGATAATAAGATCAATGTGTGAAATAAAAATTATAAGGGTTAGATTCATGTCAGGTTCACTAGAATGTATATAATGGGAAATACAGTTAAACTACAAATCAATCCTAGCTTAGAGAAGATAAATTATACTTATACTTCTGTTTGTTGGTATATTTAGACAATTGGAGTTATGACCAAGATGGATTTGTTGGACCTAACCAAGGGTTCCCTTACCATAATAATATCACTAGAGAGGGTTTTAAAGCCTCTAGTCAAACAATGCTATGTGATAATCTTAACTAGGTCCTATGTTTTATTATATTCATAAAGTAAGTTTAAAGTAAATTAAAATCTAATATAATGCTCACTAAAGCTTATGGCACAAAGTGGGGGTAATAAACATGCAATTAAACATGCATAGAAGATTTATACTTAAGCCAATGTATAGCAAATCCTAATGCATGGGAGATAAGTACAAATGCAAATCTATCTACTTTAACAAATGAGGAACAAAGTTAATAATACTTACCTTTGAAGATGAACCTGTCGAGCCTCAATCTCTCCCTTAGCCAAGGTAATTCAAAAAAGGTTTTTGTGTTATGTAAGGATAATAAGGATAGGTCAGCTCTAGGCTACATGACTTCTCTATACATCCAAAAGACTTCTCCAAAATATAAGATCTATATCTCCAAGTGTAGTACTAGAACTCTAAGCAATTCTCCTCAAGTAGGATGGTGGATAAGTAGATGCACAATTTGATGTTCTTCTTTTATTTCTAAGAAATGATAGAAATGGATGTGTATATATAGTTGAATCTAACCCTAAACCTTTCTAAAATTTTAGATGATAGAGTCAGCCTAATTGACCCTATATCATTAGTTCATAAAAGCAAGTTAGGTCCCAAACTAGGTCAACTAAGGCTGATAGAGTCTCATAACACATAAATATAATTTAAGTACATGGTTAGCCCAGGTGGCATTTATTTAGTAAATGTCAAAAAGGATTTTTTGCTTAGGTAGGGTCTAGATAACGTGGTGAATTTCTTGGATGAGTGTGTAAGGGAGGAGGCAAATCTCAGAGAAGTGTATAGGAGATGGTTTTTTATATTGTAAGTGGTGGTATTAGGGATAACAATATTTTGAAGGACCAATGGTCTTCCCACCTCTTTCCTAGTGCACACTTTAAAGCATGCACTCGAAGAGATTAAGACTTGATGGGTTCTTTTAAGAGAGATAGTATCAGTATTTGATAAATTTTGAAAATATTGTGTATATAGATTACATATTTAAAAAATGCTCTCACTTTTTATTTTGAGATAAATGATTTGTAGGCAATTTCCCTCATCTCAAAAGGGGGAATCATAATTGGATTATCTCCAAGTTTTCAAAAGTAATACATTTCAAATTTGGCAATTTATAATATGAAAAATCATAATTTTTAAAATTTGGGGGCATTTTCTTTGGTTATGCACTCCACTCCTCCAAAACCTTGAGCATAAATGCATTTATGTAAAGACAGTTTCAATATTTCAAATAGTTTTCAAAATACCAAATCAACACTCTATACAATATAGGGTGCATGATATGAATTCATGTCTAAAATGCTACATAAAAGTCAAATTTCTCTATTTAAAGCAATCAAAGTTTCAATAATTTACAGTTTGAATCTAGATTTATCTATAGTAGTGTGATTCATCTTTTGAAAGTGGACCGCGTTTGAGGTTAGTGACACTCCATGTATTGGTTATACTTTAGTGAACCATGTATTGATTCCCACCTCTTATTTTTAGTTTAACAAGTCATGTTTGAGTTTAGTGATGCTCCACATCTTTTTTTCACTTTAGAAAACCACTTGGTTGGTTCCCACTTATTCAAAATAATTAAAAATTAATATATGAGGGTTGGATCATATAATATTTCCAACTAAAGCATCTTCATTGAATCTTAAAATTTAGACTTGATCACTCTCAATTCACCATAGGATCAACACTTCTCCACATTCCTCAACAAGGGGGCATGCACATCTCTGTGGAAAAGATAAAGCGTGTATGTACACTTAATTATTGTATTTCTTTTATCCTAGTAATTGTATGCATCACTAGTATAAAGAGTGGGATGTATACCCATAAATTTAATAAATAACTTCTTGACAATGTTTATCATTAACATCCTTCCCTTACTTGGTCATTTCACCATTATGATAACCCACAACTTCTAAGGAAGATTTCAAAGTCTTGCATTTATTATACATATCTCCAAGACTTCCCTATTTTATCCCTATTCATCCATATTCAACATGTACTTCACTGTCACTCTAGTTTTAGAATCTTATGTCCCTTCTGGACAAGAGTGCACTATTAGACAAGGAAACATTGCACCCTTATCTTATAGTGTATTTTTATCCACTATTATTTAACAATCATATTTTCAAAATTGCATGATTCATAACATCCCTCTCATGTAAACCAATATGTCATTTATTGGAAATATTTGCCTATAAGATCTCATTAAGGCTCACACTTTATGACCCTAGCTACTCTATCTAACACCCTCTTAAAAATTCAATTAAAAAAGCATTTGTTTATTGAACAAAGATCCCTTTATAATTATGTTGAGTCATTGGCCAAGTTAACATTATTTTCTTGTAGGTTGAGGACATTCATTTTGTCAAGCATTCTAATAAAATTTTATATTTTCATTCATGTGATCTTCCCTAAAGGGAAAACTACATCAGCTTGAGGTCCACTTGGAATATGTAGGCAACACTTAATCAATAAGGGATTTTTTGAGGATAGTTTAGTTATACCTGACTTCCCCACTTTTTACCCCTTTAGAATTTAATCTTATTTTGTATACTTGTGAAGGCTAGGGTGTCTAATTTTTTAGGTCATTTTTACATCCAAATAGGATCTGTACAAAATCAAATAATATAAATACAAGGATGAACAAGTCTATATTTTTGGATCTAGTACATAGTTTGTCTAGACAAATTTGTAGTAATAAACATTGAAGCACTAGGACCTTATCTATCTTTTGCATCATTGTCCATGTATACATTAGATCATTGTTTTCAATTAATTATGTGCTTGCATATTTTTATAAAGTTACAAATATTCATAGTTATAAAATGAATAACATAGTTGAAATAAATCAGTTGGCAAGGACATCTCTCTAACCCTAACCCTAGTTTCTATTTTTAGTAATTTACCTTTGTAAATTCTATAGTCTTTGTATTTATTGCATTATGTATTATTTAAATTATTAGATCATATTTAAATAGTTTACATTTCCAATTAGATTTAATTATGTATTTTAATTAATTCTAGTGTAAACACAAAGAAATAAAAGATGTTACATATGCTAAATTTTATCCTATCCTAACTGATTGAATCATGGCACAGTTCATGTTGAACATAATATGCATATGCAAAACTTTCAAGGTCTCCATCTAACATATGGATCCATGAAATTGGATCAAAATTTCAAATCATATGTCTCCACATATCTTCACTAATTATAAAATTTTCTTATGCATTACCAAAATCCATTCATGGTAGGAAATTCCTATGACAATTATCTCAATGGAATATGGATAAAATAGCTTCTTTAACTTTACCTCAAATTTCAAATCTCTCCTTGTTGGTATCCCACCTCATATTTATATTATCATGGAATAAGTATGTAGGAAAATAAATTATTTAATCCTCATGTGACACATATATCTCCTATTATCTAAAAAAGGCAAGGATGCTACTCAATCCATCATAGTGCAAGAGCTTAATAATCCTCCCCTTACTAATCTAGAAAATCAAATTCATTGATTGATACTTTGGAACCCATATAAAATTTACATGATCCTAAATATTTAGTGTGTATTATATGATAGGTTATATTATAGGTGCTTCAAATTGTCCTTGGGAATTCTTCTTAAAATGAGGTAGTGCATCCCTCTTATGTTTAATACCTACTAGCTACCCTCATGTAAATACCATTCTTGGCCACATATATTAATGTTACACATTTCCTTATTAATACCTCATGCTCCTACATTACCTACCTCTGAGATTACCACCAAATTTGTTCATGTTGTCACCACTTCCTCCTAGATGGGTATTATTATATCCTCCCCTAGCCATGATAATTATGTTTTTTGACCATGTCTCATTATTTTGAGATGGGTCAGATCTAGTTTAATTCATTTTGAAAATTTTATCAAGCTCATTGCCCCATAAAAATAGTAATGATGTCCTCTAATATTTTATTATGTCTTGATGTGAAATTCCTAAATTATTTTAAATGCCATTCTTGATTATGAGTAAACTTAAGGACACTAGTCTCTATTCTATGTGATTCTAACTTATCAACCTCTGTAAAAATTCCTAATATATTTTATGATTCCTATAATTCACTCAATGTTATACTCAAGTATATCTCATGTGAGGCTATGTCAATGAAGCTAGGCTCACCACCTTTTGATTTAATATTATCTTTATCTTTAATAGCCACTAGTGGACCCTATATAGTATCAAAATTATTTGTATGTACTATTAACTATTTTTCTCACTTGTCACCATACATTCTCTCCCTTACATATGTCTCTTGGTTATCTTCACTATATTTATCCACATAGATGTGATCCTTGCACATGTGACATATTTGGATATTCTCTCATTCCTTAGTTTTAGTAAAATAATATTCATGATGTTGAGCCCCTATATCATGGTGCTATTTTGTGTGATCTACTTCCTTTATTTATTTCTTCCTTATATTTAAACCATAATCATTCTTTATCTCCCCCTACCTCCTACCCTAACTAGGTCACGTTGTGTGGGTAGGTGACTAATACATTCTGAGTAACTACACATTTTTATCAATAAGCAACATCTTGATCCACATCATGAGATTATTCATAAACTTATTTTGTGGATGGTTGAATAAATTTTTCATCACCTCATCCACATAGGTGTAATTCATCATATAAAATTCTAAGATGTATCTTTTTATTATTCCATTGAAAAAATTATCCAATTCTTGCATCCAAATAGTTTATTTCTTATTAAATATCTTAATATTCTCTAGTTTCCATTCTATTTATTGATTATGTATGACATATCATCTCTTAAACCAAGTAGTGATCCACTCAAATAAGTGGCTAGGAAATATGAATAAAATAACTTGATACAAACAATCATAATCACTCCACACTTTAGAATATAAACTAAAATATGCCTCATTACCTCATAAACTCTAGCATATTCAAATTTATACACTCATTTATCTCACCTTGAATGGGATGCCAAAACATTACACAAGTTCTAAGCTCATTGAATTTATTGAAAGTGGAATAAATATATAGCTTAATTTAGAATTACATAATTAAGACTTTAAATCAACAAGAAAAAACCAACATGCACTAGGATATCCACTCTAAAATGATCCACTCACCTGACAAAAAATATTAATTACTTTAGAACCTGAAGACTCAAATAATTACTAACCAGCTTTATATTAAAATATGAAATAAACATAATCTATTCCACACATATGTAATTTAATAAAATAAGACACTTACAACATCAACAATGTGTACAAAACTAGATTCCCATTCTGTCAACAAAATAATATGACTATAAAAAAATAACATGGATGACCTCTTTTTATTTTCAATCTTGAGGATCTTATATAGGTGAAAGATAAAATAAATATGGGAGGTTAGGTATTCCTACTAATATTGACTCATGATATCCCTACTACATTTATAAGCCCTATATAATATGGCACATCATTCTAGTATCATTTCCCATGTGACAAACGTGGTATGAAGTTATATATATATATATATATATATATATATATATATATATATATATATATATATATATATATATATATATATATATATAACATAATGCTATTATCAAGGCCATTCATATATATAATATATAATTGAATTTGTAGTCAAATAACCTATTCACAAAAATTTCATGAGGTTCAAAGTTTAATGGGTTTGCAAGACTATTATTTAAGGTTAAAATGCCATTAATTTATTTTAGTGGAAAGGGAAAATGTTTGAGTGGATGTAAAAGTGTGATAAATCCCTGTACTTTTAAAAGATATTATAACCAAAACATCAATCCTAAAATTAAAAAACTTAAAAAAAAATTAATAATGGTTATAGATGTTTCAAGTGAAGTATTGGGTGGAGTATTTCTTTAAAAAGGGTACATAGTAGTTTATGAGTCTCATATGCTCAAGAATTATAAAGAAAATTATGCTCTAAATTATTTATAACTTTTATTTATTGTGCACACACTAAAAATGTGGAGATATTTCCTATTTTTAAATATTTTTAAGCTCAAGACTAATCACTTGGGATTTAAGTGTATGTAGACACTATTTTATGTATTATATAGCACCTCAATCTTGTACAATTGGTAAACTCAGACCTTGGTTGTTCCTCTTAGTTTTTTATTTTTCCTAATTTCAAAAGTCTTTTATCTATTTTATCTTGTGTACCTTGGCCTATCTCTTAGTTCGAAAGTCTTATGTTGATGACCCAAACCTTCTATCTTTCCTAGAATGCTTAAAACCTACTTATCTTCCACCTCTAAAGTTTTGAGTCTATACCTACTTTCTTGCTCCCTGGATACTAAATTTTAGGACAGACACTTACATTAATGCTAGTTTCTTACTCTAATCCAAGTGTTTAGTGCCCTAAATTCATCTAATTTTCAAATGAAATGTATCCTAATGGTCATCCTAAGTGATTTAATGTGAGTTATTAACTCTAAAGGGATTGATATAAATACAAGATCATTCCTCATTCATTCCTCACCTAGAAACTTATTACCTACTCACCAAAAAACTTTAAAAAAGCATTCAATCAAGCACTCAATTGAATAAAGCTTGTCTATTTTATCATATTTATATATCATTCATAGGGACAACACACACACAAGTCTGAAGTACTAAAAGAGTATCTCAAGATCTATATTTTCAAAGATACAAGATAGGTCATTATTGTACTTACTTTGCACATATTACATGATTCACACACAAGCCAACACATAGGAAATAATTAAATCAATATAAGACCCTCTTCATAGTATTGGCTATGTAGGTGGTCCTCATTAATAAAGGGATATTTGGAGTCAACTCAACACTGTGTGCCCACTAACCCATTTTTCCCCAAGGTCACTGTAAAGATGAAGAATTAGGGTTTTACAAATTCATGAGGAGAGATAGTCCATGACCTAAATCTAAATGGACTAGAGTAAAGGCAAATTCAATCTTAGAAGAATATAAGTGGTTGAATCCTTTTCTATCAAGTATTTTGTACAGGCCACTTATGTCAGGATCATATAGTAGCATCAACACAATTGTCTAGGGTTGGCAGTAATGTTTGTGGCTTTATAAGCATCCAATCCATAGTCTAATGAATTTTATAAAATAATATTCTAGTCTATTTTATACTTTTTCCAGATCCATAATTGTATTAGCACCAAAAATGGCTAAGTACATTATTTATTTATCATTTCTATACTTAGAATAGTTTTACTTACTATTTTTAACCTATCTCATTTTAATGAATTTAATATATGTCTATATATGAGTTTATCACCTAATTTTCCTATTATAGATCTAATCATCATCCTTGTGCTTTGTAATTTCTATATTCTTAACCTTATCTACCCAAGTAAGATTCCACATCTAATTGTAGGGTTAAACATTTAGTGAACCTAAACTTTGAACATAAAACCCTAGGAAAATTAGGGTTTTCTAATTTTTCTATTGTTGATCCCTAATTACAATAAAACATGTGCACCATGGATGTTTATATCACCCATTTTGGTTCCAATAAGTCATATTTTTTTATAGTTTTCTCCATTATTTTCCTTTTCAAATCTCTTAATCGAATCCATGTCAATAATGAGAGGGTTTTAAAGCAAAAATAACATTTAATCTCCCTTAAAAATTCCTTCTACAATGTTATAGATCCAATATCTAGACACCAACATACATGCTCTTAACCATTTATTCCCCCTAAGTCTAATTTGAATGATAGCTACCATCCTGCACCCATGACTTATATTGGAATCCACAGTCCATGTTGTTACAAGAAACATTCAAAAATTAAAAAAATATTTTTAGCACCTACATGTTATATTGACTCATTGGCATCTATGTGTGACATGCTTATACTAGTTTTTTACGCTTACCATTATGCACTTCCTTGAATGTCTTGCCTAGCTATTATCTTACTTATTCAAATATTTGAATATGCTCATTTGTTATCATCCCATATTCCCACGTATGATTTATTTGACATTTAAACATGTCATTTTTTTGTGTATGCACATTTTAATATGTCATCCTTCTTTTTATGTACATTTAAATAATACATGTCCTTTCAATTGTGAGGCATTTAAATATGCCCCTTATTTATGGTCTCCTTGGACCATTGCCTTTTCAATTGATTTTGAATGTTCTTAAGTGTGTGCTTGATTTTCTTGTTGAGCTTGTACTATTATTATCTATATATTACCATGACCCTTATCATACATCTTAGGTCTTCATGTGATCAATTTTTTGTATGCATTTTAATGTTATATCTACCTAGACATGTCCTTCTATATGCTACATGGTTGAATTCATAGATTATATAGTTGTCTTATCCTTTTGAGGTGAGATAACTAACGATTTATATTCTTCCCTAACCTTAAATGGGGGGAATATTAGTGGGGTCTTGTCATAGAGGCATGTTCTCCAAATTTGGTAAAATTTTTAGATTCAATGGGGGCATGCTTTGGAAGCATGTTCTCCACACTCATTCCATATTCGACACTTATATCATTTTTTAGATTCAGTAGGGGCATGTCATATAGGTATGGCTTCCACACATTCACACTTTCAGATTCAGTAGGGGCATGTCATATAGGCATGGATTCCACACATTCATAGTTTTAGATTCAATGGGGACATGCTTTGGAAGCATATTCTCCTCACTTATTCAGTATTCAACACACCCAAATTTAGTGGAGGCATGTTTTCAAAATATGTTCTCCACATTGGTACTTATTATAGTTTCATATTTCTCCATATATAGTGAGGGCATGATTTAGAATCATGTTCTCCACACTTACATAATTTACAAACTAGCCAAAGCACACAGTTATATAACTCATATTCACAGTTATGGCAAAATTTTATACATTGGTACCATTGTTATACAAGTTTTAGTATGAGAAATATCTAAGGTGCACATGTTATGTAATGCACACCTAATATTGAAAAATAAAAATTAGTTTTAGTTTTAAAAATACTCTCAGGTACTATCATCACCCACCAAGATGTAATTTTATGCACTGATACTTAGGATGTACTTTTATGGACTATATTGAGCTAATCTACTGTAGTAATTGGTTCATTTTTGGTATGGTTGAGGTGATTAAATCACTCAATATTTTCATTTTTTTAGGTTAGACTTAATTGTATCATCTATACTTACCAATTTGATAGTATGACTTGACTTTGTTCACTCATGCTCACCAGGTTATAAGTATGACTGGGTTGCATAGATGATTTAATATCAATTACCAAGTAACAACTCACCTTTTCTCCAAGGTTGGGAGCATGTGTCTTCCAATCTCTCTCTTTATATATCCGTATATATATGTACTTTTTATATTTATACATATTTTTACTAATATTAGTTTCAAAGCCTTACAATGATATATCTTTCAAATCAACTTGTTAATAGATAAGGTGGTTACATCGATACATAGGTTTACTCCTAAACATTACTCTTTAAATTTCAATCATTTTAAATAATTTTAATTCTAAATTATATGCACTGATTATTTATTATAACATGTTCTTGGTTACATGTTAATCACCATCAAATCACTCAAGTTAAACTTGATCAAGGGCAAGGTGTATTATATATGCCCAGGTATGCATTTCTTTCCTTTAAATCAAGAATTTCATTATTAAATTAAAAAGGGCAAAATGTACACACTATTTTATGGATTATATACCACCTGTCTTGTACACTTGGAAAACTCAAACCTTAGTTGTTCCTCTCAATTCTATATGTTTCTTACTTTCATAAATCTTGCATTTGATCTATCATATGCCCTTTGGCCTATCTATTAGTCCAAATAGTCTTATGTTTATGACCCAGACCTTTTATCTTCCTATAATGATTAAAACCTACTTATCTTTCACCTTTGCAAGTTTTGAGGCTATATCTACTTTCATGCTCCTTAGACACTAATGTCCAAGATAAACACCCATATCGATACTAGTGTCCTACACTGACACAAGTGTCCAATGCCCTAAAGTCATATATTTTTCAAATGAAGTGTATCCTAACAGTTATCCTAAGTGCTTTAATGTGAGTTACTAACTTTAAATGAATTAATATAAATAAAAGATCACTCCTCATTCTTTCCTCACCTAGAAACTTATTACCTACTCACTAGGAAACTTATAAAAAGCATTCAATCAAGCACTCAAGTGAGAAAATATTCCCTATTATATCCTATTTCCATATCAATCATAGGGAAAATACATACATAGGTCTAAATTACTAAGAGAGAAACCCAAAATCTATATTTACAAAGTTAAAAGATATGTCATTATTTTACTTTTCACATATTGTATGATTCCACACAATCTAAAATATAGGGGAGAACTACATCAATATAAGGCCCCCTTTATAGTATCAGCTAATGTAGGAAGCACTCATTGACATAGAGGTCATTGGGGTTAGCTCGACACTATGTTTCCACTAACCAATTTTTCCCTAAAGTCACTATGAAGATGAAGAACTAGGGTTTTAAAAATTCATGAGGAACAATAGTCCATGACCCAGATCTGAATGCACCAATGCAATGCCAATGTCAAACCCATAAGCATCTGGGTGGTCACATCCTTTTCCAAAAAGTATTCCATATATGAAACTTGCATCAAGTTTAGATGGTAACATTGATGCAATTATTTAGTGTTGATGTTAATGTCAATAGATCTAGAAGCATCCATTCTAGAATCTAAGGACTATTCTAGAATCATCTTCCAGTCTAATTTCTATCAATTCTAGATCTATAAATTCATTATAATTAGAACAAGCTAAGTATATTACTTCTTTGTCATTTTATACTTATCCTAGTTATACTTATTATTTTTAACCTATTATAATTTTAATTAATTCAATATATGTTTATATCTGAGTTATCACCTAATTAGTTTATTTTAAATCTGATCATCACCCTTTGTTAGGTTGTGGAGCTAAAAGCTTCACTAATGCAAATAGGGGAGGAGGTTGTAGAGAGGTTGTTGAGTGTCACAGACACCGACGTCGGTCAGGCCAACCGACGTCGGTCATGGATCGGCCAGCATCGGTCACCCCCCAGGCAGACAGGGACCGACGTCGGTCACCTGTGTAGTTCAAAACTACTAGTTTCACAAATAGTTAGTTAATGAACTAAGTGTTTGCATGTTGAGAGCTAATTTTAGACCGGAAGCTGTGGATCTAATTATTGTAATTAGATGTCTAATTATTATTTGCATGAGATCTATATATAGACTCATGGGCTGTATTGTAAAGTGTGCTAGAGAGTAAGAGAGAAAAATTTAGCTCCTTCAGATTGAAGAGAGCATGGTGTGTTCCTCCTAGTGCCACAGTACCAAGTGTGGGTGCTAGTTTGGAGAATCAGAAGGATTCTTCATGTATGTATGTTCTTGGTTAGCGGGTGTGCTAGGCCACTTTAAGAGATCTACATGGGTAAGTAAGATCATTGATCTGTAGGTGTATGTGTGTGCATGGTCAAGGTTTACAGGTGTGCAAAACCAAGTTGATTTGTAGGTGGTAGCAAGATCAAAGTGACAGCAACACAATAGGGAGCAAGATCAGGCAGGAGCTACTTGGAGTATAGTGTGTACTCAAACAGGGAGCAAAGAGGAAGGCAAGGTAGTCCCTTCCAAAGTAAGATCATTTGGGTTGCAGGTTGTAGCAGTTCATGGGAGATCTACTTGGAGTGTGTTTTTCACTCGATTGAGTATGTTTGTATACTCAGAGTACTGGCAGTAGTGGATACTGACTGGTTGGAGGTGAACACCAACTCTATGTTTGAGTTGTGTGTTGGGACTGTAAGAGAGAGAGCTTTGAGGGAAGATTTACTATTTATGCCCTAGAGGTGTGGGAGCCCTAGAGGTGTGTAAGGAAGAAGAACTGTAGCAATCTTCTTTGTTGTATTTCCTTCTGGAAGAGTTTTAATACAATCGTGTATTGTCTCTCATCTTTTGTGTTGTTTATGAATTCTAGTTACTTGTATATTTTGGTTAATTTTTGCATGTTAAGTTACTTGGTAATCAATTATGTGCTTCCATAATTCCCAACAAAAGTGGTGGTAGAGTTTTTGGTTGGGTATCTAACAAAGTGGTATTAGAGCAAGTTTGTTGTTCTAGGTGCCTGACAAGTGGTATCAGAGCTAAGGTTACAGGGAGTGGTTTGTGTTTGATTATAGGTCACTCTCAGGGGTTTTTTATTGAGTGGGAGTAGAGCAATGGCAGAAGAAAGTACACTAAGAATGGAGGAATTGAAAAGCATAGATGATCACTTACGGTGTTATGGAAAGAAAGAGCAGGTAAAGAAAGATTGTTGGTTGGTAGAAGATCAGCATGAAGGAACTGAAGAAGTAGATGTTGCAGGGGTTGTTGCACAAGATGCTCTAGTATGTTTCTTAGATAAAGTAGAATCTTATTTTATAGATTATATTGCCTCTTTCCATGCAGTCTGAAATAGAGTATTTTTCCATGTTAAGGTCTTTGGAGACTTTGGAAAGATTTATTTAGGGGTTGGTGTGCCTTGCCAAAGAATTGGCAAAGGGGAAGTGAAGCTGAAATTACAGGCAACCAACACATGGGTGTTGAAGGAGGTCATACAGGTTCTAGTCTTGAAGATAAGGCTAATTTCTTTAGGGAAGTTGGGTGATGAGAGATGCACAAGAACTCTCACAGCGGATGCAGTTGAATTAGCTGATGGTAAGAAAGTAGGTACTCTTTATCTACTTGCTTATATTACTGATTCTTCTTCTATTGTAGAGACGTGGCTTTGTAGGCTTGGTCACAAGAGCAAGAAGGAGATGCATGTTCTTAAGAGGAAGTCAGATGTCTTTGATAGACTTAAAAACTGGAAAGCCTTGGTGTTTATGGAGGAGATGGCAGATAGAGACCAGTGGATGGGGCTGGATACTTCTGAGTAGAGTAGTTTAGACATGGGATTGATTCAAAGTAAGCTCATAGGTAAAAAATTCATCACTCATAGGTGAACACAGGTACTGGCATCGATTAGGAGGAATTGACATCGAACAGACAGGCACCGATGTCAGTCATGTGTAGACCAGAGCCGGTGATGTCAGGCAGAGTAAGATTGACGTCGATTAGGAGGACTGACATCGGCAATAGGTAAGACTGACGTCGGTTAGAAGGACCGACATTAGAAGTAGGTGGACACTGATGTCGGCAAGGTTGGTAGTCAGGACAGGCACATGGAACTGACGTCGGTCAGATGTAGACTGTGTGGTGACCAAGGTCGGTCACTATAACGGATTTTGGGCAGACAACAAGCTGTCAAGGAGTCTCAAACACCCATATGGAGGACTGAAGGGGTAAGTAAGCCTCAAATTCATTGTTCCTCTTCTTTATACTCTTTGTTCACTGCAGAGCAGGAAGGATCCAGGAAACAGTGGAAGTGTGGCAGGAATATGATGTAGAACCAAACAGGAGATTTGGTAGGGTTGCCAGCCAAAAGAAATCACTGAAAGATGAATGGATACCTTAGTTAAAGAATAGAGTGAATGGAAATGTGAGATGGAAGGCCAAGTCATATGGTCTTGAGGAAGCTACAGGACAGTGGTACAGGTTTTGACAGGTGGATGACAAAGCAGGGCTTTAGTCAATGTCAGTGTAACCATTGTGTTTGTATTACCAGGTGGATGATGATAGCTACATTATCTTGTTACTATATGTGGATGGTATGCTAGCTAGCAGGTTCAGACATACAAGGTTTTGCTAAGCTAAGGGTAAGGTTAGTTCAGTGGCATGTCATGAGGAATTTGGAGCAGCAAAATTCTTTGGCATGAGATACATGGAAGATCACAGGTTGATTTTGTCTCCAGTGGGAGCTGATGTGAATCAGGTGTTAGCAAGGTTCAATACGTAGGATGCAGAACTAGATCACACCAAGGACTGGATAGTTTAGTGTCTAAAATCACATGAGGTCTAGTATAGACCTAAGTTTTCCCAACAGTGGGAGCTGTCAAAAAGTTAGGAGCCAATTCGAGGAAGTGGGTTTTCAGGGATTTGAGAGGGACCAGCAGCAGGGATTCATGCTATGCAGGGTCAGGACTTCACTACATGGGTTTGTAGGTTCAGATGTGGCAGGTTACTCAGATGATAGGAGGTGCACCACAGGTTGTGTAGTGGTTGGTCTTCAAGGTTGAGCTTGAAGAGGGATACAAGCCAGGAAACAGATTAGATGGAGTATAGGTACAGGTATAGTGCAGTTGTTTATCTCCAAGTGGGAGATTGTTAGGTTGTGGAGCTAAAAGCTTCACTGATGCAAATAGGGGAGGAGGTTGCAGAGAGGTTGTTGAGTGTCATAGACACAAGCATCGGTCAGGTCAACCGACATCGGCAGGATTAAATAGGAAGAGCAATCGACGTCGGTCATGGATCGGTCGGTGTCAGTCACCCCCCAGGCAGACAAGGACCGACATCGGTCACCTGTGTGGTTCAGAACTACTAGTTTCACAGATAGTTAGTTAACAAATTGAGTGTTTGCATGTTGAGAACCAATTTTAGACTGGAAGCTATGGATCTAATTATTGTAATTAGATGTCTAATTATTGTTTGCATGAGATCTATATAATAGACTCATGGGCTGTATTATAAAGTGTGTTAAAGAGTAAGAGAGAAAAATTTAGCTCCTTCAAATTGAAGAGAGCATGGTGTGTTCTTCCTAGTGCCATAGTACCAAGTGTGGGTGCTAGTTTGGAGAATCAAAAGGATTCTTCATGTATGTATGATCTTGGTTAGCGGGTGTGCTAGGCCACTTTAGGAGATCTGCATGGGTAAGTAAGATCATTGATCTACAGGTGTATGTGTGTGCATGGTTAAGGTTTTCAGGTGTGAAAAACCAAGTTGATTTGTAGGTGGCAGCAAGATCAAGGTGACAGCAACACAATAGGGAGCAAGATCAGGTAGGATCTACTTGGAGTATAGTGTACTCAAACAGGGAGCAAAGAGGAAGGCAAGGTAGTCCCTTCCAAAGTAAGATCATTTGGGTTATAGGTTGTAGCAGTTCATGGGAGATCTACTTGGAGTGTGTTGTGCACTCAGTTGAGTATGTTTGTATACTCGGAGTACTGGCAGTAGTGGATACTGACTAGTTGGAGGTGAACACCAACTCTGTGTTTGAGTTGTGTGTTGGGACCGTAAGAGAGAGAGCTTTGAGGGAAGATTTACTGTTTATGCCCTAAAGGTGTGGGAGCCCTAGAGGTGTGTAAGGAAGAAGAACTGTGGCAATCTTCTTTATTGTATTTCCTTTTGGAAGAGTTTTAATACAATTGTGTATTGTCTCTCATATTCTGTGTTGTTTCTAAATTCTAGTTGTATATTCTGGTTAATTTCTACATGTTAAGTTGCTTGGTAATCAATTATGTGCTTCCATAATTCCCAACAAAAGCGGTGGTAGAGTTTTTGGTTGGGTATCTAACAAAGTGGTATCAGAGTAGGTTTGTTGTTCTAGGTGCCTGACACCCTTCTATTTTGTCATTTATAGATTCTTGACCTTATCTAACCAAGTAGGATCCTTATCCAGTTTAGTGTTAAAAATATGTATATTCCCTTGAATCTTAATTTGAATTCTTAGTCATGAAATTGGATTGAATATTTGTATAAATATGATTTTAAAGTAGGTTATATATGTGGTAAATATAAAATAGTTATTGATGACCTTAGTTGAAAGATGTGTATTTATTCCATGTGGTAAGAGTGAGAATGACATGTCAAAAATATATTCTAAATGAATTTAGAGAAACACTTCAA
The DNA here is from genome assembly GCA_037957365.1 of Torreya grandis. Taxonomy (NCBI): domain Eukaryota; kingdom Viridiplantae; phylum Streptophyta; class Pinopsida; order Cupressales; family Taxaceae; genus Torreya; species Torreya grandis. The sequence continues at coordinate 2,408,338 of JARHVA010001319.1, forward strand.
AAATGTCAAAACTACTCTTAAAACTTATGTTTAAGATCACTAATATGATGTTTATCAGCTTAATAATTATGTTCTCTTGATATATATTAAGAATTTATGTACCAAACTTAGTTGGTATTAGGACCACAATATTGGAAAAGGCACATATTGCCCCTTTTTCTAGTCACCCATGAGTGACTAATTTATTGGAGGACCTTCTAAAATTGTATTTTTTAGAAGAATCAATACGGATGCTAAGATTTTAAATAAAATTTCTTCAAGTGTCAAAAATTCAAATATGAATAACTACATCTAATTGCTTTTGTATGCCCTTGCAATATTTCATATTTCAAATGGAAAATAGTTAGTATTTATTTTATTCAGGTTTTTCGATGTCAAATAAAAAGAATGATATGATTTTAATAGTGGTAGATAATCTCACCAAGGTTACACAGTTCATTCCATCAAATATTATGGATGATTCTCTAGTTTTGGCTAGATGGGATATCCAAAAATAAATCAAACTACATGAGTTTTCAAAAAATATAGTTTTGATAGTGAAACTATAACGAAATTATGGTTCTAATACACCTTTCATGTAACACTTAGAACTAAGTTGAAATTTAGTTCTGTAACATCAAAAAACAAAGATTAGCATTAGTTAGTATAAATCAAAATGAAACTAAAATATTTAACTAAACTAAACATGTATCCTTATATTGAGAAATACAAAAGGAATTCAATTAAAATTATAAAATAATACTAGCTATACCTTTGTTATCCTCCTCCTCTTGTCAATTAGATGTGCTCAAAAGTGATGGTTGTAGTTTTAATTCTTAGTGGATACACATGATTAAATGGGCACCATAACCCCTTGTAAATGGATGATTTGGATTGATAATGCTTGGCTTTGGGTAATATTGAATCTCTAAAATGAGATAAATGCATTGTGTTATCAAGACTTATTTTATAATGGAGAGGAAGCCCTCTATCTATATATTTGGTTGATTGATGAGAGCCTTTGATATTGGTCAGAGATAAATGATGAAGCACTGGTATTACTCATAAATGAGGATTGAATATAAAATAATAATATTGGAGTGTGTAAGAAGAAGCAAGGATAAAGGCTTGGAGTGTGTAAGAGAATGTCATAATTAATGATTGCACACTTGCCTCTTTATGTAGGATTTTATGTAGATTGCCTTGGAAAGTGGGAATGATGTCATGATGTGAGGATTTATTGGATTTATGAATCTAGATAAATTTGAATTTCTAAAATCTATGTAATTTCTCATTATGAAAGGATTAGTTAATTAATTTGGATTAACTGTAGCTAATGGAATATGATGTGATTTTTGTGTGGTTGAAGATGTTTGAGGAAGAAATGATTAATTTATTAGGGAGGATGAACAGTGTATTATATAAATATGTTAGTGAAGATAAAATAATTATTATAAAGTGGTGTGATGATTTTAGTTTGTAACTAATAGATAGTTTCAATCAACATGAAGTGTCTACATTTTCCCCTTTTTTTAAAGAGTGTTGCAAGATATTATGGGTATAGTAACATTTTTTAAGGAAATAATAATCCCAAAATAATGTGGATGAAATTTATATGATGGTGGATGAAATAATGTGATGGATTATTCCCCCTCAAGAGGGCATGTGGGGAGGAAGGATGTGTATGGACTCTCGTAAAATAGAAAAAGAAGATAAAATGAAAGAATAAAAATTTGATAAGAGAGATGAGATTAACTCACTTAAATTAGGGATTATTTGATTTATGATTATAATGGATTAATTTTCCCAGGAAAGGAGGATTTGGTAAGGATGCATCCTGAGATAAGTTGCATGCTTTGATTTGCCCCAAATAGGGTGGATTTGGGGGAAATTTTATCAAAAGAGCTATGGGCTTAGACAAGGAATGATCTATCCTAATGAAGAGTTTCATGCTTGATTTTCCCTAGTTAGGATGGAAATTGTGAGCTTGAATGGGATGGGTGACTAATTGATTGATATATTTTAAATCACATATCAAGGATTTAAATGATTTCATGGATCAATGATGATATGATTGATGGATAATTTGGATTATTTCATAGGTTGATACAAAAGCATGTGATGATGGTACATTGGATTTTAAAATAATAAATAAGTCACAAAATTTTAGGAACATGAGGATGTCCCAAGTGATTTAATAATGATTCAATAATGACGTGATTAGACACAGATAACTAGTTAGAAGAAATGATGGAAAAGAATGAGAATGGAAATGGAAAGAAGAAAAAGATTGGGAATGGTTGAGTTGGCCTTAGAAACTCCATGTGACTAAGAATTTCCTACAGAGTCAAAATGGACCTCAAGCCAATGTAGCTATCCCAAAAAGGGAGGAAAGTTATGAGGAATGATGGAGATGAATAGATCATTTGACCTTGACTTAGTTGAAAATGAATAAGATGGTTAGAATGAATTTTTTCAAGGGGATATACTAACATTTTATCATGGTCTCCACATGATTTTCAACTTTATTTTTATTTTTCACATGAAAATATGCACCAAGATACAAACACCATGATAGTCTAGTTTTAATGTGCATAAAGACTAACCCCGGATCTAATATAAAAATGACAACAATGCACCATGATATGTAAAAATCATGATGTCATTTTTTCATGGGTTAAGGGATGGTGTCAAGTAAAAGTGCATGATAGGAGGCACCATGACATGTAAATACCATGAAAACCCTATTGTCACATTCATATGAACTGAGTCAAGGCATAATATAGAAAGTAAACAACAAGTAATCAAGAAAACACACACAAACTTGAAATTAAAATCAATAGAAAACATCTTGCAATTAATCAATTCAAAATATAGGTATGAAGGCTTGATGATATTGATAGTTAGATGGTGCCCCAGGCCAAGATGCATGTAAAGGGATGGATTTAGGAAGGACACATCCCAAAAAGGTTAGATTGATGATTTACCCCAAGCATGGTAGATTTAAGAATGAGATATCCCCAAAAGTTGAATAATTGGATCAAGGATTCTAACTAAATTTAGGACAAGACAAATTTTATTAAATTGTTTGGATTTAAATCTCTTTTTCATATTTTTTGGATTTTCTAATTTGTAGTGATTTTTATTGATTATATAATGTTTTAGATTTTTTTTATTTTCTAATGTTTACAAAGTTTTATATTACCTGGTGTTTTTAGATTTTTTGGTGTATGGACAAGAAATAATAGGAAAATAAATACTTGTTCTAGAATTGGGATGGGAGATGATAATGTATGTAATGAATTCAAGATGATGTTGAAAGACATTGGATGGGGATGGGGGAAGACTAGAGATGATGGAGGATGGATTAGAGATCTCTAAGAACCATATTATCAGGAACTAAGTGTCAAGTTTTCAAAGTGTTACTCAGAGAATTATTCCAATATAGTTTCATAACAAATCCTAACACTTTCTCCACTTAATTATCAAGGTCAAAATAGGAAGAAAGGATGGGCACATTCGGATGGCTATGAGGATGATGTAGGATGTTTAGAATGGATAAGGATGGTTGAATGTGATTTATAAAGGACATATAGGATGAAGGATCTAGATGGAAATGGGGTTCCCTCAAAGTATTGAGTTACTTACAAATAATGGATTATTTACATATGATACCAAAAACTTGGTTTTGATCATGGTACTTTCCCAAAGTGCCATAAGAGATGGTTTCACCATTAGATGGATTATTTCTCTCTTTCAATTTTTTTTATGTTTTTAATTTTTTCGTCAACATCAAACTCTTCAAGTGTGTGATTCAAGGATGCCATCATGAACTTCATTGATTTCCAAATTGGCTTATTTCAAATTAAACATGTTGTCATCATAGCCCCTATGATACAGGATGTTGCTAAGGATGGTGAATCAGAAGGCATATTAGATGGACAATGTTTATTGATCATGTGAAGGTTTTAGAAGGATGGAATGATGGTGATGTGAAGGAGTATTGGGATCACCAATCTCAATTTTTTTTATATTGAGAGTAGCTTAAAATTGGATATTTTGGTATGTCCTTCTATATTGATGGTGTTTGTAACTTGTGATTTAGAATTATCCTAAAATTGTGCCAACATAAGAGGGAATTAATTTTCTCATCCATTGGTGCCTTTGAATAATTTTAACCAATAGACATTTCTTGGTTTCTAGGCATTGATTTTAATTTGGGTTCAATACCCCCTCAAAGAGGTTTTCACTAAAGGACCTTGATATTTAAATTTGATTTTGATTTAAATTGTCACATAGTGTCTCAAGGAGGTTTTCACTAGGAGATGTTGATTTCATATTTTTATTTATTAGATTATGACATTGATTTTTATGGAGTAATGATTTATGTTCCCTAGTATATGTTGATTCTAATTTATGTTCTTATGGCTATATGCCAATCATGAATTCTACTATTATTTGATTGTTATGGAATAAGGCTAATAGTAAGTGATTTTTTCGATCCAAAAAAATGGGTGCAAGAGAGTGAATTTAAATATGTTGGAAAGAATGGATAGTATTGATAATAGGATGGGTGGTAGTAAAATCATCATATGGATTATGAACGGATCTTGATTCAATATTGTATGATGATTTCTCAAAAACTATGAAAGTGTCTCAAATATATTTACATGGATTTGTAGATGGTTTTTAGTTGATGTTATGAGATCCTTTGTGTGCCCGTACATGGTTGGTTTTGATGATTCCTTGCTAATAGAGGTTGACGACTTTCCCACTACAGCTCATGCTTGTGAGTATTATGCTTACTAGAGAATATTTTTTTATTTGGAAACAAGTCACAGGGTTGTCTTTGTGTAACCATGTAGGATTATTGTTATTTATTTCCTCTTCTATGAGGATGTCAATTTCAAAAAATGAAGTCTTGATTAACTGATAGAATGTTTATGTTGATGTTGGTTTTGATTCTAGTGTTGATTTTTAATTATTGTGTAGGATGGGCATGTCCACATGGAAGGCATTTTTATGTTGGTTATCTACAAGTACCATTTTCACTTGGGGCATGTGGTATTGATTTTTAGATGGTTTGATATGTGATATGAGATGGGGTGATAGGACAAGTATGGTGTTATCAAATACATGTTCTTCAAGGACTAGTATTTCATTAAATATGGGTGGTTGGTCAAAGATAGGTTTATTGAAGACAATTTGACTAATGATGGGTGATTGGTCAAGAGATGGTTCATCAAGAATTATCTCATCAAATATGGGTCCTTCATTAAACATGGATGGGCCAATAATTGTTAGGGATTGGTCAAAGATGGGTGATTCAACAAAAATGGATTCATTGAATATGGATTGGCCAAGGATGGATTGATTGTATTGACCTTTTCATGGAAGTAGAGGAGTTTGATTCTGATTTGGAAGGATGTCTTAGCATATCCCTAATGCATGATTATCAAACTTAGATGTACGTTATTCTCACATAGATAAATATAATTTAAGGGTTGATGTAAGGATATGGCTGGTTTGATGTGGCTTAGGAGTTGGATGATTATGATGGTTAAATTATAAAGTGTTGTTTTTTTAATTGGTGGATGAAAGATCGATAATGGATGCTAGGTGGGATACATATTGGCTAAGTTGTTAGAATTAGTTGATCACATTTTGATGTTTGGATACTAATGCTAGAACTATATTGGGATTTTGGTAGATATTGGGATTTGGATGGTAGCTAGTAGGTCAGGGATTTGGATATCTTATGTAGGATGACATTGGATCTAGATTTGGCTTATATTTGGATTGATTTTTTGATTGGATATGGTTTGGATCGAGCACATATTAGATTTAGCTTGGACTAACTTGGATCTCAAATAAATTTGATTTTTTAATTAAGATCAATTTGGATTTAGATTTGATTATTTTTTATTAAGATTTGGTGTGTTTTTTAAATTTTTGATTAGGACTTAAATCAATATTTTAATTAGTTGATGCTGTTTTATTTTTGGTTTTGGATTTGATTTGATGTTTGATGCTCGATTTAACTTTTGATGATGGATTTGACATTTTGATGTTGGATTTGATGTTTTGATGTTTAATGTTTGGTTTTATTTGATTTTAATGTTTGATTTAATGTTGATGGGAGACATATGGATGTTGTGATTTCGTTGGTCCCAATCGACAAGTTATAGGAGATTAAACTAAAAGATTGGGATAAGATTTAATTTTAAATGATCTTATTTTGACTCTAGATTGAATTGATTATGGGCCTAATTATTTTAAGTTACATATTTGACCTATATATTTGACTTTTTGAATTGGTTTAGAAGTTTCACTTGATTTAAATTTTGAATTTGATTTTGAATTTAGAAGTGTCTTGACTTTGAATGTTGGACTTTGATGTTTTGGCTTGGTTAAATTTATTTAACTTTTGAATGGTTTACTTTCAATGTTCAATTTTGATTTGAATTAGTCCAAGTTGGACATTTGACCTTTAGATATTTTATTTTAATTGTTAACTTAATTTTACTTGGTCAAAGTTGATATTGAATGTTTAAATTTGAATGTTAGACTTGGTCAAGATTGACTTGAAGTGGATTTGGGATGTTTGAATTGGAAATTATTTGATTTTGACTTTGATGTTTAGCTTGGTCAAATTTGACTTGATTTAGATCTGCTTGGACTTAGAAGGTTGGTTTGACGTGACTTAACTTTTAAACTTTGACTTGATGTTTGGTTTTGACTTTTGACATGACTTATCTTGAATAGCTTAATTTGAAAAGGTTGACTTGATTTGACTTAATGTTTGACCTTAAATTATAATTTTTTAATTTAGATTTGACTTGATTTGTCTTGAATAGTTAACTTGATTTGGCTTGACATTTGACTTTTGATAGGTTTAGTTTCATTTGAAATGTCTAAGGTTTATAATCAATACGGGTCTTGATAGCAATCAAATAAAGGCATGCAAATGACAAGCCCTATGCTTAGTATAAAAAGTGTACAACATAACTAACATTCCACTAATATACTCATGTAAAGTGGTGACTAAGTTGTTATCCCAACCCTCACTCTACATCTATATATGGTAAGTAATCTTTAGAGATGTTGTTTTCCATTCTCTAATAGTTGTTTATGGCTGAAGGGTCTTAAGATAGGCATAAATAAAGATTTTTAGGTGCATTCCCTATATACCATATATTATAATAGGGCCCAACTTTGTGGAAGATGTTGATTAAAGGAATGTATGAGAGGGTCTAGTCCCTTAATGCCCACTAAATATGTAGGATTTTAGTAGAGTGCCACCAAAAATCATTCCTCAAGGGGTGATATCTAAGGCTTTTGTAATGTTTCATGAAATCACCTCACTTCATGACATAATTAAAACATACATCCACTTGGATAATAATGAAAACTCATCCCTTAATTTCTATACTCCACTGGAACATGAGGTTGGTCCAAACACTAGGGTGTGAAATCCTAGTTGCAAAACCCCAAAAACTTATACTTGGTGATCAAAGTCCAAGTCATGCAATGAAAATAAAAGATGCTCATGTTATTTTTAATTCCTAAGATCTCCTAAAGGTGTGATGGAAGAGCATACATAGAATCTACTTGGGATAAAAACAATCCATAAAAGTCATTTATGATTCACAAAAATCACCTTACAGTGCTAGGGAAGAGCATAAACAATTTTAAATTGCACAAATACACACACAATCAAATGAAATCAAAAGATAAAATAAGTTCTTTTTATACCCAAATCAAAATGTGTGTCCAATTCTTAAACCCAAAAATAAGTATGAGAGTTTGTTTGGTTGATTTAAGACTTTGATGGGTAAAAACATACAAAACATAGATCAATAGATCATTTTGTGTATCTTTGACAAGTGTAAAATACTATGTAAATTGGTTAGATCATAAAGTATCAATGATTCCATTGAAATCATAATAATTTTAGTGAAACACATGACAATTTTGCCTCTTTGTAGGAAAATATAGTAAAAATTGAAGTGATTTCATCAAAATCAAAATGATTTCATTGAAACAAAGATGACTTTTCTAATCTACAAACATAGACTTTTAGAATATAGAAATGAATTCATCAAAATAAAAATTAATTAACTAAACTTAAGATGATTCTACCAACCTACAAACATAGACTATCAAAAAATAGAGATGATTCTTTCAAAAGCTTAATGATTCACTAATCTGCAAGATTATTTTGCCAATCTGTGAACATAGACTATCATAAAATAGAAACTATTATATCAAAATATGAATGATTTTCCCAATTTTAAAACACATATTTTTATAAAATAAAAATGATTCCATCAAAATCTGAATGATTTCACTGAAACACATGACTATTCCACTAAAATGGAAAAACAAAAGATAGAAACATTTCTACCAATTAATAGAACATTTATGCCAAAGTTTCTTTGATTCTAGTAAAGCTAATAAATAGTTTTTTTGACTAGCTATAATTCTATTTAGACTTTTTTATAGACTATTCCACTAATTAGTAAAACAATTCCACTATAAATCTGGGAATGGAAATTTCATGTTTTTTAGGAAATTAGATAAATTTTTAACTAGAACAATGCAAAATGTTTGGTTGATTAGGTGTATGAGACTTAAAATGGGATTATTGGGTGTAAAAGATCTGATCAGACATGCCATATGTAACATCATGAAATAAATATTAGCATTAGTTAGTATAAATCAAAATAAAATTGAAATATCTAACTAATATAAACAATTTTCCACAAATTGATAAATATAAAAGTAATGTAATTATAATTGTAAATTAATAATAATTATACCTTTTTATCCTCTTCCTCTTATCAATTGCATGTGATCAAAAGTGATGGTTGTAGTTTAAATTCTTGGTGGTTGCATGTGATCAAACAAACAACATAACCCCTTGTAAATAGATGATTTAGATTGATAGTGTATGGCTTGATGTAAGATTGACTCTCCAAAAAATCATAGCTTTGTTGTGTTATCAAGACTTGGTTTATAATGTAGATGAAACCATTTATTTTTACAAGTGTTTGATTGATGAGAGTCATTGATCTTGGTTGGAGATCAATGGTGGAAAATTAGTCCTCTTCCTTATAAATGAGGAGGTTTAATCATGTAAAAATAAGGTTGGAGTGTGTAAGAAGATGAAATTATTAAGTCTTATAATGTGTATGAGTATGTTGTATCTATTTCTTGCATACTTTCTTCTTTTCATAATATTTTATGTAGATTGTCTTAGAAAAGGTAAATGGTGTTACGATGTGAGGATTTATTGAATTTATGAATTTAGATAAATATGAATTCATAAAATCTATGGAATTTCTCATTATGGAATGATTCGTTAATTAATTTTTATTAAATATATAATTGAATAATATGTGATTTTTTATGGACTAAATATGTTTGAGGAAGAAATGATTAATTGATCAGGGGGTGAATAGTGAATTGTCTAAAGATGTTAGTGTAGATAGAAGATTGATTAGAAAGTGTTGTGATGATGTTAATGTGGAACTATAATTAAATTAACTTAAATTATCCCATTTTAAGTTTATACAAGTTTAAAATATCACCAAGAGATGTGTGGATAAACTGAAAGGGTGAACTATGTTCTTGAGGATGTATTGCATGACCAATAGTAAAAATGGGATGAGTACTTACTTTTGGTAGAGTTTGAATACAATAAAATGACTAATAAAACTCTATGTATGTATCTATTTGATGTTTGATATGTATTAAAGTGTTAAACACCTAATAATTATGACATCACAAATCATAAAATTTTCTAAAGATGTGATATGTTGAAGGAAATGGAGGAATAAAGGAAATGAATTATCTAGCACTTGATAGAGGTAGAAGATTAAACAGAAAGTTTATGTTGGAAATAAGAGGATCCTAAGATTTTTCTTAGTGGGAGAAAAAAAATTTATGGTGAAGATTTAAAATAGTTCTATCAAGTTTGGGAAGTTTTCCATAATTGCACCCATATATGTGCAAACCTTCTAAGTACTAGAAGTATTAAATCCATTAGCTTATATAATTGTGATACCTATATTTGTATCTCAAATTCATAATTTTTTTCATGTATCTATTTTTAAATTTAATCAAATTGAATTATCTAATGTTATGGATTAGTGATATTTAAAATTTTAGGACATAAGAGTATTTTTTGATGCACCTTTGTGGGTGCTTGATACAACCAAGCTTCCCTTGTGCAATAGGGAAGTATCTAAGTGTAAATTATAGTTATACTAGTACATGTCAGGAAATCTAGAACAACAAACTACTCTGATACCACTTTGCCAGGAACTACTGTCCACTAAGGGCACACATGATTACCTTTGTATTAGCAACTAAACACAGAATTTAACCAGAATGATAAGTAACTAGAAATATGAAACAACACAGAATATGAGAGACAATACCCAATTGTATTAATACACAATCAGAAGAAAATACAATAAAGAAGATGCCACACTTCTTCTTTCCACACCTCTAGAGCTCCCACACTTCTAGGTTTCACCTGTAATTCTCCTTCAATAGTTCACTCTCTCAATTACGGTCACAACAATCAACTCAAACACAGAGTTGTTGTTCACCTCCACCAGTCAGTAACAACGCTGCCAGTACACCAAGTACACAACCATACTCCAAGTAGATCTCCCTTCTCTTGCACAACCTGCAAATCAATAGACATTACTTACCATGTAGATGTCTCTACAACTTGAAGAACCCTTGTCCTTGCCTCACCAAGTCCTTATGATTCTTCAACCAGTACCCTAGTGGATCTTCTATCAAAAATTGCACAACTTGCAACTCTCCCTGATCATACACACTCAGCACCCCTTTAGAACTAGGAAAAGCTAATCCCTGCTCTCTTCTGAAGGAGCTAATCTTTGCTCTCTCACTCTAGTACAATTTTAAAATATAGCCCATGAGTCTATTGTATAGATCTCATGCATACAATAATTAGACCCTAATTACAATAATTAGACACGTAACTCAAGACTATAATTAGCCTCTTAACATGCAAACAACTAGTTTATTAATAAATTATTCATCAACTCACAGTTTTGGAACTGCACAGGTGACCGACGTCGGTCCCTATCTACCTAGAGATGACCAAGATTGGCTGATCCCTGATCGATATCGACAGCTTCCTATCCACTCCTGACCCATGTCGATTGGCCTGATTGATGTCAGTGTCTGTGACACTTCAGCAACTCCTCCTATTTGCATCCTAGTGAAGCTTTTAGCTCCACAACCTAACAATCTCCCACTTGGAGATAAATAGCTACACTTGTACCTATACGTGTACCTTCATCTAATTCATTTCCTGGCTTGTATCCCTCTTCACATTCAATCTTGAAGACTAACCACCACACAACCTGTGGTGCACCCCCTGTCATCCAAGTAACCTGCCACATCTGAACCTACAAACCCATGTAGTGAAGTCCTTGACCCTGCATAACATGAATCCCTACTGCTAGTCCCTCTCAGATACCTGAGAATCCACCTTCCCCGAATCGGCTCCAAACTCTCTAACAACTCCCACTGCTTGGGAAAACTTAGGTCTACACCATACCTCATGTGATTTTGAACACTGTTCTAAGCTCAGCTTGAACTATCTAGCCCTTGGTGTGCTTACTAGTTTTGCATCCTGCGTATTGAACCCTGCCAACACCTTCTTCACATTAGCTCCCACTAGAGACAAAATCAACCTATGATCTTCCATGTCTCTTATGCTAAAGAATTTTGCTGCTCCCAAATTCTTCATGACATACCTCTAAACTAACTTTACCTTTAGCTCAGAAACTCCCTGCATGTGTAACTCTACAACAAGTAACCACACAATAGTAACAAGATAATGTTGCAATCATCATCCAACCCAATAAAGACAAACACAATGGTTACACTGACATTGACTGAAGGCTTGCTTTGTCATCCACCTGTCAAAACCTGTACCACTATCCTGCAGCTTCCTCAAGACCATATACCATGGCCTTTTGTCTCACATATCCATCCACTCTCCTCTTTAACCTAGGAATCCATTCATCTTTTAGTGCTTTCATCCCTGCTGGCAACTCTACCAAATCTCTCACTTGGTTCTCTTTTGAAGAATCCATGCCATGCTCCCATTGTTTCCTAGATTCTACCTGTATTGCCTCTTCACGTCTTCCTAGTTCTTAACCATCAGTAAGCAACAAGTAAGAAGGTGAACAAAAAATATGAGGTTCACTTACCCTTTCAGTCCTCCATATGGGCATTTAAGACTCTTTGATAGCTTGTTATCTGCCCAACATCTGTTCTAGTGATTGATCTTAGCCATCTCCCAATCTGCACCTGACTGAAGTCAGCTCCCTGTGACTGACCCTTACTACCGACGTTAGTTTCCACTGATCGATGCTGGTGTCCTTGTTGTCGACATCGATTACTATCTGACTAACATCGGTCTTCACCTGCCTGACACCACTGACTCTATTGATCTGCACATGACCAACATTGGTACCTATCTATTCGATGTTGGTTCCATCTGATCGACGCTGATAACTGTGTTTTCCTATGAGTGATGACTTTTTACCTGTGAGCTCACCTTGGATCAAAACCCTATCCAAATTAACAAAGCCTTGCTCAGAATAATTCAATCCCCTTAGCTGATCTCTATCTGTCATCTCCTCCATGAACACCAAGGCTTTCCAATTCTTAAGTTTGTCAAAGATATCTGTCTTTTGCTTAAGAACATGCATTCCCTTCTTACATATGTAACCAAGCCTACAAAGCCACATCTCTACAATAGAAGGTGAATCAGTAATATAAGTAGATAGATAAAGGATACCTACTTTCTTACCACCGTCTAATTCAAGTGCATCCACTGTGAGAGTTGTTGTGCATCTCTCATCACCCACTTTCTTGAAGAAATTAGACTCATCTCCAAGATTGGAACCTGCATGACCTTCTTTAACACCCGTGTGTTACCCATCTGCAATTTCAGCTTCACTTTCCCTTTGCCAACCATTTGACAAGGCTTACCAACCCCTAAATAAATCTCTCCAAAGTCTCCCTGGACATACTCATGAAAAGATGCTCTATTTCAGGCTACATGGAAAGAGGCAACAGAATCTATAGACCAAAATTCTACTTTATCTAGAGCATCCTGTGCAATAACACCTACAACATCTGTGTCTTCAATTTCTTCATGCTGATCTTCTACCAACCAATAATCTTTCTTTACCTGCTCTTTCTTTCCATCAATCTGACCATTCGTGCTATTCAGTTTCTCCATTCGTAGCTTACTTTCTTCTGCCATTGCTATACTCCCACTCAATCTAAAACCCTTGTGAGTGACCTGTAATCAACAAATACTAACCAAATTTGATACAACCTGTTAATAACTTAACCACCCTCTGATACCAACTTATCAAGATTGGTACCAACCTGGTCCACCTACTCCTGCAACCTTAGCTCTGATACCATGTGTCAAGAAATCTAGAACAACAAACTGCTCTGATACCACTTTGCCATGAACTATTGTCCATTAAGGGCACACATGATTACCTTTGTATTAGTAACTAAACATGGAATTTAACCAAAATGATAAGTAACTAGAAATATGAAATAACACAGAATATGAGAAACAATACCCAATTGTATTATTACTCAATCAGAAGAAAATACAATAAAGAAGATGCCACACTTCTTCTTCCCACACCTCTAGAGCTCCCACATTTCTTGGGTTCACCTGTAATTCTCCTTCAATAGTTCACTCTCTCAATTACGGTCACAACAATCAACTCAAACATAGAGTTTTTGTTCACCTCCATCAGTCAATAACAACGTTGCTAGTACACCAAGTACACAACTGTATTCCAAGTAGATCTCTCTTCTCTTGCACAACCTGCAAATCAACAGACCTTACTTACCATGTAGATGTCTCTACAACTTGAAGAACCCTTGTCCTTGCCTCACCAAGTCCTTATGATTCTTCAACTAGTACCCCAGTGGATCTTCTACCAGAATTTTCACAACCTATAACTCTCCCTGATCATACACACTCAGTACCCCTTTGGAACTAGGAGAAGCTAATCCCTGCTCTCTTCTGAAGGAGCTAATCTTTGCTCTCTCAGTCTAGTACAATTTTACAATACAGCCCATGACTCTATTATATAGATCTCATGCATACAATAATTAGACCCTAATTATAATAATTAGACACTCAACTCAAGACTCTAATTAGCCTCTTAACATGCAAACAACCGGTTCGTTAACAAACTGTTCGTCAACTCGTAGTTCTAGAACTGCACAGGTGACCAACATCAGTCCCTGTCTGCCTGGAGATGACCGACATCGATCGATCCCTGACCGATGTCAGCAGCTTCCTGTCCACTCCTAACTAACGTCATTTGGCCTGACCGATGCTGGTATCTGTGACACTTCAGCAACTCCTCCTGTTCACATCCTAGTGAAGCTTTTAGCTCCACAACCTAATAGTACATTGATGAGAGTGACAAATGGGAAGACATGTATCTAAATTTCATATGATATTTCCTCCCTTATTTTTATAGGCATTGGGATGATGAATTTTACTTGATGAAAGGGATGACATGCCTTGTCTCATTATAATTATTGGTTATTTATAGATAAATGACAATAAATTTTTATTTTATAATGATTGATATTCATATTTTGTTATGGTTATATGAGTATGATTAAATTAAATTTATGAATAGATTAATTAGCATTATTGATACTTTTTTGGCATTTATTTCTATTTTTCTTATGTTGATATCAAACTAACAACACTTTTTCTTTAAGTGTGGTTGTAAGGTTTTTCCTCACTAAGGTCATAGATTAAAGGATAATATCATTAGGGAGTGGGAAAATTATCTAGCAAAGTAGTGGAAATGAGATGGAAAAACTCACTTATTATCTATGTTTATTTTGCATATGTATGTGTGCACATTTTTATGACTCTATCATAAAGATGTTATCTTTTCATATGTTAGAGCATGATGACTATTTTTAACACACATTTTTTACTGTGAGTATTTTTTGATTATATGGCATGATTACATGTAAATGTACTTCCATTTTTTTTTCAACTTTATTGATGCATTATGTTGTTATCTATCATAATTTTTTTATGACTTGTTTACATTTTGAGTGTATTAGATATGTTTTTTTACTCTTTCAACCAAGGAAAATATTTTCCTGTATATCTTAGATTTTGAGACATTGTGATATATCATGTGGAAAATTAGTATGATTTAGTGGCATAATCACTTTGGACATAATCCTAAGATGAGATTTAAATATCATATTAATTTAATTACATATGTTGTTACGAAGGAACATGATTGAATTTGAGATTAGAAACTTATATGTGGTTAAAGGAACTTAAGCCTTGAAATGTTACGAGAGAAAGTTAGTAGAATGGGGGAAAATACATACATGGTAAGGTCATTATTATGACTGACATGCCCCATTTTCATATTTTCAAATGAGGAAACTCATTTAGTTTAAAATTTCCATGTTCAAGTCTTATTTTGGAATGAATTAGTTCAAGTTTAAACTATAAGTCATTATCTTAAGTCTAAGTTATTTATTTAGTATGAGGTCTTAATCTAAACCTAAGTTGGTTAAGTTTTCCCATAACTAATCTAATAATGAAATTGATTCATGAGTATAAAGGGCCTAAATGTACATGTCTATTGATGTTATTCCATTCATCTACATGGCTTTCATTATTATGGCCTTCATTTTTAGATTTTGATTTTCTTAACTAAGTGAGCTAAATTTTTTTGCTTCCCCAAGGTTACTTGTTCTTTGCAAGAGTGTTCTAACCGCATACGGCCACCTTATCAAAATATACTTGGTCTAGCTCAGAAATATCTCCTTATAGTATGACTAAATTTTCATACTTATTCATTTTGTTAAACATTCCTCACACAAACCATCACCACACATCTCTATTGCATTGGGAGCAACGATCAAATTTGAGAGAGACAATCAATTTAAATCCCAAAGGATAAGTTCCCAAGTTTAAATTATAAAATATAACTCCCTAGGATCTAAGGCTATTCCACATGTCATCATCAAGCTTCTTTGTGAAGGATCTTTTAAAATGATTAGGTATTTTATTTAGCAAGCCCTAGATTCACAAGATTGGGATGCATGTCTTCATCTCACTTATCTATAACTCATGAAGCACAAGTTATAAGTCTAAGTTCCCCAAGAACATGAGAAAATAGGATTGTGCCATGTGTCTTCATCCTAATTACTCACTTCTTTTGACTCAAAAGGCTAAGGCAGGGACCCCAAAAATATTTAGATGAATGAGATCATGCCACATGTCATGATCCCACTCATCCATGTATAACAGGGGTAGTCTTAAGTCCTAAATATTGAATAACCTATATATAAACAAGATTATGACATATGGCATGATCTCTCTCATCTAGAGTTTGCAAGTAAAGGTTGAATTCTTAAGGTTCTTAGATCATCTAGATAAATGAGATCATGCCACATGGCATGATCCCACTCATCTACAATACGTAGGAGAAAAACATACTCTAAATGTTGGAAAACATTTGAAAAAATGAGGGTCATCCATGGGGTAACATCCTACTTACCCAGAGCTCACAGACAAAGATGCAAATTCTAATATAGGTGACCCTCTATATAAATGAGATCATACCATGTGGCATGATCCCATTCATCCATAACTTATCAATCAGGTCAATGGCTAACCCCAATGTTAAGGATCAAGGAAACCCTTAGAAAAGGGAGAGCCATCCATGTGGATAGTCCTCACTAGTTCAAGTGCTTAGGGAATTTTGGGACATCAGCCTACTTTTGTTAGTCATCTGAGCCATGTTAATGTCCCAAAATTCTTTGAGCACCTAAAATAGTGAGGACTATCCACATGGATGTATCTTGATAACTCATATCATATAGACTTATAAAAAGATTATACAAAACTTGTGAACCCTCAAATGCACATTATTTAATATTTCAACATCTCATTGAATCATGGCCAAAAATCCCAAAGGCATATACATAAAATTTCAACAACCAAGTAGACTAGAAAAATTAGGCCACGTGTCTAGATCATGGTAAATCATGATTGAAAGGCCAAGGACAAGGAAATCAAGGCCTAGGTGCATGAAAATTAGACATGTGGAAAAATGTATGACTCATAAAAGAACTAAGGGGGATAAAATTATCCAAAATGTGCCATGTTTTTTCTCTAAATAAATTAAATAAAAGACACAAGGATAAGGTTTATAAGTCCTGATTGAACAAAAAATGGACAAGTGTCATGATCTTAAGTAATTTGATTGGGGCCATTATTTCAAATTTGATGCATGAGTAAAATATAATAAAGTGGACCCCAAAGCATCATAATTAGACATTTTTCCTACTTTATAATGACTACATAATCAAATATATTGATGAAGTGGTATGTGTCTAACCCCTCAGACATTCATAGTTCCATAGAGACAAATGAGATGTGTGATCCCCATAATACATGTGCATAGAATATCCAACAAATACACTTATCTATGAGTCATTTTTCAACTTGCATGGGTATATTTATCATTGGTATCTCAACAAATCCTAAAAAAACCATTAAGATGCAATCCACATCAGACACCTCCTCAAGGCTCCTCAGTGGGTTGTGGAATTTTGTTTCATCTTATTTTTTATAGGATGAGGGATATTATGACATTATTTTGCTATACCATTTCAAGCCATGATGGCCAAGAATAGTATCTCTACCTCTTGGAAGCAATACCCATTCTCTCCCCTTGAATATGTATTAGTTATTATTATGTTAGAAGGTCTAAATCTATTTGAAAACAAATGTTGTCAGAATAATGCAAAATTAGTTTTTTGTGTAAATGTGTTTAGTTTCCTTGCAATTATTCCACTTTATTTCTAATTTAATAGACTAATAATAATGATATATGAATATAACTTGTGTTTTTATTAAAAAAATATGCATTAACTAGGATCTGTTTCTATTATTTTAGTTAGTTTCTTCAACTCCTTTCACTTTACTTGAAATCTCTAAGGATATGTGTGAATTTTATTTTACTTAGTTTCTTTGACTCCTTTCACTTTACTTGAAATCTCTAAGGATATGTGTGAATTTAAATACAAACCTATTTTCAATTCATTCATTAAAGGAGTTTTATAATTATGCAATTTTATTTCTTCCTCATACTCTCTCCCTATGTAACAAAAACCTGATCCATCATGAAATGTAGCATACAATGGTGTAGCTGTAACTAAGTACATTGTGGTGTTTGAAACATTTGTATTCCCTTTTAATCATAAGAGTTTATTTCTAAATTACCTTCACTTTTAAATTTTATCAATGAATAAGTGGTCTTTCCTTTCTTTTATAAATGTTGAAGTGAAGTAAAGTAGAGCTCTGAAATTATGTGTTGCACTTGGTCTAGATTGGAGTGTAGAGGTTTTGTAAGTTAGTGATAAAATTAGTATTGGCCTCTAGTGGTAGCATTGCATATCCTAGAGATCTATTCCAATTAATATATCTAATGTATCCCCATAATCATAGCTCATTCCATATATTGTTTCATCAATAATCCTAAAATGAGAGGATGAAATTCCCCCAATTGTTCCCTAAACTAGCTCAGTGCATCTAACTTCATAAGTGAAACTAGGACAGAGATTTTGGACTAAACAATAGTTGGCACTATAATGAGATCACCCCTTTTCACTATTTAACAAAGATTTAATCTACTATCATACCTAAAATCACTTATATCCTATTATGTATATCATTAGATCCCAATTTGGTCCTAAATGACTAATAATATGGCCCTTATGATTCCATAGGAGAACTATAACTACTAGAGGTAGACCAAGATTTGTGATTGCATCTATTAGCTCATCCTCTCAATGTATCCCTAAAATAGCTCCACTTACATATATACCTATGGATTGGTTATCTATGTTTGATAGTGACATTCCTAGGGTTGTCTATGATTTACCCAATAATCTAGTAAGGTACTTCCCAAGATTCACACTAAGTGTGGGGCGTACTACTGAGGAACATGTAACCTCATAAAAAATTGATCTCATGTATCTGAATGTTTAACATGAGTAATTTGACTAAATTATTTTCCCATTTACTTTTATGGATATAACATATGATTGATTCTTTAACTTACTTACAGGCTCTATCAAAAGATGGGACCAATTCAGTAACACATTTATGACCTAGTTTGGGAAAGTCATCGATCTAAGTGTTTTATACCAATAATTTTACTATAGTAAAATGGAAACCAATGAACCCATACACAATTTCAAGGATAGGTTATATAATATGTATATTTGAATCACTATGATATATATACTAAATGCCCATCTAACCCTTGAAATATAAAAAAATGCATTATATCATTGGACTAATATGTTATTGTCAAAAGATCCTTTATTGGTATAGACTTACCTATATCTTATGTTGAGGCCATAAAAGTATACAAATATTTAATCATCAAGGTTTGTTGGTTCCATCCATCCTAAATATGTTTTTAAGTATGCATGTTTTGAACCCACTCTTTACCACTAGCCAAAATGTACCCATGCCACAACATGTGCTAGTGACAAACCAACTTCCTTTGAGGCACATTTCTCCTAATAAACCCCTATGCTTCCTTAGTATAATCAATAATTAATTAGCACCTCAATATCATAATCAAAATGTTGGTCCCCAGTGTGAACAATATCCAAAGTGTGCCCCAGGAATCCACCAAGAATAATTTAAATGTTATATAGTGCATGGTATAGAAGCTCAACAATAACTTATTAGGCATCCAAAAATAGGTTGGAAAAAATGGTGGTGATAATTTAAATAGGAAATTCACCTACCATAGGTACAATCATCCCCATAAATACCCTAATATCTAACTAAATCCTTCAACTAATAATCTTTCTGATATCAACATTTATGAGTTAGCCTTGCCTAACTAGTGTCATGTTCATAATATAGCCCAACATGGAAAAATTGACTACATTGAATTCTTAAGGGCATTAAAAATATTCTAGAAAGAGATGGAATAGAATGAGGTATTCCCAAACCACCTTAAGGATACTAATTAGGGTGAGACTTCTAATGCTCTAAGATCCTTGAGCATTGTTATGGTACTAGAGATATTAGACTTTCCCAACCATTAGCATAACAAACCAAAAGACACCACCAATGAGGTGGACACTTTCCAAAAATTCTAAAGGACTAACTATGCCCTTAGGAACCAAACAAAATAATAGTGCCTTACCACATTAACCCCTCCTAACAATGGTGTCACTCCTCCTAATCTAAGATTAAGGAATGACTATCCACCCCTAAAAGTAAACAATCATAACCCAATTTCAGATACCCAACCTACCACTAGAAAAATTGGATATAACATAGTAGAGGACATGAAGAATCTCAAGGTGAACATCAATTTGTATGAACTTACCTATATCGTTGAGAAAATATATATACTAATAAATTTCCTCATAGACAAACCAATTTATCCCAAACCTAAGCCTATACACACTAATGTGTTGATACACAAGAATAAGGCTAAGGTCCCACCTTTATTCCTTACTATTAGTCTGTTCAAAAAGAATATTCATAACTATCTAGTTGACTCAAGAGCCTCTATAAATTTCATGCCTATAATAATTTGTCAAAATTTGGTATTAACACTTATTAAGTTAGATAAAATAGTGGTCCAATTAAGGTAGTTGTAAAACTCTTAAATGTCCATATGTAGTTGGAATTTGAGCCCAGGGTCTAACAAATTATTAATATTCAAGTAGTAGAGATCACAAAGGCTTATGGGATATTTTTTAGTAGAGACTTCTCTAAAACCTTGAATGGATACATGGCTACAAACTTATCCCATATGTGGTTATCTGGGAAAGGTGTAGTCAATCATATATGTGTTAACAAGGAACCCATAATGAAACACATGATCATAAAATATAATACAATCAATGATAGATTTAATGTAGTATCCTTTGACATAAGTGTTATACTTTGTCTTCAAAATGCACTGAAAACCAAGTTGACAAATCTCTAGAACTACCAGGTGTATGGTCTTTGTATTATGATGGAGCTTGTTCTAAATAAGGTTCTTGAGTAAGAATTATTCTCATTAACCTATTAGGTAAATTACACCTAACTACCTATAGGCTCTAGTTACCTTGTACCAACAACTTTTAAAAATATGAGGCATTGATCTTAAGATTATAGTTTGCATTGAGACATAGATTCAAAGAATTAAAAGTGTTTGGAGATTCTAAGCTAGTAGCAAACCAAGTCAGGAGCAAATTCTAAGGTAAGCTATCTTATTTGAGGAATTAAAAACATAGGGTGTGATTTTTATATAAGTGTTAAATTATTTCAATGTCATTCTCATTCCTATAGAATTAAATCAAGTGTTTGATTCACTAGCAATTGTTGCTACAAAATTGACACCCTTAGATGATTCAAGGCTATAAAAAATTTTAGTGGAAGTCATCCCACGTCCTTCAGCACCAAACAATGTGAATAACTTCCAAGTCTTTAAATATTACCATCACAATATGTAAGACCCAAGTTATAGATGAGGGGAAAATAGATGACCCTAAAAACACAGAATATAACTATGATGACATTATGAACTTGAAAGAAAATAGAGTTCCAAAAGGGATGATCTCCCTTAGGAGAGTGTTTGACCTTGACAAGACCACATATAATCCTAAAAGTTTAATACATTTATAAAAAAATTATAGAATGATTAATCTGGGAAAATTAAACTAACTTCAAGATGTTCATATTGGTTTAAATTGCACTACTATTTAAGTTGAACAACTTAAAAAACTATTATTACAATCTCAAGATGTTATTACTTGGGCCTATATATAAATTAAGGTCTTTAACTAAAGATAATAACCCACATTAACCCACTCAATAGAAACCATAATCCCTCACTCTATAAGTGCATGCATTCAATCATCATACAACATTTATAAGAGAGATGACTTGATGACCCATGGCTTGTTTATAGAGTAGGATAAAGAAGATGGTTAATCCCCATCATGCAAAGTCTAGATGAAACAACTTGTGAACCCAACCTTGGAACCACTTATTCACAAATAGGTCCACAAAATATTCTTAACTAGAATTATCTTCCCAATGTATCACTCTACCTAGGTATCTAAACTAGTGTCAGTCTATAAAAATAATGGAGAAATCCAATTGTGTGTGGATTTCATACATTTGAATTGAGGTTTTGACAAAGACAACTATTCTTTTCCTTCTTTAGATAAGGTAATATAGATGTTATGTGGATATAATATGATGTCCTTCTTAGATGGATTCTCAAGATATAATCAAATTCTAATAAACCCAGAAGACCGAGCCAAGATTATTTTTACAACCAAGTTGGGCACATTTACCTAAAAATGAATACCATTTTCCATTATCAATGCAAGATCCACCTTTCGGATAGATATGGACTATCCTTTTGAAGGTCTAATAGGCAAGTGCATTATTTTTTACATGGATGACTTGACCATTTTTTCAAAATGTAGGTTTGATCATATTCACCATCTTCAAAAGATATTTGAAAGGTGTAGAAGGTATGGTATCTCACTTAACCCAAAGAAAAAACATATTTGGTTTTTCTTAAGGTAACATTATTGGTCACATCATCATGAATTAAGGTGTTTCTATCAACCCTAAGTGTGCTAATGTGACTTATAAGATATCTTTGCCTAACATTAAAAAGGAATTAAATTTAATCTTTAGTAAGATTAACTTTATGCAAATTCATATCTAGTTTTTTTCAAAAAAAATAAACCTTTGAATGTAATGTTGAAATAGGGGGAAAAGGTAGAGTGGAATCCTATAGCTAGGAAATCCTTCCAATGAATCAAATAATCCATCATGTAGGCACCAGTCTTAATCATTTTATACCATGCAAAGTACTTATACCTCTATTACTTTGAGTTAGCACACACCATAGCTACAATACTCAATCATAAGTTAGACAAAGATGAGCACTTGATCAATTTCATGAGCACAAACTAGAAGGATGCAAGGACAAGCATGCCTATGCTTTGGTCAAGGTTTTTAAAAACATTAGGCACTACATCCTTATAAATAAGGTGCACACCATCATCCTAGACCCAACCATAATCTTGGGGCATAATGAGCTAGGGGAATTTATAGGTTGATGGATGGCCAAGATGTAAGAGTATAACCTTGAAAAAAAGCTATCAATTTAGTTTCAGTTCAAGGTCTTAATTATTTGAACATTAAAATTGACCCAAAGATGATAGTGGTATAATTAGACCAGTTAAAATTAGTCCATCAAGAATGGTATGATCTAATTGTCTATTAGGAATTAAATGAATTCAAATCAGATTTAATTCAACATAAAATTAGAATTTAAAACACAAACCAGATTTTAAGTGTGTAAAATTAGATCTCTTTATGCACTACTTAGATCATGGAATCAATTCCTCAAATCATAGTAAGTGATTTCAATAATGGAGAAAATAAAAAACTAGCAATAACACATAACATGGGTATACCATGGTTCATCTAATGTGGGCTACATCCACCAAAAAAATTCTCAATAAATTAATAACAAAGAACCTCTTATAGAGACTGAAAATCTCCTCCAGAATTCTCTGAATTATTGACACAAATATAAAACCTATCAAAAATAATCCACAGATGTTATTCCACACCTATACCTATAAATAATCACACAACAATTTTCTATACCACACCCTATACCTATAAAATAAACATCTCACACACTGTCTTATCTCCAAAGCCACACCACCACCTGTATATAAAACAAATATGGTAGAAAACCATCCAAAAGAGAGAAACACACCATGCTTAGTCAAGATGGCCTTATCCACAAGGTACCATGCCATCCTTTTCTAGTCATGCTTATCCATAAGCCCTCTTAGAAATAAACATGCCATCCTTATCTCTCTCCTCCACCAAAGGCTAACATAATTTATGATGTAGTGATATACCAACCAACTCCTTGAAATAAGGAAGTCAATCTCACTTCCAATAAAAAACTAATTTCCTAAAACAAAGAAATTAATCCCACTTCCAAAAAATGAGGAAGTCACATGGAAATAATTTAATTAATAATTAATTCCCTAAAACAAGGAAATCAATCCCACTTCGAATAAACATGGAAGTCAAAATGTAAATTATTTAATAATATTCCACTCACATGAAGAGTACATGAAAAATGCACTCCCCACATTTATAGATTTATCTAAGCCCATAATATGTTCCACCATGGTCATGTGATAGCCCCAAAGGGTTCCATACTCAACAATCTCCCACTTGGAGAATGTTTCTCCTAAACAAAATTTATCATTGCTCCATGACCACTAAGGCTAACCAAATTTGAACATATTCTCAACTTTTTCAATGTGACCACCTTGGTCATCATATCTATAAGATTCTGGCTAGTATGAATCTTCTCCAGCTTCACCAAGTTCTCCTCCAAAGTTATCTTGAAGAAGTGATAATGTAACTGAATGTGTTTTATCCTCAAGTGGAAAGTGGAGTTCTTTGCCAAATTAATAACACTTTGATTATCACTGTGTAGTCTCCCAACTTCATATTCATGCCCCAACTCTTGAAACAACTATTGTAACCAAATCATCTCCTTGTTAGCCTCTATGGTAGCAACATACTTTGCCTTTATGGTTGATAAAGCCACAACCTTCTGTATCCTATAAATCCAACTAACCATTGTATCTCTAATAATAAATATATGTGTAAGATTTGGTTGAAAAGCCAACCAAAAATCAAAATGAGTGAAAATAAAGCATAGCAAAGAAACCAAAATTGATAGAATGAATTGTATTCTATTTAATAGGAATGCTAATACAAATCCTTCACATGCTTCTCTATATCTAAAATGAGAGAAAGAGGTGAGTATATATAGGATATACCACCTAAGAGACTAAAAACACATGAAATATGGGATAAAAGCAAAAACCCCAAAGTAAGCTTACATAAGTGTGAAAAGGTCTAAGTGATGGAACCAGATAGTGGATTAACCCTTTTCACACTGTGAAGTGATAAAAAGACCCTAGAAAGGTACCATACATGAAGATAAACCTTTTACAATAACACCCCCCCTTAAGTGCAACTTAGGGAAAAACCTAAAAAATCAAACAAGAATGGGTCTCAACAACTAAGTCTAATAAGGTACCTATTTATAATCCTAATAACCTCTCTAAAAAAAAGAGAAGGAGAAAACCCCGTGGGAAAAAACTCCCCCCATGAGAGGATGAGATGTAAAATATGAACAAATGATGGAAGGAGGTATCAACATGACCTTCGAAGTGGGAAATCCATCATGAATATACAATCAATAACCCCATCCCCCATATAATGAAGTAACTCATATGCTAATGGTGAATGTTGAAAGATGTATATTAAAGATGATCTAATGTCAACAAATTGAATATCTCCCTTTAGGAAGAAATAATTCCAATGGTTGATGTAGAATAAACTCCCACTCTAAGAAGCAATATGAGAAAGGAAGTCTCAAGATGAATGAGGTCTCAAAAAGTTGCTCAAGTGTCTCCATGTTGATGTCAAAGGATAAGAATCTAAAGCCAAGTGGAAATGGATAAATAATTAGATCCAAACATGAAAATTCCTCATGTAAAGATGTCTTCTCCAAATGATGCTTAATGATATCCAAGCCAGTGTTGAGTTGTGACAAATACTGATGTGATGGATCAAGTACCATAGAATATTCAAGGACAATAACCATAGATGTATGGTGCTCACCATGGGTAAGACAACTGAACTAAGAATAATATGGTACTATTGTAGAAGGTGTCAATGAGGAGAGAGTAAGACTGTCAACTCATGAATGTCTAAAGTGTCACTGTAGAAGCAGATGTAGGCAAGGAAAGAACAAGAGGATCTAGATGTGCCCTCAAATCATATAAAAAATAAAAAAATTCATAGAATTTATCATGAAAGAGGAAATAAATATCCTCAATGGTGTCCTCCAAGTTTGAAATATGAGACTCACAAAACAAACCTATAATATTTGGAAAGTATTCATCCCAAAGAACTATAACTAGAAGATCAAAAATGTCTTATTGTACTAAAATACTACAAACAAGAGAGGGAGGAGTGGATAAGTCATCCAAAGACTGATGAGATGTCTCTAAATCAATGCCAATGGGTGATAAAATCTTATTGATGTGATCATGAACAATGCATGATTCAAGTTCAGGGACCATGTATGTATGGTACTCACCATCGATGAGAGAACAGAATAAAGGAGAATCAAGTGTGTCTATAAAAGGTGTCAAAGATGTCTGAGTTGAAAATGTTAACTCGTGAATATCTATAGAATCTATCACCACAAAATTTTGACCAATGTGATCAAGATAAATGCTCGAGTGAAGTTTAGTAAACAGTGATCGAATATTTTCTAGGATAGGGCCATGAGATTCTATCAAACTAATGTTATTAATAATACAAATTTACCTCATTTCATGAACTTGAATGAGTTCTCAAAGATCATCAATTTTTCTATCGATGCAATCATTATAGGTATGTTATTTACTTCCACAAAACTCACATTTGTGTTTCTAATAATTAGGAGCCATGATTAGAATCTATAAAGAAATGACCTCAACAAGAGCAACCCCCCAAAATCACTCAAGAAAGAATCCCCCCCAAACAAAAATTATTTGGCACTTTATAATTTAGTGTGATTATAATGCTAGATTTTATTTTTCTAGAGTTTTACAAAGTCTAAGATGGACCCCAAAACTAAAAGTATAGATAAATTATATAATTATAACTTCAAATTGTTACCAGTGTGTGTGTGTGTGTGTGTGTGTGTGTGTGTGTGTGTGTGTGTGTGTGTGTGTGTGTGTGTAATATGCACTTTCAAAAAAATAATTACCTCAATATGAGGTCATATGTGAAAGTTACAAGCATTTTAAGGTCACAAAACTATGATTGTCTATCAAATCTGATGAGAAAACTAATTTTTTTGGAAAACTAGGATAATATGAGAAAAATATGAATACACCAATACATAGAGAGTGAAATTATACCTCAAATAAAAAAAAATTGTGTTGAAAAATGAGTTCATATGCTCAAGATATGAGCCTCTGAAATTAAACTACAAATTTAAAAGCCTACAATGGTGAAGGGAATAAGATCCAAAGATTTTATGTTGATGTTAGCATGACATCCTCTACCAAATTTAACAGAACTATAACCAATCTTAGGTTCATCACCATATTTAGTTACTGTTAACTAAATTTAGTTACAACTAAATTTAGTCATAACTAAACTTACAGCTAGAATTAGTCAACTGCTAGATTTGGTGGAACCACCAAAAGAGCTGCCAAATTTAGTGGGGGCATCTCTATCATAATTTGTTTTCTAAATACCAATCAGTAAAATAGTGATAACTTCATCAATACTCAACAAAATTTATAAATTCAAAAAGTTCTAGAAAGTTGAGAGTGAGATGCACAAAACCCAGAAATTGTTTTGAGCAATTAATTATAGGTAGAGATTTGTATGAAGAAGAAAAAATGTGTTTTTTTAAAATTAAAAACAAAAATATAGCTTCAAATGTCCAACTGGGACAAAATGAGAACTAGATCTAACTTCTCATACACCCTGCATGTAATTAAAAACTTGTATTTTCTCTTGAATGTTAAAAAATGGTATTTTGATTTTAAAACTTTCAAATTTTCTTCAAACCTCTCCAGATTTACGTAGAATCACTGTAAAACCACCTATAGATAGAACCTCTAATGTTCAACTAGAGAAAAATTAAGAGAGATACTATCTTTTTTGAATGATCGAATTGTGGTGATGAGCTCCAAATTTGCTCCAAGATGCTTTAAAAATCACCTACAACTGGCAAATAGATTTTTAAAAACCCTAAAATCTAGTATTTCTTTCACAACTTTATAATTCTCCAAATCATTTAAATATGCAAGAGAATAGCATACTCATTTGCTAAAGAAAATAACAAATCTTTACTCCCAAATATCCTAAAAAACTATCCTATAACTCACAACTACTCTAGTACCATGTAAGATTTTGCTAAAAATTTACCCAAAAATCAAAATGAGTGAAAGGAAAGCATAGCAAGGAAACCAAAATTGATAGAATAAACTATATTCTATTCAATAGGAATGCTAATACAAAGCCTTCACATGCTTCTCTATATCTAAAATTAAAGCAAGAGGTGAGTATATATAGGATATACCACCTACGAGACTAAAAACACATGAAATGTGGGATAAAATAAAAACCCCAAAGTAAGCTTAAGTAAGTGGAAAAATGTTGAAGTGATGGAACTAGTTAGGGGAATAACCCTTTTCACAATGGGAAGTGAGAAAAATATTCTAGAAAGGTACCATACATGAAAATAAACCTTTTACACTAACACCTATCATACTTCTCCTACTATCAATATCCCCTACCATATCCAATTCCACATAACCATGCAAAGTGGTATTTGATCCACCATAAAATAATGCAACATACATGGTTCCTCTCAAATACTGAAGAACCCATTTCACTACTTGTCAATGCTCATAACCATGATCACTTATATACCTACTCATAATTCCCACTACTTGGGCAATATCTAGCTTAGTACAAACCATGGCATGCATCAAGCTACCAACTACCTATGAGTAAGGTACTTTGGACATATTAAACTTTTCAACCTCCATCTCAGGACACTACTCCTTTGATAATCTAAAGTTGCCTACCAACAGAGTACCAACAAATTTAGCATCCAACATGCTAGACCTTTCAAAGACTTTCTTCACATAATCTGATTGGGATAAAATCATCTTCTTTTCCTTTCTATCATGAGTAATCCTCATACCAAGGATTTGTTTTTTTGCACCCAAATTCTTCATAGAAAAAGAGCCACTAAGTTGTTTCTTAAGTATATGAATATGTTATATGTTCTTTCCTACAACTAACATGTCATCCATATACAATCATAATATAATAAAATAACCATCATCAAAATGTTTGATGTACATGCAATGGTCAATATTACACCTTTGATAACCTTGTTCCAAAATAAAATAATCAAATTTCTTATACCATTATCATGGAACTTATTTCAAGCTATATAAGTTCTTCTTTAGTCTACACACATAATTTTCCTTCCCTTTGACCTCATATCCCTATGGATTCTCCATATACAACTCTTCATCCAAATCACCATGAAGAAAATTAGTTTTCACATCTAACTATTCTAAGTGTAAATCCTCAACCACAACTAAACCAAGAACAGTCCTAATAGAAGTCATTTTTACAATAGGAAAAAAAACCTCATCAAAATCAATACCTGATTTTTGTGTAAACCCCTTAACCACCATTCTAGCCTTATACCTTTTTCTCCCTTCATCTTCTTATTTTATTCTATATATCCACTTGTTTGGAAATGCACTCTTGCCCTTGGGTAGCCTTATCAAATCCCACATTTGGTTCTCCATGAGAGATCTATGCTCCTCATTCATGTCTTGCTCCCTCTTCTTCTTGGCATTTACCTACATTGCTTCCTCATAACATATGGGTTCTCCATTGTCAGTGATTAATAAATAATTCAAAGAGGGAGAAAAATGTTTTGGGGCTCTTCTTACCCTAGAAGACCTTCTTACCATAAGAGTATGGGGTCCTTGTGTAGAAGGTTCATGAACTGATTCATTGGATACTTTGCCATCTATAATGTCATCCTATATTGTGTACTCTTTATGTTTTTTTTCATGTTCCTATTCCTGTAATTGATTCTTATATATGAATTTTTCATTAAAGATTACATCTCTACACCAAAATATTTTCTTATCTCTAATGCTCCATAGATAGAAACCAAAGTCATCCTCACCATAACCAACAAATGTGCATTTTTTTATTTTGCCTCTAACTTGGTCCTATCCTCTTTCTTAATAAGAGGAAAAGCCTCACATCCAAAGACTCTAAAGGAATTAAAGTTCCTTTATTAATCAGATAAACTATCATGCTAACTACTTCTACACTAAATTGTAAAGCCAACCCTGCATGTAACCTCATATTCCTAGCACATTCCCTTATTTTTCTATTCATCCTTTTAGATATCCTATTCTACTATGGAGCTCTTGCAACCATCCTTTGCCTATGAATTCTATTGTTAGAACAATAATAATGGAAAGTATTAATACAATACTCACCTCCATTATCTAATCTAAGACATTTCAACTTGAGACATGTTTCATTCTCAACCAAGACTTTCCACTTATCAAAAGTGTCAAATACATTAGATTTCCTTTTATTGAAATAAACCCAAACTTTCCTAGTAGCATCATCAATAAAAGTAACATAATAATTATAACCAATAATATAAGATACCTGAGCTGGTTCTTATACATCTGACTATACCAACTCTAGCTTATACTCTTTCTTTGTGGGTCCAAATTTTAAGAACTTAACTCACTTCTATTTCCCATACACACAATCCTCACAGAAGTCTAAGTCAATATATTTTAATCTAGGAAATTTATCTTTTAAGATCTTCATGCCCTTATGTATCACATGATCGAGCCTGTAGTGCCACATAGTTGCATTTCCATCTACATCAACTAAATCACAAGAATCAACACTACTAGTCAAATATAAAGTACAAACTTTCTTACCTCTTGCAACCACAAGATCACCTTTGGTAACTTTTCAAGAATCTATAGTAAACATTATCAAATATCCCTCACTACCCAATTGCCCCATTGAAACCAAATTTCATCTCAACATAGGTGCATGTCTAACATCCTCAAGTAACCATGTGTTCCCATTCTACATTTCCACCTGAACACAACCTTTCCTGGTTCATCATCACCAAAATAAACATGTCCCAAATTTTATTGAACATAATCAATAAAATAATGTCTATGTGGGGTGGCATGAAAAGAATCCCTTGAATCTAATACTCAAGACTCAAAAAAATTATCCAAAAAAAGAATTAAGGCATCCTGACATGATTTACCTAATGTCACACTTACATCATTCATTTCCTCCTTGTTGGCATTCTTATCCCAAAATGACCAACAATCCTTCTTTGAGTGTCCACTCTTCCCATAATGCTAGCATATCATCTTGGCTCTAGATCTAGATTTAGATCTACCCTTTGACTTTCCATGGTTTCCTTTATTCTTGTCTTTTTGCTTCCCCCTAGTTTCAATAGACAAAGCATTACCTGAAGATGATTCACTAGTGATCTTCCTTCACATTTCCTTGCTTATAATCATGCCTACAACATCCTCAAAATTTAAACTTCCCTTGGCAGGATTGCATTACTCACAACCATAACCAAGCTATCCCAACTATCAGGTAAAGAACACAAAATCAGCAAATCTCTAACTTCATCATCAAATTTAATTCCAATAGAAGTGAGTATACTTACAACCATATTAAAATCATTTAAATGATTATCAATAGAACCATTCTTAGAAATTTTTGTATTAAACAATATTTTCATAAGAGATATTTTATTTGAAGTAGAGGGTTTCTCATACAAATTTCCAAGTTTATCCATGAGATCCTTTGTAGATTTCTCATCTAAAATGTTGAATGCAATATAAAATGCAAGGCATAACATTATGGCTCCCAATGCCTTCCTATCAAGCAATGTCTAATCTGCATCACTCATGACTATAGGTTGTCCTCTTTTCCCCTCTAAGGGGATATAAAGTTCCTTATGATACAAGTAATCTTCCATTTGCATTTTCCATAAACCAAAATTTTTACCATCAAATTTCTCAACTCTGAATCTAATATCTTCTCCCATAGCTCCCACTCAAGCTAATAACCCTTCTTATAATTTACCACTTCAGCAAAAAAACACCACCAAAGCTCTAATACCAATATTTAAGAATTAAATGAATTCAAATCAAATTTAATTCACCATAAAATTAGAATTTAAAACACATAAACTAGATTTTATATGTGTAAAATCAGATCTCTCTATGCACTACTTACATCACAAAATCAATTCCTTAAATCATAATAAATGATTGTAATAATGGAGAAAATAAAAAAACTAGTAATAACACAGGTATACTATGGTTCACCCAATGTGGGCTACATCCACTAAGAATGTCCTCAATAAATTAATAACAAATAACCTCTTACAGAGATTGAAAATAATTCTTTGAATTGTTGATCCAAATCTGAAACTTATCAATAATAATCCTAGATGTTATGCCACACTTATACCTATGAATAATCACACCACAAGCTACTATACCACACCTTCTACCTATAAAATAAACATCTCACACACTATCTTATCTCTAAAGTGACACATTCACCTATATATAAAAAAAATATGGTATAAAACCATTCAAAAGAGAGAAACACACCATGCTTAGTCAAGATGGCCTTATCCACAAGGTAACATGTCATCCATTTCTAGTCATGCTTATCCACAACCCCTCCTAGAAAGAAACATGTCATCCTTATCTCTTTCCTCCACCAAAGGCTTACACAATTTATGATGTAATGAGATAACAACCAACTCCTTAAAACAAGCAAGTCAATCCCACTTCCAATAAACAACTAATTCCCTAAAACAATGAAATCAATCCCACTTCCACAAAATTAGGAAGTTACATGGAAATAATTTAATTAATAATTAATTCCCTAAAACAAAGAAATCAATCCCACTTCCATTAAACATGGAAGTCAACATAGAAATTATTAAATAAATATTTAATAATATTCCACTCACATGAGGAGTACATAAAAAATGTACTCCCAACTTTTGTGGAGTTTTCTAAGCCCCTAAGATATTCCACCATGGTCATGTGATAACCCCAAAGGGCTCCACACTCAACATTGTCCGTTACCTCCTTTATGGAAATATTCCTTGAGACTCAATCAAAAAAAAAAAAAGCTCTCAACATGAAATAAATGCACTACATGTTGAATAAATGAGTGTTTTATATAAATAACTATGAGATCATCTATCTTATATTTCTATCTAAATAAGAAGCCAAGGAAGTCATAACTAGCTTCTATGAGAAGATGGTTAGTGGATATCCTCCAGGGACTACACTTGCACACAAAATTATATGATATGAATACTATTAGCCCATTATATTTAGATATGTTTGTTGAGCATTTTCATTAATGTTAGAGAGCATGATTCATAATGCATTAATAATAAATTGATCATATTTATAGCTTGGAGAATATATAGCACATATGTAGGTTTGTAAAGACAAATAATAAGTTATGAGGCATCCATAGATGTCTTGGTGAAGTTCTAGTGTGTCACTTGATCATTTGGAAAGAGAAACATGAATATTATAGGTTAATAGAATCTAGACCATCACTGCACATCATGTAGATATGTATGATCCAACAAGTTTATGCATTTATTACAGGTACTTAAAAAGTCAACAATGGTCAAATGTTTTCATGGTGATGTTGTCTATAGTGCCAAAAAGGTACCCTAAATATTTAGAGTCTTGAAGTGTTTTCTAGCTTGAGATATAAATCTTATAAATTACTCTAGCAGACTGTGATGGGCCAGAGACCATCAAAATTAACAAAGTCTGAGGTTAACTAGTTATTAGATCTAATGGTGCATGTTAAATCACAAATCTTGATCCAATGATGCATGTAACAATCAATATGTCAAAGAATGAATGTGCTAGTGACATGTGTCACATTCATGGAGCTTGGAAAAAAGATAAATGGTGAGTGTATGATCATGTAGTCAGAATATTGATAGATCAGGTTGAGTCAAAGAGTCAATGTGTGTAAAAGGCATGCAAGGTTACCAAGCAGCACAAACATAGGATCTCATATCGAAGATCAATGGTGAGCATTGTAATATAATATCAAGACTAATCCATGAATATTGATGGTGCATATTTTGTTAATGTTTCTAAGGTGCATGAGATGAGGTTAACATGTCCAATGTTTAACAACTGCTTAGAGACCATTGGAATTTGAATTTTCAAATTTGTGAGGGAGAACCAGTCTACATTTTTTTTTCTATAACTTTTGATATATTTAGAATTCGATCATGGTGAAGTTATAGAGAACTTTAAGGTGCATCTAAAGAACCTAGTTATAAGGTATGAATGTTTGTATAGTCAAAATTATAGATCTTAAAAGTTGAATATTTGTTCATTCATCATGTTACAATGTATATAATATTGTTTGAGAAAATTGTGCTTTAGCATAAGAATGTTTTGGTAGGTGCAATGACTTGAATATGTCTTAGAGATCATATGGAGTGGACCCATGTACCTTAAAGTTATCTGATGTTCTTTATTTCTCAATTAAGTTTTAAATGAGTGAATATGTCTCCATAAGACTTATAAGGGCTAATGAGGCCTACTTGAAATGCATAGTTGCTTAAGTGTGACCCATAGATGCTATCGATGACCTATGAGGATTTT
The DNA here is from genome assembly GCA_037957365.1 of Torreya grandis. Classification (NCBI taxonomy): domain Eukaryota; kingdom Viridiplantae; phylum Streptophyta; class Pinopsida; order Cupressales; family Taxaceae; genus Torreya; species Torreya grandis. The sequence goes on from JARHVA010001319.1 coordinate 2,442,853, forward strand.
ATAAAAATTTGTGTTATCTTGTTATATGTCTTAATGATTAAAGACAAGTGTTATGGTCGACTGATATGGTGATATTTATAAAGACTCTAAATAATGGAGACCAAGGCAATGGTTTTTAGACTTGAATGTGTATGTGTTGAGAGAGCAAAAGATAGAGGCAAAGGAAAGAGATTAAAGAGAGTGTGCTCAGTGGATAGACTAAAGTATAGAGCAGATTAATGATGATAAAAAAAAGACTAAAGAGATCCAAAAGGGTGTTTTGGATGTATTTTTGTATGAGCAAGGTTGTGTGTGTGTGATGAGTTGAGAGAAAGGTGTTATAAATTGTGTCTCCATTCAGATTGGTCTGTAATCAAAATTCTAGAGTTATTTATTTAATAAGGTGTTATGTAGGTGCTCAACATCTAGAACAAGTGGGTGTTTATTCACACTTAGGGTTGGGTTCTCCTTGTGAAGTGGATGCTTCACTAAAAGGGTCTCATGTTTGTGATCATCTTATAGGACAAGTAGTCAATGTATTTGTAGTCTTGAGAGTGGGTTTTATTCCCCAAGAGCGTTTCCTATGTAGATATTATGTTATGTGTGTGATCTTGCTTATTCATTGTTATGAACATTTTGTATTCTTTATAAATGTTTGTGGTCATTGATTAAAAGTTTGAAAGGATTACAATTGAATTTTAAAATATCTTGCATCATTGATTCACCCCCCCCCTCTCAGTGATTTTACCTTTAATAATTGGTATCAGAGTAGGACCTTATTACAAGTTTAACCACTTGAAGGTGATCTAAGGTAAAATATGACAAGTCAATAGATTTAGGGTTTCTCTAAAAATCAAGCACCATTGTTCAATGGGTCAAATTATGCTTTCTAGAGTACAAGGATAAGGACATACATTATGTCTTTAGGGTTTGATATTTGGCAATCTATCATGGATGGTTATACTATACCATTTACTCCTCCAACTAGTGTTGCTAACAATAAGTTGAGTGAGAATAATTCTAAATCTATGAATGCTATCATTTGTGGTCAATCTAAGGTTGAGTTGACTAAATTAATCCATTGCAAGTCTGCCAAGGAAATTTGGGTCAAATTATAGACTGTCTATGAAGGAGACTCTAAGGTAAAATTGGCTATGTTGTAGATCTACCGAAGGCAATTTGAAGGTCTCAAAATGAAGGAAGAAGTCACTATGGCATCCTATCTTATGAGGGTTTATGAGGTAGTAAACATAATCATAGGTCTTAGAGAGATGATTGATGAAGTTATTATAGTACAAAAGGTATTGAGGACTCTTACACTCAAGTTTGATTCTAAAGTTTTTGTTAAAGAAGAAATTCATGATCTCACTCAATTAAAGATGGATGAACTACATGGCATCCTTATTGCTTATGAGATGAGAGTTGATGAGGATAGACCTCCTTAGAAGGAAGTATCCTTCAAGGTGATCAAGGAAGCTAAGAAGAATAAGATAATTCTTGAATATTTTGATCTTAATGAAGATCAATTTGAAGCCATGATTACAAGAAGATTGAATGTAGGATCAGGTAAATATGAAATAAAACTTCCTTTCAAATGTTTTTTATATGGTAAATTTGGTCATTTTGCAGATAAATGTATAGACATGTTTAAACCCAAAGAAGCTCATAAGGAATATCATGAGGATGAACTTAATAAATATGAGGATCCTAGCAAGTATAGAAAGTTCTTCAATAAGAAAAATGGAAATAATGAATCATACAAAGGTAGTAAGAACCTTTAACATGAAAAATATAGTAACTCATCTACAGAATAACTAAACACATCTGGTAGTGATGAATGTTTTCATAATGAGGACATAGAGGCATTGTTCCTGGCATTTAGTAATGATGAAGGTGAATGTTATTTAAGTAGAGATTTATTTGGTAGACAAATCTCAAAGGAATAAGATGAGAAAGTCACTCTTGAAGATAAATATCTAGATACTTTGGAAGAAATGAAGATACTACAAGGAAAGAATAGAAAATAAGATTCCTTGATCAAATCCTATGAGGATAAAATTAGATTTTTTGAAGGAAGGCTGACTAATGAAGTTAAGGAGTATGATGAGATCATACAATAGCCTAAAACTTAGGCTTGTACTCTTAGTGAAGAAGTAAAGAATAATCATGAAGAGTGTATCATGTATCAATCAGAGATAGAGTCTTTTCAAATAAAACTAAGTCAAGCTATGAACAAAGATCCAACTAATGATTTAGATAATAAGGATGAATTGATGAATTCTCTTGAAGATATAAAGATTGAGAATAAAAATAAAAAAGAGATGATGTCATAAATCAAGGACTATGAAGAAAAATTTAGTGTGTTTAAGGCAAGAATGGATGAAGGCACCAAGGAGCATGAAGATATAGTCAAGCATCTCAGTTGTCAATTGGAAATCCTATCTACAAGATTGAAAGCTAAAGAAAATGAATTATTCAAGGTAGGTTATTAAAAATAAGTCTTTAAAAGTGGATTTAGATAGGACATCGTGTAAAGTGAAGGAATTTATGAAGTTTGAAAAGAGCTTAAATGATCTTGAAAATATTCTTAGTCAAATGCATACAAGTGATAGAATTGGTCTTGGATACAAAGAAGAGTAAAAACATGTAACTCAAGACAAGACAAAGGCTTATATGAACAAGGAAAATCAGACTTTGATGATCAATCATCAGTCAAGGAATGAAGGTATTGGTAGAATGAAGGCAAATCAGATCAGACAACCAAATGTTATGAGGTATGTAAATTTCAATGGTTATTATTACTCTTGCAATAAATTTCGTCATAGGTCAAAAGATTGTAAAATATCCTCAAGGAATTAATTTGCATGGAATTATTATCAAGACAATGGAAAGAATAAATAACACCATCACTCAAGATAGTCAATAGGTTATCAAGGAAAGAATGACATCTTTTTTTACAAGTGTCAAAGATTGGGTCATATTACGAATTTTTGTAATATCTTCATCAGGGGACCAAATGATCAGGTACATAAGCATGAAAATTCAAGATCACAAGGTATGTACAATATAAGAAATAACATTTGTTTCATTTTTCATGAGATAGGTCACATAGCAAGGTTCTGCAAGAATCATTAGTATTATACCTCAAAGATTATCAATATTATCATGAAGAGAAGGAGTTAGAGTGAATGAAGTCCTAAATAGGTAAATGAAAAATAGAATAAAAGTGAACTATTTTCCATGTTATAATAGGGAACAAGTTCAAGTATCAAGGAACAAGCCATATCTTCTTGAATGGACAAGGAAATCAAGCATAATCCTGAGATAAAAGAAAAAAATAAGGTTGAGAACTATTTCAAAGATAATTTGAAGATGAGGAAGGATTAAAATTCAAGTAAGGCATAGAGATATAGGAGTCTCCTGATTTTTGGGATATTTAGTCCCTCTATGACAAGTGGGTGTCTATACCTATGCTTCTTATGAGACATCTATCATGCATGGAAGCAAGTGTGTATGCTCTAGGTATTGTTCAAAATTCCAAATTAGTATAAAGGTATGTTTTCTTCAGTTTGATAATATACAAGGTATGTATTAACTAAGGGGGATCATGTGTGATATGTTTGTATGAGTATGGTTTCAAAACATATGTCATGAGATGGAGCTTATTGTTAAGGGGAGCTTTTCTAAGCTCTATGAGTAGTATATCAGGTCCAAGGATCAGAGAAGTCCAAGTTTGATTAGTACATGTCAAAGAGGGAGAAATTGTTTCATATGCTTAAAAGTATGTAAGTATCTTGAGCATATTAAATAGTATTTTGAATGCATACATGATGTTGAGGAATGTTTTTTGGCATGATGAGAAAGATACCCTTTGTCATTAATGTTAAAGAGGGGGGAGATCAGAATGAAGGAGTTCAAATGAAGTCATTTTAAGGGTGTTTTTCCATAAATGACAAAGGGAGAGATTGTTGAGCATTGTAATTGATTTCAAGTTGTCATTGATATAAAACAAAGCATGATTCATTGTGCATTAATGACAAAGTGATCATATTGATAGCTTGGATAATATATAGAACATACATAAGTCTGTAAGGATAAAGAAGAAGTTTTGAGGCATCCATAGATGTCTTGGTGAAGATTTGGTGTCTCATTTGATAATTTGGAAAGAGGAACATGCATATTATATCTTAAGAGAAGCCAGATAGTTATTTCACATCATGCAAATATGTATGATCTAGCAAGTTTGTGTATTTATTGTAGGTACTCAAAAAATTAACAATGAACAAATTTTTTTATGGTGATATTATTTATAGTGCCAAGAAGGTACCCTAAAGATTTGGAGTCTTGAAGTGTTTTCTATCTTGAGATATAAATATTCTAAATTACTCTAGTAGATTGTGATAGGCCAAAGACTGTCAAGTTTAACCAACCTGAAGTCTGAGGTCAACTAGTTAGTAGATCTAATAGTGCACATTAAATTTTAGATCTTGATCCAATAGTGCACATAAAAGTCAATATGTCAAAGAATTAACATGCTAGTAACATGTGTCACATTCAGAGATCTTGGATAGAAGATCAATGGTGAGCATATGATCATGTAATCAGAAGATCAATGGAGTAGGTTGAGTCAAAGAGTCAATGTGTGCAAAAGGCACAAGGGGTTGCTAAGTGGCACAATCATGGGAGCTCAAATCGAAGATCAATAGTGAGCATTATAATATAATGCCCAGATTAATCCATGGAGATCAAAAATGGGTATTTGGTTAATATTTCTAGGGTGCATGATATGAGGTCAACATGTCTAATGTTTAACAACTGCTCAGTGACATTTGGAATTTGAATATTAAAATTTGTGAGGGAGAACCAGTCTATAGTTTTTAAACTATAAATTTTGATATATAAAAAATTTGATCATAATGTAAAATTCAAAGTTGTACAGGACTTAAAGGCACATCTAGAAAACCTAGTTATAAGGTTTGAATGTTTTTATAGTTAAATTTATGGAGCTTCAAAGTTGATTATTTATTCTTTCATGGTGCTACAATGTAAAAAATATTGTTTGAGCAAATTATGCTTTAGCAAAAGAATGTTTTGGTAGGTGTGATGACTTGAATATGTCTTAGAGATAACATGGAGTGGACCCATGTACCTTAAAGTGATATTATGTTCTTTATTTGCTTGATGAAGTGATACATGAGTGAATAGGTCTCCATGAGACTTATAAGGGCTAATGGGCCTAATTGAAAGGTGTAGCCGTTTAAGTGTGACCCATAGATGATATGGTCGATCTGTGAGGATGGTATTGAAGTTTGTGTTAGCTTGTTAGATATCTTAATGGTTAAATACAAGTGTTATGGCTAACCTAGATGGTGATATTCAAAAATAATCTATAAATAGTGGAGACTAAGGCAATGGTTTCTAGACTTGAATGTGTATGTGTTGAGAGAGTAGAAGACAGAGGCAAAGGAAAGAGATCAAAGAGAGTGTGCTCAATGGATGGACTAAAGTATATAATATATTGATGATGAGGGAAGAATGCTAGATAGATCCAAAAGGGTGTTTTGAATGTATTTGCTTATATGAACAAGGTTGTGTGTGTGTGATGAGTTAAGAAAAAGGTGTTATAAATTGTGTCTCTAATCAAATTAGTCTGTAATCATAATTTTAGAGTTGCTGATTTAATAAGGTTTTGTGTGGGTGTTCAACATTTAGAAAAATTGGGTGTTTGTTCACACTTAGGGGTGGGTGATCCTTGTGAAGTAGGTGATTCACTAAAAGAGTCTCATGTTTGTGATCATCTTATAGGACAAGTATTCTATGTGTTTCTAATATTGAGAGTGGGTTTTATTCTCCAAGAGGGTTTCCCATGTAGATCTTGTGTTATGTGTGTGATCTTGCTTATTCATTTTTATAAACATCTTGCATGCTTTATGAATGCTTGTGGTCATTGATTAAGAGATTAAAAGGATTACAATTGAAGTTTAAAATATCTTGCATCATTAATTCACCCCCCCCCTCTTAGTGATTATACCTCCAATAATGTCCATGCCTATGTGCATTCATTTCATCAATGTCAAACCTTCACCAAGAAAGAAGTGAAGGAAGTTCATGCTACAATGCCTTTATAGCATGTCATAGAACATTGTCCTTTCACTTTGATTTACCTATTTTGGGAATATTGGAGTCTTATTCCTAATTTAGTTAAGGGTTTGAGTTGATTAAATTAGTAAAATATATTTAAATAATTAGAGTACTGATTTGTATAGTTTATTTGACTTTTATAGCTTTCTAAAAATATTAATAAAAGAGGGAAAATGTAAATTAGCTTAAAACTAGGCTAATATGGTTGAGGTAAAGGCTAATACTAGTTGTGAAGGATGGATAGTGTCATGAACTAGGATCTAGCTTTCATTTGGTGAAAGGATAAAAGTGCCAAAAATAAGACACTTCAAGGTTTAGTGTTATAGTCTAGGTCCTATCACTATTGTCCAAACTAGTCATAGAGATATGACTTTTTTGACTTTTGTCTTTTTTCCCTATGTTAGTCTACCTATGAAATTTTGAACCTTGACTATTGACAGAGCTCCTTGTAGAGCTAATTCAATCTTGAAACCCTAGAACTTCATAATGCTTGAATAAAACTTAAGAAAGAGGGGGGTTTAGTGTGTGTGACATGCACTAAACATGTATCCACACCCCTTGTATGGGCATGCTACCTATATACCAATACTCTGAAGAGGGATCAATCCATATGTAGTTCTTCCAATTTGATGTGCTTTGTGCAATAGTGTTATGCAAATGCAAAAATGCTTAACTAAGTATATTTGAGGTGGTTAGGGACTGGTTGAGGGTTTGAATATGCTGGTAGCTATATTGGATGGTTTTATGTAGAGAATAGAGAAATTTGCCTTAGTGGTATTGCTTGTATTCTTTCTTGCTTTCATAATATTTTCCAACCCCTTCTAAATTAACTTTGAATGGGCTTTTATAAAGATCTATTGGTCATGGGTTAAATATATATGGGCTAGGATGACATTATTAAGAAGAGGAATCAATATAAAATGGTCATTTAAGATGTAAATGTGATTATATAGGAGAACTAAAAATGGGACACCCTAGGGTCCAACACTATAGTCTAACTCCAGTACTCCTATCCTACAGGTTTGGGACCTAGGGGGATGGAATAAGCATGGAAAATGGGGTCTAACTAAGCTAGAATCAGGTATCAAAAGTATATGAATGACTAAGAATAAAAAATAAGGTACCTAAAAGGGTCAAGAGAGCATGCAAGAGGGACCTATGGATTGGGTGTCAGAAGCCACACAAAATCTACTAATTTTGACATGTTATATGACTACATTTGCCCCTCCTTTATTTTAGTGATGCAACAAAGCAAAATACTAAGATAAAGAAAAATTAGAAAGCATACCTGAACTTATCTACAAGGGTGAAGCCTATGAAGTTGTGTGATGTTGGGTGTGTATAGAGAGATCACGTCTTGAAGTGTAAATCTACAAAATAAAATCAGATTAGATCAGTTCTTACTAGATAAGCTATATCTAAAATAAGAACATATAAATTTAGGTAAGTGAGAAAGGAATGAATACACCTCATCAGGTATATGAACAAATACAAAACTTGTTGTGATGTTGAGTGATGTTGGATGATGTTGAGTAATGTCGGGTATGTGTTATACCAAGATTAATATCACAAACAGAGTTGAGTGCTCAATTCCCTGAGAGTGGCTCAAGAATACAAAATATAGCCCTTTAGCTCCATCAACACTTACTAAATAAATCTATGTGATAATGCATGTGTTAATTGATGTTTGGACTATGTGTCCAATCCCTCTGAGTAGGTGGCTCAAGAATATAAAGGCTAGCTAGACCTTTGGCTCCAGCATTGCCCCATGAAGTGAAGTTATAAACTAATACTAGTATGAATGTGTGTCATATGAGATGGCTCCTAAATCCAATGAATGCATGTAATCTAGTAATGTGGCATGGATAGCTGAATGTGTATTGGAAACTAGGCCAATCTTGGTCAACACTAGAAGGAGAAGATTAGGCTTGTATGAAAGCCACTCCAAAACTAGAAACTAGGCTTGTGTGGAAGCCACTCGAGAATCTGGAGGTTAGGCTTATATGAAACCCACTCCAAAATGATGCCAACCACCTACAGATAGAATAAGGCATGCAACTACTAAATTTTTTTGGGTAATATAGTTAACTTAGAAAGAAAAGAAGTCAAATGTGTTGGGTACATTACTTCCAATCATTGATGTCTATAACATGGATTCTAATCTACAAGTTATACCAACTACCCAATCTAAAAATGGAAGTGAGAACCATCATGTTGTACATGATTCCCCCTATATTTGGATTCTTTGAGACAAATTGTACTAAAACTATTGATTCTAAACTAGACTATATCTAAAAAAAAATTAGCTAAACTGACCTTTCTACCTATTTCTAAAAAATTTGGGTTTTTTGTTATTTGAATAGGAGCACCAAAAATAGGACACCCTAGTGTTTAATGCTATTGTCCATGTCTAGAACTATTTTCCTTTTCTAAATCTGATGACTATTCTATAATCATCACTATTTTTTTAATCTATTTTGCCTGGTTTGGCCTTTGATTATTGTTCTAAGTATTTTGAAAACTAAGTTTTCAATCGATAAGAGCTTTGATCTCTTGTGACAAAACCCTTATTTTTTGTCCCCTCTTCTGAGGGTAGGAATGAAGACCCTACAATGACTACCTTTAGAAAAAATATCCCTACATGTGTGTTATGCTACGAAATACATGATATAGTAATGATAATCAAAAATATGTCTCAAGATATAGAATAGTATGTATTGGATATTGTTAGATCAAATAGGGGTATGCCTAGATAGATATAATAATGTAATAGCATGTGTAATGTACTAAACTAAAATTGGAAATGTTAGTTGTTAGTTTTTAAGGAAGGATAGAGCATGATGTCTATCATGGTATCCAAGCAAGCAAGATAATGCATGATGTGGATCATGGCATTAAAAATAGTTGAGAAGCAAACAAGAAACAAGCACACAAGGTAAGAATCAATAAGCATACAAGAATGTCCAAGGGGCCAAGTAAACAAGGTAGATGGTCACATCTCACTCAAACTAGAAAGCAAGCATACAAGGCATGTTCAAATGCCACACACACATACAATTGAAAATAATCAATGTTGGCATGAGGGACACAAGCACATAGAAGAGTACAAGAAAAGGACATTTGAAAGTTTCCTAAGGCACACACAAGAATAGAATCAAAGGCATTGGCAAATTTCCTAAGGTCCATACAGGAGACAAAACAAGAACTAAGAAATGCAATCACATCTAGCTACACAAAGCAATAAAGGAAGGCATGTAATATATTTTAAGTACAATTGCATCTAACTAATCAAATCAAGAAGTGAAAGTATGAAAGACATGGAGTATATTACTAGGTATATGCTAAGAAATATACAAGTGTTATATGATAGTGAGTGTTGATAAAATAATCTATGTAAACTATTAAATAATGTACATCAACATGATAAATAGAGTGTGTGGTGTAGGAATGGCATAACCTGGATGGTATAGTCATGTACAAGATGCCCCCAGTGGGTAGATATAGTGATGTATGTCTCATATGTAGAATTAAGATGCCCCCTTAATGGGTAGAGTGAAGCAATCAAGGATCTGGAAGTCATTGCACACACTTAAAGAACATCAAGTGAAGCATGGTTATGTAGATAAATCAACAAATAATAGCATAGAATAGCATAATGTAAGTCTAGCATGGTAGTAGAAATATAAATCATGGAAAATGCATACAATTGAAAAGTTTTTGAATTTTGAGTTATTTGAATTTTTTTGTATTTTAAAATGTTATATTATTTTTGGTATTTTGACATATTTGAATGTTTTGTGGATTTTTGATATAATCTATGTAAAATCAATTATAAGAAGACTATGTACAAGTAATCTTAGAAATTATATAAAAGTAAGCTAAGAGAAACTATGTACAAGTAATTTGAGAAGTAATGATACTAACCGATGAGTCTCATGAGAGACTCCCTATCACGATGTCCTATATCAAACAAAGGAATCATGTGTGATTGTGAAGCACAAAGGAATGGTTGTGAATATGACTCTGAATATTTGGATTTATTGTTGGTGTCTTAGAAATCATAATAACCTGTATTGTTTCACTTATCATTATCATCTTAATTTTGAACCAATGGAATGCTAGTGTTGACTTTTATTGTATCTAGATCTTTTCCTTTGATAAATTGTGTCTATGAATGATGTTCCTTAAGATATTCAATAAATTATTAACCTTGGTTATAAACATTATCAACTAATAGAATAGGAGTAGTGATGCCTTGAGCTTGCTTGCCTAACCCTTGACCTTGATAATCAAAATATTTTTGATATTCTTGACTAAACCCATACTACTTTGAAATTTGAGCCTCATTTTGGAGAGGTAGATTTGCATCTTTTTTATATTTTACTTGTATGTGGTTTTGTTTCTTACTTTGATTTTTTTTTTGATCCTTTTGTTATTATAAGTTATGCTTTGGTAACCACTTTTATACTATTTCTAAATTAAACCTTTTGTGAATGTGTTCCTATGTCACTATGGACTGCTTGACTGATTTACCTTGTATAGGGTCCTCATTAACAATTATCTATTTTATATGTTTTTTCAATGCTAAACATGAATCTATGTGATACCCATGCATTTTATGATATGCACAATAATATCTAAATCTTCTCACTAGATATAGAGGAGGTAGTTTGATCAACTTATATTTAATCATTTCCCTTAGTACCTCACTTAAACTCTTATTTGATCTTTGAATTATTTTTGAATCACTATTTGTAGAGTTACTTTGTTGTGATTTCTTATTTTGATAAGTAACATTGCTTGCAACCAATTGACTAGGTGCAGGTGCATATACATGATTGGCACTAGGATTCCTTTGAGGTTTTTGTATTATAATCTGATTTTTCAATGTTGTGATCTTTTCATGTATTCACTGATTCTACATTTGTAAATCTGAAATTAACTTTATCATACTAGTGATTTGATCCCTTAGAGTCTCACAAATACAAACCCTAGTTACTTCTGATTGAACATGTAAGCATATATGTTGAAGAAGTTTTAAAGAAACCATAGTCTAATTATATGCATTAAGAACAGTAGTATAGGTTGCCTCACCTTTTTCAAGGGTGATAGCATGGACCTGGTTAGAGGGAAAGTTGTTATCACCCTCTTGGGGGAGGGAAGGAGAAATAGGTGCTACTATAGTAAAGGGTGGCTTTGGAGATTCATTGGTATCTTTAGTATTTAGTGAGTCACATTCTAAATGAATAGAAGATGTGATGTTATCATTGACATGTGCATATTTGAAATAGAATCATGCATATAAGTAGAAACAACATTTTATAGTGCATGATGGTTGAGAGAATGAGTGAGAGAAGAGTTAGACACATCTAAGTAGAAACCATGTATGTGGGATGAAATGCATGTAATTGGAGTTATAAGTTGTATATCAATATGATTATAAAAAATATTCCACATGAGAGATAACAAACAAGGGATAGAAAGCATGGAAATGTTCATTAATGCATAAAAAACTTTGACTTGTAATATGGCATTTCTAACATGTTTAGCAACATAAAGTTGAAAATTATTCCACACGTGAGAGAGAAAGTAAGTAATGAAACCTTGTATTAAATACAAGTAAACATTGCTTTAAAGGAGAGGAATTTTACTGTGTTTAACAATAACTTTCTTAATATCATCCCATATTATGAAAAGTAAGTATGAAATGCAAAGAATGAAGCTTTGTATTAACATATGATAAACTTCATCATTCATGTAAATGATAGGAATGAGTATGGTCTCCTTATTATTTTTAAGAAATTAAATAAATATGTGGAAATAAGTGATATCCATTTTTTTTATGTGGAATCTGATTTTAGATGTAAGGTGATACCTCAAGCAAACAAAAGGACCTAGTACATGCAACTAGGGTTTTAAAAAATGATGTTTTTAAAATTACCAAGGCATTTTAAAATTTAATGTGAATTTTTTATTTAAATATGAAGGTAAAAAATCAAAAAAATACTGGCAAAAATCTTGTTTTAAAGGGACCTAATATATTGAATTAGGGTTTGGAAGAACATTGATTTTTTAAAATTTACTATGAAATTTTAAAAATTAATGCTAATTTTTATTTAAATATGCAGGTTAAAAAATAAAAAATTGTTGGAAAAATCAAAAAGGAATTTACCCTAGGGTTTCTAGGGTTTTTATGCACAAATGAAGTAAGTCAGGTTCACTAATTTAGGAATATTGGAGTCTTATTCCTAATTTAGTTAAGGGTCTAAGTTGACTAACTCAGTAAAATATATTAAAATAATTAGAGTACTAATTTGTATAATTTATTTGACTTTCATATCTTTCTAAAAATAGTAATAAAAGTAGAGAAATGTGACTTAGCTTAAAATTGGGCTGATACAACTGAGATAGAGGTTGATATCAATTGTGTAGGATTGGGACAGTGTCATGAACTAAGATCTAGCTTTTGTTAGGTGAAAGGATAGGAGCACCAAAAATAAGACACTTCAAGTAATAGTGCTCTAGTCTAGGTCCTACCATTGTTATCCAAACTGGTTATAGAGATCTGAGTTTTCTATTTTTTGTCTATTGTCCTTGTGTTAGTCTATCTATGAAATTTTGAACCTTGACTATCGACAAAATTCCTTGTAGAGTTGATTCAATCTTGAAACCCTAGACCTTCATAGTGCTGGAATAAAACTTGAGAAAGAGGGGGGGTTAGTGTGTGTAAGATGCAATGAACATGTATCCACACCCCTTGTGTGGGCATGTTACCTACATACCAATACTCTGAATAGGGTTTAGGCCATATATAGTTCTCCCAATTTGATGTGCTTTGTGAAATAGTGTTATGCAGATGCAAAATTGCTAAATTAGGTGTGCTTGAGGTGGATAGGGACTGGTGTGAGGGTTTGAATATGATTGTAGTTGTATTATATGGTTGTATGTAGAGAATAGGGAAATTTGAATTAGTGGTCTTGCTTATTTTCTACTTGCTTTCATAATATTTGTCAACCCCTTCTAAATGAAATTTGAATGGGATTTTATAGATATCTATTTGTCATGGATTAAATGTATTCATGCTAGGCCATCATTATAAAAAAGAGGAATTGGGATAAAATGGTCATTTAATATCAAAATGTGATTAGATAGGAGCATTAGAAATGGGACACCCTAGGGTCTAGTGCTATAATCCAACCCTAGCACTTCTATCCTACAGGTTTGAGACCTGAGGGGATGGAATAAACATGGGAAATAGGGTCTGGTTGAGCTATAATCAGGTCTCAAAAGTCTAAAAATGACTAAGAATTAGTGAAAAGGTACTTATAAGGGTCAAGAGAGCATGTAAGAGGGACCTATGGGTTAGGTGTCACAAGCCACACTCACTGATTAATTATAGTCACTGATTACTACGTAATATAGATAAAATTAGTGGCAACTAAGAACAACATAGCCAAAGAAGTCATCAAGTTCCTTGAGTAAAACATAACAACATGATTTGGCATTCTAACCTCGTTAGTCATCAATAATGGACCTATGTTAGAGTTATCCAAACTCATTGAATGGGATTGCCTTAAGGTTCTCATAAAACTAATATATATAAGGTAATAGTTTAGTTGATTCAACGAACAAGAACTTGATCGATGCCATCAACAAGTTTGCATAAAAAAACCTAGAGATTAGCATTCATTGTTGAAATACACTCTTTGGGTTAATCGAACCAGATATAAGTAAGCCCTCAAAATATGTTTGTTTCTATTGGTAATAGGGTTGAATCCCATCTTCCCAATGACCTTTAAGTTATCGACTTAAAATTTTATATAATAATACATGGAAGATACTAAAAATACAAACTCAAGGTTGTTGGACATTATCTAATTAGAGGATGCATGAGAAGAGGCTCTATAAAATTTTAGTAGAAAAAAGAGAGTCAAAAGATGGTTTAATAAGATGTAAAATATCAATTCATTTCTAATAGCATAGTTGGTATTGTTATGAGACAACACATGATAATAAATGGCAGCACTCTAAACTCAACCCACTTTGAATCGGCCCATACTAAATATCTAAGATGATAGGGTATAACACATTTCAATTGAAGGACCTTGAAGGGAATGACTTCCTACTGCCTATTAATGAATAGTTCTTGAAGCATTACTTCTTATTTTTCCCTTCCAATGTAATTTTATAATAGCCTTGGGGGATAGAATTTGCGAAGTAAATATGAGATTAGAGTTATCTAGTTTTCTTTAATTATGTGTTTATTGTTTTATTTTGAACTTTCTTTCATGTTCCTTCTTTGTGTTGTTTTAGAATTTGTTTGGTTTCCTTGAGTTTTGCCCATTATTTACCCTTTCTAACCTTACAACGGTTGTATCTTTTCCCCATGATTCAAATCGAGAAGTAGATAAACTAGCTTTGATAAGATTGAGTCCAATATAAATTGTGTTCCTCATTTTCTTGATTTTATCACTTCAAAATTGATGACAAATTGAAATCATAGTCCTAGAATTAGAAAGTAGAAAGCAATCTCCCATTATTTAATAATGTGATAAGCAAATGAACTTATCTTGAGACACTAAAATTATTATGGGTCATTGATTCAAAAAAGAGCAAGTGAATTAAGAAAATCCCTATTTATAATAAGGTCATCACAATATTAAAAGGAACATGCCAATCACACCCAAGTCACTGAGCAAGTAAAGGACCTTCTTGGTTCAAAAATTTCATTGAACCATCCTAACACCTTGGATATATTGGTCCCTAACCCTCCTAGATTAAGTAAAAAAGAAACATCAAAATCAAAATAAGTATGAATCTCATGAAAATGTGAGTTTATTCTTAAGAAAGGGTGATTTAGGCAACCTCCATCACATGCTTTCCATCCTAGTTGGCAATGGAGCAAGGCCTTAAGTGGGACCAAAGGCATATTTGTCAGGGATATAGACCCCTGGATGGAAACTAAACAATATCCAAGTTTTCATTTTCTTAGTCAAATTTTATAAATAAATTACCTTTCAAGGAGCTATGATTACCTAAGATATGTCTGAGCTTACCCAATGGATTCAAAATCCAACAAAATCACTCTTCACAAAATGACCCTTTAAAATAATTAGGGCCTAATATGTTATTTATTACAAGTAGAATTGATCACTCTCTTTTCTATAAGTTCATATAAAGGGAAATTTAGTTATGTATCTCATAGTTAGGTAATAGAAGCCCACAATCTAGATTATAAACATTGAAGCAATGTTTTATATATAGTAGTCACCATTTGTTGTGACCAACATGCCCCATTTTCATATTTTCAAATGAGGATCCTCTTTTAGCTTAAAATTTCCATGTTTAGGTCTTATTTTGGAATGAAACAGTGCAAGTCTAAATTGTAAGCCATTATATTAAGTTGGATTTATTTATTTAATATTAGGCCTTGATCTGAGCCTAAGTTGGTCGAGTGTTCCCATAGCTATTTTAAATGGACATGTCTATTGAAGTTATTCCATTCATCTATGAATCATTTAGTACTTTAATGTTCATATTCATATTACGGTTTTTTGGACTAACTCTTGTTTTACTTTCCCAAGATTGTTTGTTGTTTTTAGGAGTGTTCTGATCCTATAGGGAAACCTTGCCCAAAACCTACTTGGTCTAGCTCAAAACAATCCCTTTGTAGTATGAGTAACTTTTCATATTTAGTCTTTTTTTTTAAATTTCCTCACACAAACTAAAGTTTCACATCTCTCTTACACTGGGAGAAACTATCAAATTCAAGAGTGGCAATGAATTCAAATCCCAATGGCTAAGTCCTTGAGTTAAAATTCCAAAGGCTAATTCACTAGGCTCCAAGGTCATTCCACATATCGGCACCCAACTTACCCATGAAGGATCTTCTAAAATGATTAAGTATTTTCTTTAGTGAGCCCTAGATTCACATGATTTGGATGTGTGTTTTCATCTTGATTCTTTTTGGCTTATGAGGTAAAATTTCTAAGTCTAAGTTCCCTGAGCACTTGAGAAAACAAGATTGTTCCATGTATCTTCATCATGGTTACTCACTTGCTTCAACTCAAAGGGATAAGGTAGAGACCTCATAAAATTTATATGAATGAGATCATGCCATATGGCATGATCTCTCTCATCCATGACTAATAAGAGTATTCCCAAGTCTCAAATATATAATACCCTTTGTATAAATGAGATAATTTTACATGGTATGATCCCTCTCATCCAAAGCCTACAACTAAAGGCCCAAGTCCCAAGTCCCAAGGTTCATAAATCATATAGATAAATGATATTATGCCACATGATATGATACTACTCATCCATATAAATAAGGGGCACACACATACTCTAAATTCTAATGAGCATACATATAAATGAGGTCCATCCATGTGGCATCATCCCACTCTCTTGGAGCTTGGAGATAGAGATGCACATTGCAAAGCAAGTGACCCTCTAGATAAATGGGATCATCTCATGATCCCATTTACCCATGGATTTTCAGGTAGGCAAATGTATGATCCCGTAGTTAAAGATTGAAGATCTCTATAGAAAATTTAAAGCCATCCAAGTGGCAACATCCCTCCCATTTGAAGCCTGTTGATTTAGCAAAAGATAATGTTAAGCCCATGATCTACCAAATTAATGAGATTGATCCATGTGTCTATAATTCATTCTTCTAGAATAAATAGTGAAGTAGCCTAAGTCCTAAGGTCCTTGATTACCTACATAAATTAGATTATGTCACATGGCATGATCTCACTCATCTTTGGATAACATAAGCATACCAAAGGCCTAAAATTCCCTACGTGCTTGAACAAGTAAGGACCATCCACATGGAATCATCCTTCTAATTCATAGCTTGTAGACTTAGAAAAACATTAGACAAAGCCTATTATCCTTTAGATGCATAGGATTATTCCACATGCTAACATCTCACTCAACCATTATCAAAATTCCCAAAGGTGCATACATCAAATCTCATCAACCAAACTGACTAAAAAATTCATGCCACATGTTTGTGTCATGTTAAATCATGATCTAAAGGAAAAGGAAAAGGAAAGAAAGGCCTAGGTGAAAAAAATTAAACATATGGTAAATCATAAGACTTAGTGAAGTAATTGAGGGGGCTAAAATCAGTAAAATGGTGCCACGTGTATTTATTTGGATAATGTAAATAAAATACACTAGCATAAGGTCCACAGGTCTTGATTAAGTGATAAATAGATAAGTTTCATGATCCCAAATAAATAAACTAGGATACTTATTTCAACTTCAGTGCATAAGTAAAATACAAGAAAGTATACCCCAAATTATTAGAGCTAGATAATTGTCTTATTTCAAAAGGACTATGCAATCATGTATATTAATGAAATGTCATGTGGTCAACCCTTTGGCCATTCATAGTATCATAAAGACAAAAGAGTCATATGATCCACACACTACCTATGTATAAGAACTCTAATAAAGACACTCCATGAGTCATTTATTGACTTGCATAGGTTCAACCTCATTGATTAATCATTGGCAGCTCAATAAAACCAACTATAACCATTAGAATGTAGTCCACATCATACCTCTCCTCAAGGATCCTTAGTGGGCCATGTAATTTTATTTCTTATTATTTTTTATATGAAAATTAATCTTATGACATAATGTTGTTATACCATTTTAGGAAAGACCCATTTTCTCCCTTTTATATATATTACTTCCTAGTATGTTAGGAGGGTCGACTCTATTTATAAATAAACGTTGTTAGAATAATGCAAAATTGGTTTTATGTGTAAATGTTTCTGGTTGCCTTGTAATTCTTCCACTTTATTTCTAATTTAATGGACTAAAACTAATTCTATAAGACTGTAACTTGTGTTTTCATAAAAAAATTATGCATTAATTAGTATGTGTTTTTGTTGTTTGAGCTAGGTTCTTAGACTCCTTTTGCTTTACTTGAAATCTGTAATGATCTATGTGAAATTAACTACAAACTTGTTTATAGTTAATTTATTAGAGTCTTATAATTAATCATTTGTCTTTTCTCCTCAGACTCTTTCTCCCTGTGTGACTGAAGCCTAAGCCATCATAAAACATAACATACAGTGGTGCAATTGTAGTTAAGCACATTGTGGTCCTAGAAGCATTTATATTCCCTTTTAATCAAAAGAATTTTTTTTGCATTACCTTCCCTTTATTTTTAATTTTATTTTTGAACAATTTATCTTTCCCTTCTTTTATAAATGGTGAAGTGAAGTAAAGTAGAGATCTGAAATTCTCTATCTTGCAATTAGTCTAGCTAGGAGTGTAGAAGTTTTATAAGTCAGTGAGAAAATTGGTATTGAACCTTTGGTGGTAGTGTTGCATCTCTTAGATATATATTACAAGTATCCCATCTAATGTATCCCCATAACTACATCTCATGCTCTAGATTGTCTCAACAACAATGTTAAAACAAGATGATACAATTCCCCTAATTGTTCCCCAAACTCACTCAATGAATTTAACTTCATAGATAAAATCGGGATAGATTTTGGACTAAGCATAGTCATTATACAATATTATAGATAAAAATGTTCATTATGTAATATTATATATTTTATGGCATTGTCTCAAAACCAAGTGATGGAGCACTTAAACTACATAAGTTATGATGTAGTTATTTAAAGCCCCTCTAAATGGACTAACAAGACAAGGTGTTGATTGATGTTGATTGTTATTTATTGTGGTTTTTTATTATTATGGTAATTTATTTATAAATTGAATATGTAAGGTTAACACCAATACTTTATTGAGTTGTGATATGGTTTAAGTTAGGGTTTTAAACACTAAATGATGAATGAATGTCTTAATTTGGAAATGTGTCTCTAATGGTCTAGTGTCACATGAGTTTTTTTTTTATTATTATTATTTTTAACTTGATGTTGATGACAGTGGAATTTTTTTGGATTTTCATGCCAATCTAGTCTTTTTTTTTTAGTTATTGCATGTTATATTTTTAGACATTTGTTAAGGCACAATGAGGGTTAAGTCAAGGATGTAAAAATATGATAGAAAGAGTATTGTGGGAGGATACATATATTTTAAATCTTCACAAACCTTGAGATTTTTGTATAAAGCATTATTATTATTTATTTATTTATTTTGATATCTATTTATCTAATTTAGAGTTTGGGAGAAGGGTGGGATGGTGTATTCTTTGTGGGGTTTGTCTCTTTTCAAAGGCATGTGTGGGGAAGGTATTTAGAATGAAAATTGGGAAGTGCTTAACTAGTTGTTATGGGTTTTCCCATCATTTAATATCACATTCAGCTACATTTTTAAATATATTTTTATATTTGAAAGGTAAAACAAATATAGATGAAAAATAATCTTATAGTTGTTTGTGAGGCTTGACCTTAAATATTTCAATTGTTAATTTTATCTTGGATTGTTAGGTTTTTTTAATTTATGGCATTAATTCCTCTTGAGTTGTGTTCATTACAAGCTTGAACCTACTTGATTAGGTCAAATATATTTACTTATTATATATTTTATATTGATTTATGGCTTATAAATTTATTTGGGTGCAGTTGGTAAAATGCAAATATCTTTCATTTGTTTTTAGATTTTTTTAAATGTATAAGGGTAAGATATTTTTGTTTATGGAATTAGGGAATTAATTGAGCATATCCATTTATAATTTTTTAATTATTATATTGTTAAATTTATTTACATGTTGAGGCTATGATAGGGTTCAATCCCATGTTTTTAGAGTTGTAGCAGTTTTCTTTATAGATAGTATCTTTAATTTTATGTATAAAGATATAGATATTAAGAAATATGAGAGGAAATATCTTAATTCATATTTATTAAGTTGATAAAAATGACTTGTCTTCAACAAAGCATTAGGTCAATTAACTAGTAGCATTAACCCATTTGATTAACATGCATAGGTTTTGAGTATGAATGGTCACTCATATGAAAGAAGATTAATTAGTTGATTTTATTCTTATGGTTTTATACTTGTGTTATTTATAGCTTAAATGATAATGTAATAAATTTGTGTGTAGGCTTGATATTGATTAGTAATAAGGACATTCTTCAAATTTTGTACTTGTTAGTAACAAGGGAGATATGAAGATATGCACTTAAGCATATCCTATTACAAAGCATTTATTTGGAATGCCAAAAATCATTAAATATTCATTACATAGGTTGTAGAGGATACTAAAATTAATATGACCTTTGGTATCATTAAAACAAATTTCTATAGTTTATTTATAATCATTAAATATATATTATAACCATGTGATTCTAATTTATTTGTTAAACAAGTAATGGGATTATGACTAAAATTATTAAGAAATGTATTACTATGTATGGAATTAAGTAGTATTATCATTACCTAATTTAAATCTTTTTTCTCTATCAAACTTAATGGAATTAAGTAGAATTATCATTACTTAATTTAGATTTATGCCCTCTCTATCAAAATTGTAATTTAGCTTCAAAGGGTTTGCATACTTTTAGTTAATATTATAAGAATATTTTGATTACTTTGTTTAACCTTATATTGGATCAAGGGGATATCCTACTTTGGTAGTATACATAGGGTTAAGAATATAGAAATGGCAATGCACAAGGGTGATAATCAAATTTGTAGCAAGCCAATTAAATTTCAATCTCAACTATAAGCATACAATGAATTAATTATGTTGAGTATAGGCTAAATATAGAAAGTATAACTAAACTATGTGTGTAAATGACAAATAAGTAATATACTTAGCTTATTATGATGCTAACATAGTGTTATATTTGGAACAAATAAAAAGTAGACTGAAAGGATATTATGGAATAGTCATCAGATTTTGGATTTGATGCTTCTACATCTCTAGACACTAATGTCAGTCTAGGATGATTAAGTCAACGTTATTATCTAGGTTTAATATAAGTGTATTGTATGAAATATATGAAACAACCTATATGATTTTGGATTTTTCTTTGCCTTCACTTTGATGCATTTAGATCTAGGTCATGGACTATCTCTCCTCATGAAATGTCAAAACCTTAGTTCTTCATCTTTATAGTAACCTTGGGGGAAATAGATTAGTGGGCACATTATGTCAAACTAACCCCAAAGACCCCATTATCAATGTGTGCTACCTATATATGCCATACTCTAGAAAAGGGACTCAAACTCATGTAGTTCTCCCTTATATTTTGGCTTGTGTGTGAATCATATAATATGTGCAAAGCAATTATAACAATGACCTATCATGTAACTTGGTAAATCAAGCTCTTGGGTTGCTCCTTTATTAATTCAAACCTATAGATGTGATGTACCTATGACTAGTATGTAAATATGGAAGATTTTTTTAATTGAATACTTGATAGAGTGCTTTTGATAAGTTTCCTTGGTCTCTTTTGGTATTTTACTAGGTGAGGAATGAATGAGGATTGATCTTGTACTTATATCAATCCCTTTGGATAAGTAACTTGCATTAAAGCACTTAGGTTGACCATTATGATATGTTTCATTTTCAAATTAGATGACTTTAAGTCACTAGACACTTATGTCAAGTTAGGACACTAATGTCGATGTTAATGTTTATCCCAAACATTAGTGTCTAGGTAGTAAAAAAGTAGGTATATGTTCAAAAATTGTAGAGATGAAATAAAATTACATTTTAAGCATTCTGGTCAAGATAGAAGACCTAGGTCATCGCCATAATATTGGTCAAACTAAGAGATAAGGCCAAGGGGCACAAAATAGAGCAGATACAAGACTTATGGAAGTAGGAAAGGTCCAAAACTGAGAGGAATAACCAAGGTCTAATTTTTCTAAGTGTACAATACTGAGGTGCTATATAATCCATAAATATCATCTAAATTTTCCTCTTTAATATAGTAATTAAATTTTAGTTTAAAGGAAATGAATGCATACCTAGTGAGTATAACACACCTTATCTTTACATGTGCCCAAATTAAGTGCTTTACTAGTGATTGACCTAAAACCAAGATTATATTATAATATATAATTGTTGCATATAATCTAGGATTGAAATTACTTGAAATAGATTGAAATTTAAAGAGTAAGGTTTAGGAGTATACATTTATGTTGATTTAACCACCTTGCTTATTGACGAATTGATTTGAGAAAGATGTATCATTGTAAGGCTTTGAAACTAAGATTAAGACAAATATAGATGAATCTTGAAATTTCATATATCCAAGGAGATATATAGATAGAGAGAGAGAGATTGGAAGGCCCATGTCCCAAACCTTAGATCAAAAGTGAGTTACCACTTGGCTGTTGACATTAGCTCAACTATGCAACCTAACAATACTTATAACTTGGTGAGTGTGAGTGAACCAAGTCACCCATACTATCAAACTAGTGATGTTGGATGATACTATCAAGTCCAACCTAAAAACTTAAAAATATTGAGTGATGTGGTCACCTCAACCATACCAAAAGGTGAATCAAATACCGTAATAGATTGGCTCAATAAAGTATGTAAAAGCCCAATTGGGGTATTAGTATAGAAAAGAGTTTTTGAATATGAAACTAATTTGAGTTTTAAAATATTAAGCACAAGTTGCATAGCATATGTACTTTAGATATTTCTCATATTTAAACTATGTATAAAAATAGTACCAATTTATATAATTATGCCATAACTATGAATCTAAATCATATAATTGTGTGTTTTAGTGAATTCAAAAAATTATGTAAGTGTGGAGAAGATGCTTCCAAAGCATGCTTCCACTATATATAGAGAAATATAAAAAATAATATAAGTACCAACATGGAGAAAATGTTTTTGATGTTGAATATTGAATAGGTGTGGAGAACATGCTTCCAAAGCATGCCTCTACTAAATCTAAAAACTATGAATGTGCGAAAGCCATGCCCATATGACATGCCCCCACTGAATCTAAAAACTGATATAAGTACCAAATACTTAATGATTATCGATTAAATGCTTCCAAATCATGCCCCCACTGAATTTGAAAACTATGCATGTGTGAAATCCATGCCCATATGACATACCTCTAATGAATACAAGAATGGTGATTATGTAGAAGCCATACCCATATGGCATGCCCCCACTGAATCTAAAAATTATACCAAGTGTGGAGAAAATTTCTCTATGACATTCCCCCACTAATATGCCCCCCTTTGAGGTGAGGAAAGATAGGAACTAGTAGTCACCTCACCACAAAAGGATAAGACAACTGTATAATGTGTGAATGTAACCATGTAACATATATAATGAACAATTTTAGGTAGATATAGCATTGAAGCACATAGAACCAATGTGATCACATGAAGGCCTAATATGCATGATAAGGATCATGGTAATGTCTAGATAGTAACAGTATAATCTCGACCAAGTAAACAAGCACACACATAATAACACTTAGAAGTAAATCAACATATAATGGTCCTAGAAAAACATAAACAAGGGGCATGATCAAATGTTGCACAATTGAAGGTACATAACTTAGTCAAATATATTCAAAATTAAGGATGACATATTCAAATGTCCATAAAATAAAAAATGACATATGTAAATGTCAATGAAAACATACATAGGCATATGCTGCAAGAAAAGGAGTATATTCAAATACTCAAATAAGGACTACAATATCAAGGTAAGACACTCAAAGAAGTGCATAAATTAAATCATAATAAACCAACATAAACATGCCATAGTATTCAATGGTTCAAATGTGTTCAAAAAAAATGTCAAGTGTATAACATATCAATTACTCTGTGTAAGATATAATTATGGGTGATGACATGTGTAAGTACTTATGTAAGCTCAAATATGATAATTTAGATTTATCATTGAACCATATACCCTATGTTTATGAAGATTAAATAATTGGATTCCCCCAATGTCTACATGACATGAGTCGAGGGAAGGCCCAACATCCTAAATAGGAATATATCAAGTATTTGTGTATGCCTATATCATACTCAAGTATAAGTGTGACACACATGTGTGTATGTAGAAGTAACTGAATATGCCATCCATCAACATGGAACTAACACAAAAATGCCAATGATATAATATAACATGTTAGTGTCAAAAGTGTTTTTAGATTTTTGAATGTTTTTGAATTTTGTTGGTATTTTTAGAATACTTGAAGAGGAAAGTTCATCCTATGATGCCATCCAATGTATGGTCATAGATATCTCACCATTATGAACCTGGTGTAATAATATTTTGATGTTGTTGAGGATCATGTATAGGTTCAATATCTATCACAATAGTATCAATGATGTTCTACATATGTAAAATAGGACTAAGTGGTCGTGAAGCAGTAGGAGTAGTGGTTTGTGGAACCCATCATTGAGTGTTATTTGATTTATTTGAAATAATTGTAATAGGAACATATGTAGGTGCTCTATAAATCTAAACATGGTGTACATTAGATGGAGATTCTATGGAATCCATCATATATTTTTGATGTAATGGTCTCTCAAGCAATGACCACCTAGTAAAGGGGTTGTATGTTATTTACCCTTTTGCAGTAAATGAGACCTAGTAGACTTGGTAATTAATTTTTTAGATATAAGTTTTTTTTGTTCAAGAGGATGCTCATATGGAATTCTAGAAACTATAATTACCCGATTGTCATGAATGTATTTTACACATCCATGCACTGTTGAAGGTACTACTCAAAGTGTATAGATCCAAGGTCTTCCCAATAACATATAAAAGATTCATGTGAAAGGTATAACTGAAAAGGTAGAAATCACATGTGTGGGACTAGCATATAAATTTAGGTCCATCTTACCAAGAACCTTCTGGGAGGCTTTCTCGAATGCTCTAACTGATCTAGTATAAGGATGTAAATCATTATGAGTATAACTCAAGTGTGTAAGTAATGTTATCGTATAAACATTCTTGATTGCACCATTATAAATCTTAACATTGTGTATAGGGTGTTTATCAAGGTATGTTTGAATGAATAAATAATTATTATTAGAGTCATCATCCTTAATCTCACTATCATAAAAAATAATAGATGGTATATGTAGCATAAGAGGTCTATGTCATGTGTAAGTTATAATAATCCCATCTAGGAGGTGTCCATAATGTGGTGGGAAAGGAAGTGCATTATATGCCATTTGTACTTTTGGTTCCTTTTTAGAATGGTTTTGCAAATGATTGTTAAATATTTTTTGTTTATGGTGATCACTAGGTTGTGAACCTATTTCATTTGGAGAGTCCTCAAATGTAATATTTTGTTCATCGATAAGATCTTGGATCTTGTGCTTCAAGGTAAAGCATTTATTTTTAGAATGTCCTAGTCCTTGATGATAATCAGAATAAGCATTCACATCATATATTTTGGGTAGAGGTCGACTCATATCAACCTTGATAAGATGAGGTAGAGATATAAGCTAGCACTCTAGTAACTATGGGAATAATGAAGCTGGGGACTCAGGTAAATGTGTACATTGTCTCCTTGGTGCATTGGATAAGATAATCCAATTAGGTTGTTGTGAAATTGTGTTAATTATGGTGATTGTTTCCATTTTAGGCTCATGAATTTTTACCTTATAAATTAGTTTGATTATAAATTTGTTACTACATGTAGATGCAACTGGTGTGTGTTGCTACGTACTTGAGCTTATTCAATGACATAATTCCCATTTCACAATCTTATACAACATGGTATAAGTAATCAAAATATTTAAAATTCTTAAAAATAATGGACTTATGGAATAGAGCCAGTAAACTTTGCTTGAATATATCTTGCAACTCCTTATATACCATAAGATTTGGTCATTTTAACTAGCATTGTTTTATATCTCAAGACATAACCATTGATAGGTTCATTGGTTCCTTGTTTGATTTTGGTAGTTTGAGCATCAATTTTTTTTTTAGAAATATTAATGGAAAGTGTTTTAAAATTTGATCTACAAGAGGTTTGAATGCTTTCACAGATTGGAGATGTAAATCATAAAACCACCTCAAAGCATAGTCTTCGAGGCTTCTTGGAAATAATTTGGTCAAAAGTTTATCATTAGAGGCATAGTCAAGGCATGCCACATAAAAAGATTGAAGTCATTATTTAAGATCACCATTTCCATCATAAAATGAAAACTTAAGTACAATGAAACTAGTTGGTGAAGGATGCAAACAGATTTCAATTGCAAAAAGTTTATGCAATACATCTTGTGAATCTATGGCATGGGGGGATTTTAAAGAATTATGTTTAATGTTTTAAACCTTGTCCTCCAAGGTCTTTATAAATTGAAGGAGTGTTTAAATGGTAGACCTAGTGGGATTTATATTAGCATTTTGAATAGTCACTAAAGGGAATGAAAACATGTTTTGAGTAGTAGTAGGCATTAAAACCAATATTTGTGTTGAAATAATTGGTAATTCCATAATAGATGTAACAATAGTAGTCTCAGGGAATAAAGGTTTAAACACATAACCCATGCCCCACTATATTTAGGTGGATTGATGGGTGTGGGCTTAGTTATAGTACCTTCTAAGGATTCACCATCACTAGGTGAGGTATCCTTAGTTTTATCTTGTTTAATTATTTTATCTCTTGTAACATTTTAAAATGCATCCATTAAATTCTTATTATTATTGAAATGTGTAATCAATGCTTCTTTGTCTTCCATTTAGAACCAAGTTTTTGCACTAACATTTTCCATTGCTTCACAAATGAAAAAATTAAAATTTGTAACAAAGTACAAAAATTAGGAAAAAAATAAAAAACCCTAATTCATCCTAGGGTTGGATGTTCAAAGATCGGGTTCACCAATTATTTAACTCTAAATTGGATAAAGGGGTTATCCTGCCTTGGCAGTATATAGAGTCAAGAATATAGAAATGATAATGTACAAGGGTGATAATTAGATCTATATCAGACTAATTAAATTTTAAACTTAGATATAAGTATACACTAAATTTATTATGCTGAGTATAGGCTAAATATAGAAAGTAAAACTAAACTATGTATGGAAATGAAAATTAAGTAATATACTTAGCTTGTTTTAATGCTAACATGGTGTTGGATCTGGAATAGGTTTAAAATAGACTGGAAGGAGATTTTTGAATAGTCGTTAGATTCTAGATCTGATGCTTTTTTAGCTTCAGACACTAATGCCAACATGGGACAGTTACATTGATGCTATTATATGGGTTTGATGCAAGTGTCTTGTATATAATATATGTTAGAAAAAGATGTAACTACCTAGATACTTATGGGTTTTGATTTATATTCACTCTAATGTATTTAGATCTAGGTCATGGATTTTTGTTCCTCATGAATTGTTAAAACCTGAGTTCTTCATCTTTATAGTGACCTTAGGTAAAAATGGGTTAGTGGGCATACGATGTCGAGCTGACCCCAAATACTTTGTGTCAATAGGTGTTGCCTACATATCTAATACTCTTGAAGAGGTCTTCGGGCTCATGTAGTTCTCCTCTATGTGTTGTCTTATGTGTGAAGCATACAATATGTACAAAATAAGTACAATAGTGACCTAGCTTGTAACTTATCAAATCAGGTTCTTGGGTTACTCATTTATTATTTTAGACCTATAAATGTGTTATACAGATGACAGGTAGGGAAATAGGGAATCTTTATTCAATTAAATACTTGATAGAGTGTTTTTGATAAGTTACCTTGGTCTCTTTTGGTATTTTACTACGTGAGGAATGAATGAGGATATATATATATATATATATATATATATATATATATATATATATATATATATATATATCTTTTTAGATAAGTAACTCACATTAAAGCACTTAGGAAAACCATTAGGATATGTTTCATTTGAAAATTAGTTGACTTTAGGGCACTGAACACTTGCATCGAGTTAGGACACTAACATCGATGCTAGTGTCTATCCCAGATATTAGTGTCCAAGGAGCAGGAAAGTAGGTATAGATTTACAATTTATAAAGATGAAAGATAAGTACATTTTAAGTATTTTGGGTAAAATAGAAAGTATGGATCATCAACATAAGACTATTCAAACTAAGAGATATAAGACAAAGCAGATTCGAAAATTAAAAAAATAGAAAAAATCTTAAACTAAGAAGAATAACCAAAATTTAAATTTGATAAATGTACAAAAATGAAGTGCTATATAATCCATAAATATTATCTACATACTTAAATATATTTTATATTATAATTTTATAAGAGATTTTATACTCAATCTACATATATTATTTGATAAGATTTGACCTACCACTATTCCATATAATTTATGTCATTGATTTAGCATGAATTGATGCTTGTTTTAAGTAGTCTTATAATTTAACTAAAAAAATTTAATGATAATAATATGGAGGTACAATTATGCAATCTTGATTATAGATTAAGAAAAGAATTTTTTACAAGTTATGTTGTAGAGATAATCCTTTCAACCTTTTTCCACTTACATGTGGAAACCTTTTTATATTTGCATGGACATTACACTAATAATTTACAAGTTTTTTTATGACCTTACTTTGTTGATGAGACATAACTACACTATAATTTAGGATAATTGCCTTTACGTTGTACATGGTGATTAAGTATCATTGATTATTTTCATGATGAATAAAAATTAGTGAACTTGTTATGCATTATGAAATGTTGGCTCATATGTGGTGTATCAGTGATTAATTACATCATTTTATTGAGATGAGGCATGGAAGAGTTTTAAGGTATGTGTTTCTTTTCAGTTTGAGGAATTTATGATTTTTTTAATCATTTTTGTTCTTTTTCAATATAATTCTTGTGTAACTTTACATTTTTTCTATTGCATGTATTGAAATTAAAATAACGTATTCACATAACTCTATAGTGTATTTAGATAACCCTCTTTTTAATAAATTTTAAATTTATTGTCTTGGTTGAATAATATGGAAACTTTTTAGTGGGGAAGGTGTGTGGTAGATTTGTGGACCTATAGTTGAAGGAAAAATGCTTTGATAAAATCCGTCTTTATTTTTATCATCATTCTAACAGTATTATAAATGATTGATGACATGTTCTTCAACTTTATTAAGTTTTATTAGTGGATGTTACAATAGATTAATGTATTATTATATTTTTGTTTTCAACTTATAACGATATTTTGTCAAGATCATATAATTTATTATTGTAATCTTATGGATTGTAATTTTATATATCTTTTTACTTGTGCTAATAAATATATGATGATCTGATTAAATAAATTTAATTATATTTGTATGAATTGTATTTTGTTTTCATTGAAATTTATTATTCTGATTTAATGTTATACCTTTTATTTATACTATAGATTGCAACAATTATTTTTTTGTGTTTATAAAATTAATTTTTTTTTAATTTAATGAATTAAATATTTTAATTGTATTAGATTGATTATGTAGTATTTAGGAATCATTATAGATAATAATCAACGTCATTGTCACAAAATTTAGAATGACCAAAAAATATATATTTCAAATATATTTTTTGAGTTTCCAACAAAAAGGTCATTGAAATTTCTAATACAAAAATCTGACTTCATATACATGAAAGTTAAAATTTATATACATAATTCTCAATATATAAACTAAATAGATTTGGTTTAAAAATTTAATAAATAATATCAAAAATAAACTAATTGATCACGAATCATATAACTCTTATCTAAATAATTTTATAAGTGAGATGGGTATATTGATTTTTTCTAAATGTATTCACAAGAATATTAACAAAACAACGAGGGCTACCAAATAATATGCATGGAGATTTAGTTAAGTGGGAGAATATAATGACTTCTAAATTGAATGGTGGAATAAGCTTTAGAGCTTTACAATTATCCAATATTTATTTGATTGTGAAATTTAATTAAAAATGGATTAATAAATATAAAGGACAAAAATCTAAATTCACCCATTTTAAGTATTATGCTTGATTTCAGTGTTATAATCATATAGTTAAACGACATTACATATAAGGCACCTATATTTGGAGCAGTATGATTAAAGTTAGTGAAATTATATTAAATTGATTTGGGAAGTTTGAGATAAAAAGAATATTAAATTTTAGAGATGGATGGATTGGATATATTTTTTTAAAAATTTATAAGTTTAATTGTATTTTATTCAAAATACTTTTTAAATTTTGAATTAGTATGAGATGTTTGGTTTTCTTATTTCTTCTTCTTCTAATGATATTATTTATAAAAGTCGGAAACCTCTTCATCTTTGATTATATATGATTTTCATTAGCAACAATATATAGTTTAATAAATTGAGTATCCACAAAATATTTTTAATCATTGATATAAGAAAAAAAAATTATTAAAGGAATTATTATTTTATGGAGTATTTATGTCAATATAAATATTAAAAAGTGTTAATTTTATAATATGGTCAACTTCCTTATATTTTATAAAATCAGAAACTTTTATATACAACACTTTAGTTAAAAATAGAATTATTTTTCTAAACACTATATCTAAATAAATTATTAACACTTAAAAAATTAATTCAAATATGTATATCAATCTTCCATTATATTTTCCTTATATAATAAATGAGGAAAATACCCTTCATTTTTTTTAAAGATCACTTTATTATTAATCAATGGAATAATTTGTTGACTATTATGATAATTTGTTGACTTTTGTATATTTATTTTACTATGATTGACTATTATGAAAATTTGAACATATATTTATTTTATATAAAAGGAAGTTTATCTCACTAAACAAACACCCCTTTTCCTCCATTATCCATGAATTATAGATACATGGCTCTTATTTCATTCTATGGTAATTTAGAATATAAAGGAATTGGAGATTATTATGTAAAAAAGAATAATTTTATTAATTAAAATAGAGGAGGATTTTTATTATTATTAATAAATGTTTAAGTTTCCATTTTTATCTTTTCATAATGTAAGATATATTTTGATAATAAGTAAATTATTTTTTGAGTTTATTTTTTTGAATTTTTGAGAGTATATTTTTTCAAGTGTGAATTTAATCAATACTTTTTCTTATATAATATGACTATCCAATTACAATTAAATCAGATTAGTAATTACAATTAAATCAAATTAATATTTATATTAATGGATTATTTTATGCTAATCTTGGGATATTTAGTTATGATGGAGTTGTTAATAATTTTAGAATTAAAATTAAATTAATTTTTTCACAAACCATTAGAATTTTACAAACAATATAATAGATTCATTTGTAGTATATCAAAACTTTTAATTACTTAAGAATTAATATCAAATTGTTATTGTCAAAATCAAATGTAATAGTAAATAAATTTAATAGTATCGATTTTATATCAAAAAATTTAGATCATTAAAAATCTAGATCATTAGTGGATCAAATCATTGAACACATTATATTTAAGATGGGAATTCACCTTTATTCAATTTGTTCATATTCCACGATAGTTTAATGTTTTAACAGATTTTATAATTAATCATGTTATGGACTTTTACTATTATGATCTTTAGAAAGTGGATGATATTAGGAACCTTCCTCATTTTATCAGGGAGTACTTGCACCAATTAGAGATAGAAAATCAAGTTTTCCATGTTAATTTTTTTTATGCATAATAGTTTAATAGAACATCTCTCTATGTTACTATAATGTAAAAGTAACCTCCACTATAATAGATTTGAATGTAAAAAAGGATAAACCACCATTCATCCCATTTATTAAAATGTATTGTTCAAATCAACATAATAAACTTGAATGCAAAAACGAATAAACCACCATTCATCCCCTATATTAAAATATAATTGTTTCTTTCAAATAAATTAAATATATTGTATATTTAAAAATATTTATAAATTATAATATTAAACATAATTATTAAACTAATACATATAAAATAACGAGTTAAATATTTTTTTTATTAAAAACACTATTACTTTACAAAGACATGATATTTATAATAAAAATAATAATTAATTATATATATAAAAAACTTGTGACAGTCAGAGTGTTAATGATATGGGGCTTATCCACCTCAACTAAGTTTAACCATGCTATCTTTGTATGGGCCCATAGAAAATCTAAAATGGTATACTCGAGTCAATACATAACAATAACATTGTTAAAAAGTTATAATATAAAATAGTTCATTTATTAAAAATGATTATATAAAAAACAAAGCATGATAGTGTTCAAAGGTGCATGAGATTGGCTTTAGAGACAATAAACACACTCCGTTTTTCCAGGGGGAAATTGGAGACCACATCATACAACAAAGTCACGGTAGGTATATGACCTTGTGATTGAGTAAACTACAATTTAGAATTCCAACATGAATAAATTACAATTTAGAACCCCTACTGAGGGCAAGGAAAGTTGATTTGACAGAGTAAAAAATTACAAAATATATCTTGAAAAGTAAAAGCATTATTGCTTGATTATGGACTCTTTATTGAGAAGACTTTTTCAAATATACCATGAATGAAAAAGGGAAAAGCAAATATAATTGAGATAATAACAAAAGTAATAAATGGAACTTTTTAATGTATTATAATTTATTGTTTGGTTATTGATTGAAGGTGTGATAACAACTATTTGTTCAATGAAGATAAGTGTATTGGTGGGTATAGTGGATTAGTTGATTAGTTATTAAGTTGAATTGTAGAAGGTAGGGTAGGGTAAGTGATACAAAGTAGGGTGGTTCAAATTCTATTAGGTAAAATGAATGTATCATTGTAAAGAAGGTTTAACGATCAAACATTATATTTAAAAAAAAAGATTTGAAAATATATTTTAATTTTATTTAATTACAATTGTAATTAATTTTATTTATATTCATTAAGACTAAAAATAATTCATAAGACTCTTAAAATTAACATTATATAAATTTTACTCAACAATTATTAAGAAAACTTGTTTAAACAATCTTAAAATAAGAATATATGTTTTCTTTTGAAAAGTCAATTTTCACAAGACTTTCATTTTAATAACAAGAGGTAAATTGAACACCATAGTAAAGAAAGAGAGTCGTTACATATTTAGCAAACTTCAAAATATTTTTTAAATCATCATGTCTCATGTTATTAAAATATATTTTTGTACATATGATCAATCAAAACTTATTGACTTTATTTGTTAGTGATCCACTCATCCTTTAATAGAAGAAGACTAGTCATAGAGAAAACTTATATCAGTTTGAGTACTTATAAAATCATTTAATTCAATATTAATTGATTGTGAAAGTGCTTCAATAAAGAAGATTATAATAATTGTGAAGGCATTTTAATTAAAAAAACTTGAAATGATTATGATGGTTAAATTTATCAAAGAAAACTAAATATCACATTTTTTCAAAAAACAACATTGTATTATCAATATCTTTTTTTGGAATAACTCTGTGAGTTTTTTTCCCTCAACGTTTCGGATCACAACTGTGATACTTAATGAAGGATCATAGGATTGCATTCACTTCAACAATATTTACACCCCCAAATATGAAAATCTAGTAAATATGTAAATGCTAAGTATATTTGTATTTTCACTTTATTCCCAAAAACGATATTTATTTTTGATATGAAATGTAAGAAAAATAAATATCACACTTTACCAAAAAATAACATTATGAAGTCGAGTTGTTCGCTCTGCTGGGGTTTTCTCCATGCATGCCATTGAGTCGGCCCTTGGTTCCTCGCTTGTCCAGCTTTGGTTCATACCGTGACCTTAAGCACATATGGGACTTAGCATTAATTGTCATTTAGGGTTTCTCACCTTCGGGCGAGGCTAGTCTTTATAATGTCCTCCGCCCATTTAATCTCGACTATTTCAACTGCGGAGAAGAACGGAGGAGCACCAAGCAATCGCCCCTTACAAGCACCACTTCTATCTCAAAATTATACCACGAGGTAATGTTTTAGAACCTAATGTTATACTACTTATTCTTGAATTTAATTATGCATGTTAATGGTTAGAGAAGTTTTGCTTAATAGGTTATTTTGATGAGAGAATCCCCTCTAAAAGTATGTTACACTCCTAGGTTCAAACTCACTAGGCATCTCACAACATCAAGTTGGAGAGCATCCAGAACATGACTAAGGGTTTTTTCCTATTTTACTTCTTTGACCCAACCCATGCCAAAGGAGTCCTCTATAAGTTTGCCGCTTGGTATGTCAATAACTCACTCATGGTCCTCTCCCCCTTGGACACGAGACTTTCTAGTCTCAGAGCACACTACTCTTTATTCACCAAACAACATCCTTTATAGGTTGTGTGGTTTGCAATGAACAAAACCAGTTCTACTCTGCTAGACCGTAAAAAAGGGTTTGTGTAGAAGTACACCTATCTTGGGATCTCAAAGAGTGTGTGAAAATCCAAGTTGGGGATGTGAGGCACCCTCAATGAGTCCTCTGTATCAACTTACTTAATATTTATTTTTGTTGCCAAGCTATAAACCATAAGATATAGGATTATCCCCTTCAGTGAGCCCACAATAATTCAACCAACTATTCACCCTCACCACCCAAGTCCTCTCCCGAGGCTAGAAAAAAACTAATTAAAGATGGATAGATGACAGTAGGGAATAATAATTCACGTCCCAAAGCATCTAACATAGTTGTTGCCCCCAAAGGCAGCACGTTGTCCTCGAGTATTGACCTATAGGAGCAAGCTCCTATTGAAAAAGAGCTCAAGCTGGTTGAAGCCTCAAAATTGGTTGAAAAGCCCAGGGTATTTAACACACCTCTGGCTGCAAAACATTTTGTCTCAAGGTCTCGAGGCCTCTATGCCCAACTCTCCTGAATTCTCACACTCACAGGTCACCACTCTTCAACTTCCTACTTGACAAGATCCAATCAAATGCTCTCATAGCCCTCCTAAGAAGAATGATGAGGTAGAGAAAGATGAGTTTCTGGCTGACCCTGACTTGAGGAAATAATATAAATTCTTGAATGTCAGTGGGAATTTTTTACATAATCAGTATGACACCCTGGAAGGGTTGGATTTAGAGGACATGTCCCTTAACT
Source organism: Torreya grandis (assembly GCA_037957365.1). Taxonomy (NCBI): domain Eukaryota; kingdom Viridiplantae; phylum Streptophyta; class Pinopsida; order Cupressales; family Taxaceae; genus Torreya; species Torreya grandis. The sequence continues at coordinate 2,477,941 of JARHVA010001319.1, forward strand.
CCCATCATCTATGAATTACTTTTCATGGAATGTTTAGGGTCTCACAAACCAAAACTACAGGCTTGTCATGCATGATTTTAAAAGGAAGGTTCTCAAGATGGACATTCTCTACTTGTACAAAGTCAAGGTGGTGGATTTTTTATTGACAGTTGTCAGTAATTCCATCTGACATTATAGTATAATTTTGCATAATTAGCGTGTCATGAGATGTGGAGGGGTGATCACATTCATTTCTCTAAGGTGGTGGCCACACCTTCTACAATCAGGTGTGGACCCCACCAATCAGTTAGTAAGGGCTCTTTTTGGATTTATTAATAATTATGCCTCGAATGATATATTGGAGCGTACCTATTTATGGTGGTGGATTGCAAATGATCTCCTTGATGCCCATTGAGTATTATGTGGTGAATTTAATATGGTGGTAGCTCCCAAGGACAAAATGGGCCCCTTACCTATGAGGTGGGCAGCTGGTGAAAAGGAGGCGTGGTTCTACATGTACACTAAATGGGGTCTTTATGACCCTAATACTTCATGCCAACCTAGAGATGGAGTTTGGTACACCTGGAGTAATTTCAGGGAAGGCCCTACTCGAATTCTGAAGCATCTTGATAGGGCAATGATGTCTTCCTAGCCATACTTCTCTTTTGATAATAGCTTCCTCCCTTTGGTGCAGGTGGTGCTAAATTTTGGGCTTTCCAACCACTCTCCCATTCGGTTTTATGTGACTTGGTAATTCAAGAAGCCAAAGGTCCACAAAATGTAATTTTTTATCAACACCCCTCTGCTCAAGCATGAGCCCATAATGGTGCACATTAGGAGAGTTTAGAAATTAGACCCATGTCCTTCCCAAGAATTTGGTTGGATTCTCTGGTGGGATGACACAATTTGAAGGACCACTTGCTTCCTATAGATCTATGGCTACCAACTTACCAAAATTCAGAGACACTCCTACTCTGCTACTTCCTTAGAGCTAGACCGACCATGTGGCCCTAGCTTTGGAAAAAGATCCCTATAATGAGATCTTTGTAGTACCACATACAGATTGCAAACAATTACAATGCCCAAGGAGCCCAAGTCAAAGCCATGTTTCATTGGCTAAAGATTGGTGACAAATCTTATAAAGAATTCTTTCAAATGATGTGAGCCAAAAAATCAAAACAATAAATTCAAGTTACTACTGAGGTTGGCAACAGACTCTCAAAAATGTCATAGGTAGTGCAAGCATTTGTGGACCATTATCAGTAAATGTTCCAAGCTCAAGCCTCTTCGACTGAATGGGAATCTATGCATCAACAATGTCTTTTAGTTGTGCCTTACAAACTCATTCCTATTTAACGAGTGATTTGTGATAGGCCACTCACTATAGACGATTTACATGAAGTAGTGACTCATATGGCTAATGACAAAGAACCTAACATTGATGGATTTTCTTACGAATTCTACAAAACCCTTTGAGATCTTGTGGGTAACAATTTGCTCAAGGTTTACTAAGGAAGAATTTCGCACACACTCGTTGGGTAAAAACATAAATTAAAAAAATATCAAATTCATACCTAAGCAAGGAGATCTAGAGTTGAGATGCAACTAGCAGCCCATCACCCTCCTTAATGTCTCTTATAAAATCATAGCCAAGGCACTGGTGATCCAATTGCGTAATATGATACCTCTCATTATGTATCCAGAATAAATAGGCTTCATCAAGAACCGTTACATCCTAAACAACATCATTATTATCTGGGAAGGTATGGGCTGGGCCAGATGATTTGAGCAACAAGCCTTGTTCATCAAAATTGACTTTGAAAAAGCTTATGATCACATTGAATGGACTTTTTTCCTAGCCATGCTTCATTCTTTGGGATTTGGATCCATTTTTATTCAAACTATTCAAATGATTTTTGTAGACACGTCAACTGTCCTCTCCATTAATAGAGTCACCTCTAAGCAATTTGGCCTATATTATTCCATTCGCCAAGGGTGCCCCTTAGTGCCAACCCTTTATGTGCTTGTTGCTGAGGGTTTTAGATACCTTCTTAATAAAACCCAATTTTGTGGCCTTGTTAAGGGTATTTATCTCCCACTCGATGTAGCCAACCCTCATGAGGACATGTAATTGCTTAATGGCCATTTTGTGGGTGATTCCTTCCTTACCCTCATTGAAGATGAAGCCAACATAGATAATGCCCTTCAGTGTCTTCACACCTTCTACCTGGTCTATGGCTCCAGCATCCAATGGTAAAAAATGTGTTGCTACAGACAATGATACCTCCCTCTGCCTTTGTAGACAGCTAAATTTGGTTGGAAATGGATTAAACATGATGATATTTTTAAATTTCTTGACATCCCTTTTGCCTTCAATGCTTCACCACCTTTATTGTGGCAGTATGTTGTTTACAGAGTTGCTAAGAAGCTAAATTACTAGATGACCAAATCTCTTTCTTTAGTAGAGAAATTTTAAATCTGCTCGAAGATTCTTGCATCCACCCATGTGTACTGCTCGTCATGCTAGGTTCCATCAAAAAAGTCTTACTAGAAGTTGGAGAAATTGCTTAGAGATTTCCTTTAGGCCAATTCTCCCCATGGTAAAGGTTTCCATAGGGTGACCTGGGAATATTACTGTGTCCCACATGAAGCTGGAGGGATGGGACTTATCAACATAGCTAGGCAAGGATCCACCTTATGTGCCAAATGGGTTGTGAGGGCCATTGAGGGCCCAGAAGCTTGGAAGGTGCTATTCAGAGATTGTATCTCCTCAGGTTTGCCTAAGGGTAGGAAAGCCTGGAAAGGTCTTGGCTTCCCCAATTTGCTCTTCATCTGATCTCCCATTCAGATCACTGGGTCCTTCATGGCCAAAAGCATTTGAAAAGCTTGGGAAAAGATCAAGCCATGGCTCCTCTAGAATGGCTCTAGATTTTGCAACGAGCTCTCTACTAATTTCCACTCTTTGGTGGTCCCCCATATTTTCTCAAAATGGGGTGCCTTTGGCAGAGGTTCCCTGGATCAATGCCTTCAAATTGTACCACAGAGGAATCCACTCTGTCTAGGATATATTCTACAAACACTCATGCACTTAGCTACCCTCGAAGGATGTGAAAGCTAAATTTTGGCTGGCCAATGTAAACTAGGAATCTTACCAGGAAATCCTCAATGTTATCCCCACTTTCATGCTCCATAAAATCTCAGTCAAATCTGCTAGATCATGGTGGACGGACTAGAAATGGTATGTTGAAACCCCCTTTTGTAATTACATGCCTCGATTTGGCTATAATTGGCTCACCCCACATTTGCCCATGGTTGACAAACTTAACAACCGCTGGGGGTTGCATTCGTTTGTGAAAATGTGGTTGCTTCAACACTGTTTGGAGGGCCTGTGTGGAGCTCAAGCTTACCTATTTTGCTTGGTGTATACTGCACCAAGACTTACCTATTGGCAGAAGGCTAGTTCATTTTGGAGTCTAATTGCCTACCTAACCCTTCTGTGGACATCTTGAGACACTGCCTCATCTCTTCTGGTATTGTCCCAAAGCTCAAAAGATCTGGTCTTGGATCCATGATCTTTTTAGGCCCTTCCAGCCCAACTTCTTTCTTTGGCAGCACATCTGCCTGGGGGACAAGCCCACGATCCCTGTCAAAGTAGCTCAAGTCTAGCATACTTTCAGAGTGGAGATTCTCTTCTAGATTTGGAAATAAAGAAATAATTTTGTGTTCAATCATGTTTTTTTTATTGTAATATATCTGCTTTGCACAAATCTTCCATTATCTCCAATGTTCTTTTGCAGATACAAGTCCAAGCCAACAAAGTAGCCATGGAGCTTATATCCAAGACCTCCTATCTCACTGGGGAGATACTCCTAGTGTTATGGCTTGGGTTCCGGCTTCTTTGCCCAGGGATCACAGAATTGATGATAGAGTGCCTCGACCGCCTCATGGTGAACATTGTCGTAGTGGCTCTAAGTGTCGCTCTCACAACGACACCCCGTACTAACGTGTTTCCCCTCCTAGGCAACAATGAGGGTGGCAGCTACTGCCTCCTTCCCCTATTAGGCAAGATGGCTAGGGCGCTCCTCCTTCTCCATGCCCAAATGCATGGGGGGGGCGCCCCTTGGAGGTCGTTCTGACATGTTGGATAAGTTTCCCAGGCTCTCATTGGCTATCTATCCCATTATGAAATGGACAAGGCTCAGGGTACTGGTTGGGAGCCTATTCCAGATGGCAATGACTTGCCAAGTTCGGGTTGGGGACCGGATGATATGGATCTTTCGCCTTCGACCCTTACTCTTGTTGCTTGATAGTTTTCTCTCATGACTTTTATTTTGTGATTTGCCTTTAATCACTGCCTAAATATGATACTTTGCTCCTAAAATCTACCTAATATCGTAGCGTACTTTCATACCATCTTTTTTTAATGAATTATTTGTATATTTCTATTAAGTTAATATATAGATATATTTCATCATTAAAAAAAAAAAAAAAAACAACATTATACTATATTTGTCACATTAATAAAAAAACACTTTTCAATCCAAAAATAAATAAAATTACATTTTAAATTAAAAGGATCGAAATATTAAATACTTAAATTAAAAAGAATCCAAATTTTTTTAAAAATTAAAATCAACAATTTAAATTTAATTTTTAAAAAATAATTTACCTTTTCTACAAACCGTATTTCGATATATACATATTTTATAATCGTCGTACATAATCGGTAACCGTATGGAGTACGATATGCCGTACATACGACAGGGTCCCAAAAGGCCATCGTGGAAAGATTAATGAAATAAATAATGTAAGCTTTGGGGGAAAGATTTTGTTTTACAAATGCAATCCCACCAAGGATGGAAAATAATATATTTTAGTTGGGCGGTAACATTTTTTATTTTTTATTTTTTATTTTGCGTATCAATGTGGGTAACGGTATTCTCGCGTCCTTATATTCTCCAGCACATCAGGGTTTATAAAATATATGATTGATAATGATAATGTTGACTCATTTTGATAAATAGTGATTTAAAGAGAAAGGTGGTGTGGTAGCCCACACCAGGGTCAAGGTCAAGGTCAAGGTCACGGGTCACATAAGTTATAGTTATTATTATTATTATTATTTTATTATCATCACTAAGCAAGTTTGTGTTTTGGATGTGTGGATGTTGGTCCCCCTCGCGGATATGTGGATGTTGGTCCCTTGAAAACAGTACAATGAGAATTGTGATGCTTTCTTTGTTCTTTTCCTTGTCCTCTACAATAATGATGTCACTCGACACAATTTTTTATTATCAACCAAAATTACAAATATATACAAGTCTTCCATTATATGGATAGAAAGGTTGTTATCTTTCATCGCATGATACACTACTAGTTTTCAAATATTTTAAATCAACTTTAAGATTAGATTTAAAATAAATTAAAGTTACTCTTAAAACTCATTTCAATGTTTATCATTTTTTCATTTTCACAATTTTAATTTATAATATTTTAAAGAAAGGATAATGTGTCGTAAATTTACTACATGTCATTTGAATGTATTTTTAGTAATAAATCATTTATAATATGTTTGTAATAACATATAATATTTTTTGGAAGAAATTGTGTATAGTTTTGGCAATCGATGTGTTTTGAATCCACTATTATGATCCTTCATCAAGAATAAATTATGTGAGAACATTAGATCCTGACATATTAAAATCTGAAAGAAGATGACTATTACAAAAAAGAAATGGGTATGTTTTTTATAGAGCTAGCCTTTCTTTGCTTAGATTTGTGATTGGTAGGATGAGGTTTGACATGAGTTATTTATCAGATGAGTTGTATAAACTACATTTAGAACTTGCCAATGATCTAAAAGCAGACATATGGAGAAAGTTCGACGGTATGCCACATGCAACGACATTGAGTGCATTTCAAAAGGCAGAAACCAGACAAGAAAAAAGTTTTTATTGCTGGAGAGAAACAAGTAGAATGTACAGGTAAAAGATACTATGACGAGTGAGTCCTCTTCAAATAATTATTTTAGATTTGGTTCGAGAAATTATAATAAAAATGATTCTTCTCTTTCGTCTTCACATCCTTCTTTGTCTGCTATGGATGAAATTAAAGGATGGGAGATATGTGATCTAGGAATTTGACTCAAGAGAGGATGGTTAGTATGGTGTTAGTTCCAAAATGAAATAAACACACTAATAGCATAACATCTCTAGGTCTAGACACTAGGGAGAGCTTAGTTAACAAAAGCAAATGACAAACACAACTAAAAAGCAAGGAATCAAATACAAGAATTCCTTCACCTTCCTTGGATGCTCCAAATGTCTTTGTAGTAGTGACTTGCTCGGTTTTATGCTCATGAAGTTCTTGGCAATGGAAGCTTGGCTACCTCCATCTCTCCTTGGTACCTTTGGTTTTGGCTTGGCTTGGAATCAATTTGGCATGGTAACATTGATTGCTTTGAAGCTTTTAGAACCAATTTGACATTATAACTTTGCATCAAGAAAGCTTTTTAAATGATGTTATGAGGCCTCCTATTTATAGATTTTTGGATTTACCCAAATCAACCTCAATTGTCCATCTCAAGATGGAGATGTGTGGTTGACGATTAATTCAATTTTTGAAATTAAGTTTTTAATTATCATCATCATGACATTGGAAGAAGGGGCAATTAAGAGGCATGGAGGGCATGAATACTGATATTTGTGGCATTTATGGCCTAGATATGTCTTCCTAAGAAATGAGGTCACCTGATGATGTAGATATTCAATATTCATTTCCAAAATAAATTATTCAACAAGTTTCCATGAAATTATTGATTAGGCCTTGATTTATCAGAATGCTCTGTTATTGGTCCAAAATTTGACTGGATTAGAATTGAAAGTCCATGTCAGATGCATTGGATCCATTATCCCATTTAGAATGTTACCAACAAAAAATAACAAAGACATGTATCTTGTGCAAGAGATTTGATAGGAAAGAGCAATCCATAGCACCCATGTGCAAATTTGGCATTTTGGTTCAAAATAATCTGATCAAAGTTAGCTGGCCCATAAATTGCATTACCCCATTTAGAGATACCCTGGCCAAAATCGGTACTTAAATATTTTAGTTTCACATCTTTTAGCATGTTTTAGTGTTTTTAAGCCAAATTATGCACTTTGAGTGGAAATTGGCCAAAACCTTGATTAGGGGTTATTGGTGCCCATTTCTAGGTGTCTATAATTAGCCCCTGTTTGGAAAGGCATTACAATCTATAAGCACAGTAACGTCTTCTCAAAGAATGAGAGATGGCCTCCATGCCTACAACTGCAATGATTACAAACTAACTATATGATGCCCCTTCGAGGGAATGGTTGGCATAAGTATGTATGCAAACGGTCCCTCGAAAAGAAGCGAAATGAGGGGGACCAAAAAAAGGAAAGATGATGGGGTGAAAACATAATGATGGTGAAAAAGTAGTCAAAATCATTGAGAATGCAAGTGGGACGGTGCACAATGGTTTGCCCAAAAGTGGTTATAAGAATTGTACCTTGATAGTGGTAATGTGGTATGATAACACAATGATTTTCTTAAAGACGGTTATAATGATTGAGAAGATGGAGCTGCCCCAATTAGGATAGACAGATGAGATAACAACATGCCCATGTATAGGTAGAAAAAGTAAAGTGATGACAACATAATGATTTGCCCATAGGTGGTTATAATCATTGAGAAATGCAGGTGAGACGGTGTGCAATGATTTGCCCATAGGTAGTTATAATAATTGGACCCTGATTATGGAAAACATGATAAACTTAGCCGAGAATGATGATAACTTAATAGAGAGGGTAACGATGAATTGGAACAACCAACTATTTGGGAGATGCTTGTCTGAACTAATAAAGATTGAAATTCTTTCATGGTTCATTAATGTGTTTGGGATATGATTAGGAGTGAATCAAGATGTCGATGCCAAAGAGATGCTGCCATTACTAAATAGGATTTTTGAAGATGAGGTTTTTTGTAACACGTGTTGGCAGGCTTTATGATAGAACACCATAAAGACTTGGCCAAAATATGCATGAGAACTTTCTCCCATAATCTAATACTTAATAGAAAATAATGCACCAATGATAGAAACTATGATCACAATATAAACATATGAATATGGATGGATTCAAGTGAAAGTGTAGGCAAGAAATAACCCAATGAACACACATAAAATGAATCAAGGCAACAGTGTGGAAAGTAAACAAATAGACAAACAAACAAACAAAATAAGCAAAAACAAACAAACAAACAACATAATAAAAACCCTACGAACATTGCCCCTAGAAAATAGGTGATAACAAATGAACAAAATGGGGGAATAGAAGAAAAGGAAGGGGGTGGATGAGCTATATCTATATGCACTAGGCAAGTGGACGCTGCCTATATAGTTCCATGGATGTAATATCTAATAAAAAAACTTCAAACCAAATGTAGTTCTCCTAGGGAATGGGAAGAATGTGATAAACGATGAAAACAAACATAATAGATATGATAGAAAAATAAAAATGGTCTTGAAAAATGGCAAGTACGTGAGAGAAAAGGCCAAAAAGGATGGGGAAAATACATGACAAGTGATTTGCTTGTAACTTAGTAAGGGTTCCTAGAATCCTTAAGGCAAAGAAGTGGTTAATGTTTTTGTTCTTTTCTAACAATTTTTTGCAAATATTTTTGGAATTATTTTGGAGTGTTGCAACTCAATCAATAATGAAGAGACACTAAATGGTTCAAGATCACAAAATGGTGAGAGCTTTCAAACTTAAGTTTCTCACAAAATGATGAGAGCGTGGCTTAGGTTGCTCACAAAATGGTGAGAGTATGGGGAAAAGGGTGACTGAGCTGACCTCAACAAGTGTTGAGCGCTACCTACATAGTCTTAGAGTAGGACCTCAAGTCACTATAGTTCCACCCTTATAGTGGAGGAATTTGACCAGTGTGACAACCGATTCAAACAAAACAGGCACAGTTGGTAAAAAGACACAGTATGGCATAAAAAGTGGCAAGTTGGTATGTCAAGGCTTAGTATTACCCCTAGTTTGCCCATAGGTGGTTATAACTAAGACACAGTTGCATAAATCAATAGTACTAATTTTCCCAAAGGTGGTTATAATTAGTAACAAGACTAATGGTAAGAAAGGATTAACAAACGAAGGATGCAACTACCAAAACTTCTATCACACTATCCCAAAATATGATCTCTATCTAAAGTTCCTGAATAAAATGATGAACTAATCAGATACCTTGATGTTGAAATTATGCAATGAATGACAAAAAACCAAGGTCAAATGGGCTAAGTTTTAGAATACGTTGGGTCGATAGGTCAACAATGGAAAGTAGATATGGGAAAGAGGATGAATAAGGGTGGTACATGTACAAAGAAAAATAGTGTCAAAATGGCATAACTGAAATGGTCCTTATAGACAATACACTTTAGTTTTTAAGCATAGTACCACTTGAGATGAATAATATTCATTAGCTCTAGAAGTTCCTCTCTGTTTGGTGTGGCAATCTTGTATGCTCCTGATCCATAATCTACAGTGATGATGAAAGGCCCTATCTAGTTTGGTTTGAATTTCCCTTTATGTTTCTTCTCGATCATGGTATTCTTTTGGTTTTATTTAAGAACAAGATTACCAAGTTCAAATGTTCTACACTTCACATGCTGATTATAGTGGCCTTTAAGTCAATTCTGATATGCTTGAAGATTATTGAGTGTGGTCATTCATTTCTCATCTAGTACATCTAGCTCTTACAGGTGCACTACTCGATAGTCATGATCATCCAAGACATGCTTGAAAGAAATGCATAGTGAAGGCAACTTGACCTCAATGGGAAGGATGGCTTCAATACCATAAACAAGTGAGTATGGAGTGGCTCCTGTGGGGGCATGATGATTGGTATGGTATGCCCAAAGGGTAGGGAATATCTGGAGGTGCTAGTCACAACCAACATTATTGACAATCTTTTAATTTAAAAATCCAAGAATGAGAACATGGTTTGCATACCACTAGGTGTATTTTTTCCTATGCTCATATCATTAGTTTGTATTTAAATTTACTATATTACCATCAATATATCGAGACATTGATTACTTGCATTTATTCATTATTATTTATAGGTATATTGGGATTTACCCACACATATGAGTAAATCCTAGCCCAAATGTCCATCTTCTTGATCCTTCCTTACTTTAGGTGAGTTCAATTACATGTTTTAAATTTTACACACATATGCATTCATATACATGCATATCAAATTAAGAAATTATTTAGAAACTAAATTTTGGTACAACATCTTTTTTCCATTGTGTCATTTTTATGTATTTCCATAATTTATCCACTTTTGTACATTTGGATATTATAGACACCTTTCCACCCATGTTAGAATCTTTTTTCCCTCAATCCATCCATATCTCCTCATATTCACATCAAATATGTTTTTTGTTAGCTTCAAGATTCTATTCATCCATTATTTGTGTACCCTAATCTTTGTTTTGGACCTTTTTACCCTCGAGGTCAAAATAAGTGGTTTGTCGATTCTATCTTGGATAGAATCAACCATCCAATATGTTTTTCCCTCTTTATTTTATGGATCCATTTCATGTAGGCCTAATTGCCCACATATTTAATTTTTCTTATCATTATCTCCCATGATTGACTTATGTTCTAAGTGTCCTAGAGAGTCCTTTATATACAAATTTACCCATAATCATTTACCAAGTGAGTATGAAGTAAAAGTTAAGGGGATTATAAAATTATATATAAAAGTTATTGAGTTGTATAATTGATCTTATTTACTCTACACTTATCAAGGATATTATAGATTGAATATACATTACATCTACATTAACTACAAATCTCATGGCATCATCACCTTGTAAGTCGAGCCTTTTTTGGTAATAAATTGATAAGTTCAATTATTCAATGAACAAAAGGAGAGAGAGGGATTCGAACCCTTGATAGTTAACTATACTAGTTTTCAAGATTGAAGCCATCAACCACTTGGCCATCTCTCCCAGAAGAAAACAATTATATTTTACCCTGACAATTAATACCTAACTATAGGGTTGTTATCTATATTATAATTGATATCTCATGAGGGTAAAAAGAAAAAAAATTCCTTATTCTTTCACACTAAAATCAAAATTTTATAAATATAAGATCGATTAGTTTATGATCAAATAAAATCCATAATGCATTTGATTATAATTTGATCAGATAGGGATCTGATGGTATAGTCTATTGAATATGTTGGAAGATTTTAAGATCACAACCATGACTATTGCTTTCCAATCATCTATGTTTGCATTAATTACAATTTCATTTCTACTAGTGATTGGTGTACCTTTTGCACTTGCCTCTCCTAATGGTTGGTCAAGTAGCAAAAATGTACTATTTTTGGGCATATCATTATGGATTGGATCAGTCTTTTTAGTAGGTATTCTAAATTATTTCATATCATAGATATGTTCTAAGATATTTTGAGTTTAAACTCGCCCCCTCTCCCCTCTTTAGAGGGGCATTATAGTTCACAATGGCATTTCCCATAATTACCAAGAAACTAAATGAAAGTAATATTTGTAGGAGTTATTTTCTTATTAGTATAGTAAATAATCATACTATAATTCCATTATAATATAATTACATAGAAGTAAGTGGTAATATATGGGTATATATTTATACCCAATAATGAGTCAAATGTAGGTATGGTTGAATGGTAATTTTTTTCTTTGCCAAGGAGAAGATGTAGGTTTAATTCCCGCTACCTGCCCATCCAGAAGATGAAATAGAAAAGGGAATAGTTTTTCGTTTGGTCATATCCTTTCCTAGTTTATCAAGCCATTCTCAATGGAATGAGTCTTCATTTTGACTATTATGTATTTACAAAGACGAGATTTAAACTTGTGGCTTCAAGGTTATGAGCCTTGTGAGCTACCACACAACTCTACTCTACGCTATCCCTTAATATTAGCTTTCCTATAATAGCCAAAATGGGTTACATTAAGCAACCCCTTACTCATGTTATCCTCCCTCCCTATATAAGGAGGGGAGGGAATTTTATATCATGACAAAAACCTTAAATAGTATTTTTTCCTCCTACCAACTCAATTTTGTTACCCCGACCAACAAACATGCATGAGCCATCTCCTGGATTATATATCTAGACAACTCAAAATCCCTATAGTTGGATCTAGGTCTTTCAGTCATCAAACAATGATGATGAAGACATGTAGGTCACTATTACATGGTGAAGATTTTAATTTTATATAAATTTCCAATTTTTCATCCAATGATGAGACTTCACTCATCTCTTTTTTTAAATATTGATAAAAAAAAGTATATTTCCTTTCCAATGTTTATTTCATTTTTTCTCTTTGAATGAGATTGCCAATATAAGGCTATAAAAAAACATATAATTTATTTTCATTATCTAGGGAGAGGATGTGAAGATATTTATCTCTTTATATTGGCATTCACTCACATGCACTAGAATACAAATACCCTTGATTCTAAGCATGTGAGATATGAGTTAAAACTACTTAAGATTTCCTGAGCCAACTAATTTGCATGTAGAATATTTAATAAATACATGTGAGGATTAGATCAACGAACAAAGGAGAACAAATTTAATACATTATTTATATCAATTTTGTAAATTGAAGCCACAACCATATTTGTAATCAACAAGTGAATTTCCTAGAAAATTTTGGAATCCACACATCAATAGAGGACACAATCAGGTTCATGTATATATTCAATGGGAATAGTAGGGCATAATTAGAAATCTTTCAATTTTGACCATGATGCAATCAATGCTCTACATATTCTAATATAGTATAATAACACAATCATGTTTTTACAGTTAGAGGATAGTCACTTTTAGAAGCCTCTTCTAGTTCTATATTTCAAAATTATTACCCAAGTGCCTATTTATATCATTCTTTATCTCTTTTCATTTATCTTGTTTAATCATCTAGTTATAATGTTTGTTGATGTTTAGGATATAATGCATATAAAATTTTGTTTCAGACTATATTTCTATAGATATTCCTTATGACTTAGTTTTAGTGAGTTGTGAATGTGGTATTTAATCATAAACTAAAATGCATCAAAGCAAGTGGATGTGGTCTCATTGAATGCAAATTTATGGAATACAAAATATGACTTATTAGATATAATAATTATTTAACATGATTTTTTCTAATAAATTATGTTGAGCTCATTATGTTTCTTTTTCTTTCCAAAAAAAATTAAGTACAAAGGTAAATTATATAAATTTGATTAAAAAAATAGGTAGAATTTTGATTTCCAATTATTTTAGGTGAATTTCATAAATATATATTCCATTACATAATAATCAAAATAATTAAAAACTATTTTTACATATAGTTAAACTCCAGAAAGACATAACCATACTATGCATATTAATCCTTGATATCATACAATACGAGATATCACATGGTGTTATAAAACTTGAAAAGACAGACAACATAAAAAATAAAAATATCTAACAAATACATATATTGAATGCTTAGACTAGTTCTGTACATGCTCTAATGTATAATAATAATTCTCATGAGAGGTCCATGGAAGCTCTAATGAAATTGACACTTGCTGATTATATGGCCTAGGTGGAGTTGATCTATGTTGCATAGGTGGTTTGAATATTAGACCATTGCCTCCTTCCCTATGTTCTTCACCTCAATGAGAGTGCACAACCTATGATGCAATCTAATAATGACTATATAAAGTGCATGATAATTTTAATTAAATTTATTGTTTGAGTTAACTTGCATAAATTTATTGTATTGAAAGTAGTTATGTAAGTTGGAACATGAAATTAAGAAAATGTTTCCTTCTACTTGTTCCTCATCTCTACAAGAGTGCTATGGCTATAGAATAACCCATTTTTTAGGTTATAAAACTAGGCCTTATAAATTATTAATATTTTAAAAGTGAACACTTAATATATGCATGGCCATGACATAAATTCATAAACATTGTAAGGTCACATGAAAATAGATATATTTCATGATGTTTGATAGTGTTTAAATATTTGCTCACACTTAGAATTGGTTCAACACTTAAATTGGAGTGTCTTGATGAGTCATTTGGCACACCAATACTAGGTGAGATAGTCACCCACCTAGCCTCTCCTAAAAGAAGGCCCAATGATTTCCTCAAGGTTTGTTATTTTTAGGTCATGGCGTACCAGATAACCCAATTAGTCAATGTTCAAAATTTCCAATACAAGAGGCATTTTTTGGTTCTAAAATTTTAAACATCATTTTGGTATTTTAACAAATTAGAGGAAAATGTGATTTTACCTATTTGGGGAAGATGGATTTTAATCATGATTTATCAAACAATGAAAATAATACATTTTTTAGATTTGCCCAAGTGATTAAATCAACATTCTACATTTTGATTAAATGAGAATGCAACTAATTTAAGAGTTAATTCATTCCATTACATAAAAATTCAATAATTAATTTATAGTAATTTAAAATATATTACAATAGAGATAATATGATAACAACAGACTACATTCAAACCTTAGCTTAACAGATTGATAAAAAAGAGGAAAATGAGAAGAAAAATCTTGATAAAATAAGATGAGTTTGATTCTCCTAATTTAATTCAACCCACAGAATTAGTCTCCCACCTAGCCATCATGCACACAAACACCAATGGAGATGATGAAAGAGTCTGAGGAATACACTATATGAATAAGAAGATTTAAAACCACCATTTACATATGCAGATTACAAATAATTAACTCCATAGTCTTCTATTGATCAATATATTCATTTTGATTACAAAATTGAGGTGATTACAATAAATTAAATACAAATTTTTCCAGCATAATAGTAAGGTAAGTAAGAGGGATATAAATTACACTACGAAAGCATAAATTTACATAAAAAGATTGATTGCTCAATATTTCTCCTCAGAGCAACAAAAATCCAAACCTTTGAATAACTCAAATGAATAAATATATAGAAAATCCCCCTCAAATTGGGGATGTCATTTCCTCACAAATATAATTGAATGCAATTAATGCAATCACCAAACACCTCTTGATTCCACTTGCTACACCACATTTCACTATTATACACTTTTCTCCTATAAAAAAGACAAATATGTTAGGACTATCAATTAAAATCACCTCAACAAAACATAAAAAAAAATGTGAATAGATTTTAATT
The DNA here is from genome assembly GCA_037957365.1 of Torreya grandis. Taxonomy (NCBI): domain Eukaryota; kingdom Viridiplantae; phylum Streptophyta; class Pinopsida; order Cupressales; family Taxaceae; genus Torreya; species Torreya grandis. The sequence goes on from JARHVA010001319.1 coordinate 2,493,158, forward strand.
CACACAAAACTTCCCAAAATTGAAGGCATCGTTACATTTAGGACAAAATCAAATTTTTGATGTCAATGAGAAATGGATAAATGAGTCTCAATAAAGTGACAAAAAAAAAGTGCCAAAAATAGGGCACTAGACTTAATCGAGAATTTAGGAAGCTAGAAAAAGGCACTTTATTTTATTTTTGAAAACTTAATTATAATCGGGATTGACAAACCTATTTAGAAAAGGGAAAATTGAAGAATTAGGTCATAAACTTAATCAAAATTTCATTATCTAAATAGAAATGATATTTAAATTTAGGGGGGACCAAACCTAATTGAACTTGAGACCCCCAAAATGCTCTATGTTTTAAGGCTTGTAGGCACCATGTTATATTTGGGGTTTATTATTCACATAGAACTATGGTTTTCATCATTGAATGCACATATTATAATTAGGATAAAATCCTTTCACAACACTTGTTTAAATAAAAATGGAACTGAAGACCTAATGAGGGTTTCATGCCTAATTAGCACTATGTATAACACCAAGGATTGGCTCATGTTGTGATCGAGGTTTCAATCCCACACAACATTATGTAAGTTTGGTGGGAGGGGCTAGAGACCCAATTAGGGTCTCAACATTGACTAACAAAGCTTTGGCTTATTATTAATAATACAAAATTTATCAGAGGTAAATACTTTCTTAGTGCTGGGGATGGACCTTAGGCCATTTCAAATTTGTTGGTTAGTGTTTAAACCCTAACCACCAAAAATTTAGCGTGGGCAACATTTCAAGAGACCTAAGGGGAAGTCAAACCTTGCTTATCACTAAAATAATAGAAATAAAAACTCTGCAAACCTATAAAAAATCAAAATGAGATTAACATAAGGAAAAATGATGAATGAAATCCCTAGACCTAATTAAAATTTTGAGTTTGATTAGTTATATGAGACTTAGACAAAACTATTAAATACCCAATCAAAGAAAAAGTTTTGAATAACAAAGGAAACTCTAAATTTGAATCATGAAGACCTATTCAAGATTTAAAATCCTAATTAGGTCTAGGAATCAAATTTTTTTTGAATCTATAACTAACCTAATTAGGTCTTTGATCAAGATTTGTATGATATTTTTAATGTGCAATAAGTGCATCAAAAAGTTTTTTATGTCAAATGCCAAATATGAAACTTTATCACATGAACTTGCTCATCACAATGGAGCAAGTTCTGAATGTTGATTTAGAATGTAGACTGATATGACCTCTAAGAGAAGCTTAAAAGAGTTAATAAAGTAATACTTTTGAAGGTAAACTGAGATATCAATACTCTAATTTAACACTAAGTATTTAATATGAATATTTCTCTCACAAACATGGCATTTTCAATGAAGGTGATTACAAAACCTAGTTCAACATGTAAACCAAGATAACCTACCAAACCAAATTGAGAGAGTTGAAACTAACCAATATGTGAGCTCAAGTAGGAGTGGACAAAAATGAAAAAATGGATTCCATGATTCTAGAATAATTAACACATGTTGTCCAAGTAAAAACAAATGGTGACTCTACTAGAAAATACTCCTGATTATTTTAGAATGAAATAAATGTGTCTATGAATCCAAAATATTTGGACAAGAAAATGTAAGGATCATGAATAGATTCAAGAGAGGAAAATAAGGAAATGGATACAAGACCAAATATGATATTCTCATTGACCCAATGTGTGCATATGAGTTTATTATTGCTTCATAGAACCTACAAGGACTAGTTACTATATCTTTGTTCATTGGTCTAATGAAATATACCTTGATAAAGTATGGATAGAAATTTATCTACTCCTAACTAAGACATCGATATCCTCATCAGATATGTCTTTGATCCCACTCAAGGTCTTTCTTTACTAATATCTAGGCATCCATGGCCCTATAGAGGTTGCCTAAATCACCCAAAAATTGAGTTTTTCCTTTAATTGATTTTATTTATTTTCTTTTTTATTTATTTCCTTATTTTCAACACCTCAATCTTAGGTTGGGAACACTATACTAAATGAAATGTGGAACTATAGATTTTTCACCCTAGATCTTAATCATAATAGGGTCATCTAAGTAAAGTCAAGAACCATTAAAATATGATTTTTGGATGTGATTTAGAGAGAATATATTTAGTGACTGAATAGTTTACCCAAACATATCCAAATGTGAATAGATCTAGAACACACATGACAACACAAGCTTTCAAAACCAAACAAATAAATATAGTCTTACGCTAAAAAATACTCAAAGTAATTATGCACCATAATTCCATTCCCTTTACCTATGTACATAATTTTATTTTTCATCATTTGATTAATGAGGAACCTAGAGGTAAAAAATAGATAGACTGACCCAAATAGAGATAAACAACAAGGTCAGACCAATGACAAAAATCAAGAAAAAAACCTAAACTAATAATGAAAGTAAGAAACAAAATGAAAAACCAAAAATAAATTATATATAGGAACTTACCACACCAATTTAGGTCTTGAAGTAGTGTTTAAAGAACCACCCATTGATAGGTAATAGGATGTCCTTTCCAAGTAGACATCTAAGACCGAACCCATTCTCACCCAAGATTTCATAAATTTGGTAGGGACCCAATTATAAGGCATCAAATTTTCCATGTTGTCACTTTTTCTCATGACCCTTTTACTAGAGGACAAAATTAGAGATTCAAAAGGATTTCACTTTGGATCATTTGTCAAACCAATGATTGATAACTCCCTAGTGTTTGATAAAGTGCAACAAGATTGCATCATGATTTTATTCACGTTGTATAAGATTCAGAAGACAAACCTCTAGTTTATCATTCATTTCTATGTAACATCTCAAAAACTACAAGGTTGGGATTCTTAAGTTCACAAAGAATATAGGATATTGGTCATATATTAGATGATATAGAGACACGCACATGGAGGATTTAATTATAGTCATATTAGACCACATTATAAATGTTAATATATTATGCCAACCCATAGGGTTCTTGTCTAAGATTTTATTAACTACATGTAAACAAATATTTTTTATTGATTCAACTACCCCATTACCTTGTAGATAATTATTAGATGATAATTTTATGATTGCATGATTTTTGATGCTCATTCAGTAAATTATAGTGAAGAGAAGGAATGGACATTATCAAATACCAGAGTTGATGGCATCTCAAACCTTATGATAATGTGCTCCATGAGAAATTTAATCACAACATTAGTTTTAAAATTATTGAATGTATGTGATTCAATCCAATGAGTGAAATAGTTAGTTTCTGTCAGTATGAACTTGTGATCAATAAATAAATTAGTGTTGATAGCTCCTATAAAGTTTAAGCTCCATTTTTCAAAAGGTCAGACCTCAATAACCAACTATAATGGCATAACATGGATGTGTTATCTGTGTGCGAAAACTTAAAAAGTATATTATCTTATAACATGTGAGTGATCATCTTTGAAGATGTGTAGACATTAAATAACCTTCCTGGAGTATTTGGTGGTTTATAATACTACCTAAACTATGGGAAGTTTCATAGTTTCCATGGAAATCTCTTAGTACTTCAATAACATTAGCCTTATTCAGGCATCTAAAATAAATGCCTTCATGATTATTTATGTATAGCATGCCTAATTTAATCATTAAGTCGATACTCTTTAGGCATAATGTTCTTCTTTGAGTGTAGTTCAATTGATTCAGAAACTCATTGTTCAACAGGTAAAAAACTACATCTTGATACCAATCATATTTTATGATGACTTGCACTATATACTACTGGTAAACACTTTATGGATCAAATTAAGCCACTGCTTTACTTAAACCTTATCCTCTTACTATATTCACAAGATAGATATCTAGGTCAAACTCTTGCATAATGGCCATCCACTTGCTTCATCATTCACCTAAATAATTTTGCATCAACATAGATTTTATGGTAGGGTCAGTGAAAATGACAAATAATTTTTTTTGTAGGATGTAATTCCTAAACTTCTTGACTACTTTGATCAATGCAAAAGATTTTTTTATCAATTGTTGAATATATCTTGTTTAACATTTCTCATTGGAGAGCTCATGAAATAAATTGGACCCTCATATCCAACTTTTTTTTGAGTCAAGATGACAACACTTGATTGTTTTGAGGTGAAGGAATAAATGTATAAGGGATGTGTATAGTCAATACTTATCAACACTAGAGTGTTTACAATAAATTTATTAATTTTATCAAAACCCACTTATGCTTTAGTAGTCCATTCAATCTTGACATCTTTCTTTAACATGTTATCTAATGGTTTGACTAGTTTTGTAAACCTAGAGATGAACTTATGCATGAAATTGATCTTTCCAAAGAATAGTTTCAAGTCATTTCTACTACCAGGAAATGGAATTTTTATAATTTCCTCCACTCTTTTTGGGTCTATGGATAAACCTATTTTAGAAATGATGCAACCCAAAATTTTTCCTTTTATCACCTTGAATATGCACTTTTTTAGATTTAAGGAGATGCCATATTCTTAACACCTCTATGTCACCCTTCTGAAATATTTCATGTGGTCCCCTCTATTCTTAGAAAATACACTTAAATCATTAATGTAGATAAAAATACACTTGCCAATCAGGTATTTGAATACAATGTCCATGGTACATTGAAAGGTAACACCTACATTACTTAGGATAAATGACATATTTTTGTATACAAATGTACCCCATTTCATTGTAAACATTGTCTTGATTTGATATTAATAAGTGACATTCCCTTGATTTTAGCCTAAATAATTGTCTAAAAATGACATCATTTGACAGTCATTCACTATCTACAACAGTTCATCTTGAGAAGGTAGTGGATAATTATCCTTCTCTAAATATCTGTTTAGGTTACATAAGTCCACACAAAGTCTTATTTATTTGCTCTTATTTTGAACTAGCATGAGATTTACCACCCTAGTGGAGTGCCTAAAGGGAAAGATGATCCTAGTTAAAAGTAAATTTTACACCTCCTTGAAGATTAAAGGCTCTAGAAATGGATTCATGGGTCTTTGCCTTTGATAGAATGGTTTAAATCCCATCTTGAAATTAATGGTGTGAGTTACGATGGAATTATTGAATACCTTCATATCCTCATAGCTCCATGCTATAACATCTTTGAAGTCTTTCAGGGCTTACTTAATCCTTTATTTTTTCATTTTGAGTGTAGGTTATGCCTAAATCACATTTTTTAAATCACCTATTTTTTTAGATATTAAAATCTGATTTATATATAATCTTAGTGTTTTATACTTTAAAAATACCTATTAGGGCTCTACCTTTGAGTTTTAGATCTCCATATTGCTGAAAGGATTGCATTCACTATATCACTATGCCTAAACATTTATATTATGGTATGAAATTATCATTTATAATAAGATAGATCTCTTACATTGTGAATAACACTTAAAACTTGATATATAACCTTAATTTTTAGTTTCATATCCTCAACAGCTTCCTAGCCTATCAGACACTTGCATCCCACATAGGGACACTTGTGTTGACATAAGTTTACATATTATTATCAAGTGTCAAGTCCTCAAAATTCATCTAATTTAAAATATTTTGAATCCCATGGGTCAGCCAATTTATTTTATTTAACCCTATCTTGATATTTTTCCAAAAGGTGTGGTATAAATACAAATCTAAACCTATTCATTATTCATCTAGAAAATACCAAATAAACACCTATTCAAGCTCAATCAATTAATTTCAAAATTGAGTTCTACTACCCTATTATTCCCTATTTCCATATCAATCATAGGAGTATTCATATTATAGGTTTGAAGCATTCAAAGAACAACCCATGAGCTATATTTTTCAAGTAACAAACTAAATCATTGCATGCCCTTACATATAGTATATTATACCCTTATACATACACAAGCCAAAACCTAGGGGGAAACTGCATAAGTATGAGGTCTCCTTGGATTATGAGTTATGTAGGCAACACTTATTAATAGAGGGGTATTTAAGGTTAGCTTGACACCATGAACTCACTAACCCATTTTTTATAAGGTAAATAAACCTAAGGTGAAAATCTAGGGTTTGATCCACATAAAATCATTGATAGCATGTGCATGTGAATAAAAGACATAAAAAAAGGTGACATAAAACCCATAAGTATTTAGGTGTTCACTTGGGAATATATTGAATACTCTGCATATGATAGTTATGTCAAGATCATGATAAAAGCATCAATACAAGTGTCTCAAGGCTGACATAAGTGTCAAATCCTCTTAAAGTAATATTTACAAAATTTGATGACTAAATCTTGATCTTGTCATAGCCTATTTTCACTTTATTGAAAGCCGGATAAACTTTTTACCGTGACCGGCGCTGCTGGCTAGACACGACTAATACCGGTACCACGGGGTCAGGGGGGATGGATAATCAAACCTGGGTTGGCAGAGCCGCAATGGAAATACCTCACCAGTTGCCCTCACCCCCCTCCCCATCTTGTCATAGCCTATTTCCACCTATGTAATTCTTAGATATTCTTGGGAACTTGAAGATAAGATAATTATTATCTCTTCTTTGTGTATATGAAATCAAACTACTATTTTGAGTGTGCTTTCTATATTTATCATAAATCAACATTTTAATTCAAAATATTCATTTATCTAGGTTTTAGATTAATTGTCATCATCTAGAATAGTTTTATTCATCCTTGTGCATAGGATATTCTAACCATTTTACCCTAAAACATATTTAAAAAGGGCTAAACATTTGGTGAACCTGACCTCTTTATCTCCTTATGCAAAACCAAGTTTTATTTAGGGTTTATTAATTTTTTGGTTTCATATTTATGACCTAAAATCACTTTAAAAATTAGATTTGATTTTATTAGAAAAGACTAAATTATGCTCAATATAGATGCACCTAAAATTTATTTCATTATACCATACATAATGATAGTCATTGCTTGTTATATTTCATATATGGCTAAATGAATCCGAACAATACAAAAAGGGAGTGATTTAAAAAAATATGAACATAAAACCTCTTTACAATTCTTCTTGTAATGATATGAAACCTATGTAACAAAGTAATCCTAGGCCTAAATTGGTAATTAAATATAAGGGATATGGTCTTGTTGAGAAATCAAGCAATACACTTACTGAGATATCAATTTGGAACCTTGTGAAAAATCAATTATTTTTTGGGATATATTTTGTGAAGCATTGTGAAAACCCCAAGTACCAAGTACCAAGTGACATAACATTGGCTTCTTTTGTCGATATGATGCAATATATAATAAACAATGTATATCTAGTTATTTTTTATTTTAAATATTTAACCTCAAAGGATACATTGATTAAGACTTACTTTTATTAATACAAATTAATATTCAAAATAAAAGACACCAAAGGAAATATATGCAATAGGTTTCATTGGCATATAATATTGTAAAACAGTCCAATGATGTTATTCATAAATTTTAATTTTTTATTTGTTGCACAAGTCCCCCTAATACAGAGATATTCTTTTATGAACTCTACAAATGACAACCTTGCCAAGTAATGTGGAGCCACCATATGTGGCCTCTGTGTTGAACTCTATCAAATAAACCAAACATATTATTTTCCTTGAAAAAAAGGATTTACCACACCAATATAAAAATGAACATTGTTTCCTTTATATATTCAAATATTTGTTCATGCAAAAATGGATGTAAAGTTAAAATAGAGGCCAAAACACTAGTTAACATAATATCATAACAACATAATCAAATCATCTTATCCAATGTCCCTAAGAGACAATTTACACAATTACCTAAGTCTCTAGTTTTGATCTTAAGAATCTTGTGGGGTTTCTACTATTATCTCTCTCTCCTCCCATAGATGTTAATACAAATCAACCTCTACCAAAAGCATACAATGCAAATTTTTATTGTGACTATCACTGAGACACTAGACATTCTACACATAAATGTTACAAATTGAAACACAAGATACAATATCTCATCGATAAGGAACCAATTACCTTTGATGATCCTCAAAAGGATTCAGGGTCATAAGCTAGTGACCATCAAAAGCAAATGATATTTAACAATACATTACAAGAGCATTATAATCAAACTTTAGACGTGAAAATGACATGTAATGCACATCCTCCACCATATTATGGGCACATATTAGATGGAACTATTGGCACTTTTTAGTGCACAATACCTCCTATAGTCTAGAGGTATTTTTCCACAGTTTTAGAATTCACTATGAATGTCCACTTGAACAAGGGAAGTTTATCCCCAAAAATTTAAGTATAAAACCTAAAAAGGTTAATCATCCATTAAATGGTATGCAAAAAATAATCCCCTTTCCTAGGTGATCTATAATTGATAGATTGTTACACCAGAGATACATAGTGGAATTTACATAATCCTCATCTACACCTACATGGTCTACCTAGTTTCTAGGAGTACATAAACATGTTCCAATTATATTTATGTCAAAGAAATCATAGAGAAATAAATAATGGGTTACACAAACCCCTAATATTTCTATTACCTCTTCATGGCCACCGATTCCTATGAGACATACATGGAGTACCACATATTCTATAGTTCCAGATATGACTCCTATATAGGCTCTTTAGAAGTATCACTAGTTTGATGTACCATATTCTGAGTTTGGAGCTACCTATGAGAATCCCTTATATGGGATCATATGTTATAAATTTTTCCTTTCCAAATACTCCAAAAATAAAATATTCAAGACAATACAAAAACATTCAAATAAAATAAAAATATAATTTTTTCAGCATTCACATGTTTATTAGTTCATTGAAATTTAATTTATGTTTGTACATAACATATCATTTATACACATATAAGTTTCATAAATAATTGATTGTAGTATAGGCATACACTAGACCCATGATACTTGCAAATACAAATGTTTGACCTTTACTTTTCCCATGTGACATGCTACATTGGGCACATATACTTCTTTGATCATAATTGATATAAGTTATATTATTTTATTATCACCTTTCCATTATCATATTGAGATTATATACTAAGGCTTACACATGCCTATACTCATGTTTACATATTTTAAATTGTACTTTATATGATATTTTACATGACATTTTTGTTAACACATACATGTAAGGACTAGTATGATATGCTTATGTTGGCTACTAATACTTTATTTATTCACATTTTCACTTCTTTGAGTGTATTTTTATTGATTGTTATTGTCCTAATTTTAGAACATTTGAGTATGTTTCTTGATTCTTGGCCCCTGAGCCACTATATGTTGCTTTATTTTTATATTTATACATTTGAATATTTCATTCATTTGAGTGTGAAGAATTTGAATATACCCCTTGTTTGTGGTCTTCTTAGACCCCTCTTATGTGACATTGAGTGCTCTTGTGTGTGTGTGTTTTATTATTTATTGAGATTGTATTATTACGTGTTAAATGTTACCATGATATATATGATGGGTATTAGGGCTTGTTGTGATCACATACTACAAGATTCATTGATATATCTACTCCTACATGCGACATGATTCATACACATACTATATAGTTATCTTATCCTTTTGAGGTAAGGTAACTACCAGATGTCATTCCATTCACCTCATAGGGGGGGGGGGGGTTTATTACAATTTAATTTATTCATATATACTCTTGGGTCAAAATCCTACACATTGTACTAATTTTTATAGATTTGGGATAGATTTTCTCATATTTGTGACAACTATTATACATAGTTATAAGGTAGAGGCTACATTTTTATAGATACCTCAACTTGAGATAATTAAGAGGTGCATATGTCATACAAGTGTACCAAAAGTTGTAAATACATATTCAAACTTATTCAAACATATTTACCAAGAAACACCAATGCTTTACCAAGAAGCATTATTTTAACTAGGAAACACCATTTTAAGCCTTTATTTATCTACAAAAATTAGATTCCCTTTGGAAGTGTGGTTGAGATTTAATGCCCTCAATATCCTAACACTATTCCATTTTTTAGGTTGAGTTGGTTATACCACTTAACTTGGATTTTATTGTACTGTCACTTAAGTTGTGTGATTGAGATTCACTGATCTTAATGGCTGTGTAAAAAATCACCATTGCACAAAATTATGGGCATAATTACCTTCCAATCTCCCTCTTCAAATCTCCAAGGTTTAGTTTTGAACCTCTCTCAGCTCCAATGATTCATAAGGAAACATATTTACCAAGTCAAAGTATGAAGGGGCAACATGGTTGCATTGACATACATGTGCTTCTTCCTTGCTCTCTTTCTTTTCAAGTAACTCAATTATTGAAAATTTTAAATTATAGCCATTGATTTATACTATAAAATTCTCTTGGTTACAAGTTATACACCATAAAAATACTCAAAGTGGGCTCTAACAAAGTTAAGGTGTGTTATACACACCTTGGTACACATTTATTTCCTTTAACCTAGTAATTTCATCCTTATGCATTACTATATTAAAGGTGAGAAATGTAGATACTAAAATATGATCTATATACCATCTTAGTTTTATATACTTGATAAATACCCATCTTGGCTCTACCTTTTAGTTTTAGATCTCCTGAACTGAAAGGGTTGCATTCTCCATCTCATTATACCCAACTCTTTCTCTTATGGTCTAACCATATCATTTATGATGACCTAGATCTCCTGCACTATACATAAAATTTCAAACATGATATATATATATATATATATATATATATATATATATATATATATATATCCTTCACTATTAGTTTCATATCCTCACTAGTTTCCTAGCCTATCAAACACTTGCATCCCACAAAGGGGAACTTACGTCGATATAAGTATCTACTGCTCAAGAGTCATCTAATTTAAAAATATTTTAAATCCCATGGGTAGGCCCATTTGTTTTATTTAACCCTATCGTAAGATATTTATAAAAGGTGTGGTATAAATATAAGCCTACTCATTATTCATCTAACAAATACCAAGCAAACACGTATTCAAGTTCAATCAATCAATTACACAACTAAGTTATACTAGCCTATTATTCTATATTTTCATATAAATCATAAGATTAATTATATAACAGGTTTGAAGCACTCAAATAATATCCCATGAGCAACATTTATCAAGATATGAGCTATATCATTACATGCCCTTACATATAATATATTTCACCCTTGTGCATTCACAAGCCAACATCTAGTGGAAAACTACATAACTTTGAGGCCCTCCTTAGAGTATTGGCTATGTAGGAAACATTGATTGATAAAGGGGTCCTTAAGTTTAGGTCAACATCATGAACCCACTAATCCATTTTTTAAAGGTACATATACCTAAGGTGAAGAGTTAGGATTTGATCCACATACAGTCATTAACAACATATGCACATGAATAAAATACATCAATATAAAGGTGATAGAAAATGTAGAATTTTCCAAGTGGAAACTTTAAAATACAATAAATATTCTATACATGATAGTTACACTGAGATCATGATAGAAACATCTATGCAAAATGTCCTAGGGCCGATGCAAGTGTCCAGGCTCCATCAATAATATTTAAAAAATTTGATGACTGGATCCTGATCTTTCCCTACACATTTACACCTTTTTACTTCTCAGATATGCCTACTTACTTGTAAATGAGATAATTATTATCTATTATTTATGTTTATGTAATCAAACTATCATTTTGAGTGGAATTTCTATATTTAGCATAACTCAACATTTTAATTCAGAATATTAATTTATCTGAGTTTTCAATTAATAGGCCTACTCTAGAATAATTTAATTCATCCTTGTGTATAGGTTATTATACCCATTTAACTTGAAAAAAAAATTTAAAAATGGTTAAATAATTACCTAGATTTAAATGATCTTTTAACATACCTTTGGTAGAGGCTATTTTATCCTTTTCACCTTGATAATCCATATCAAATAACTGCTTCACGTGAGATCATACCCTTCAGTATGTTACTCATTTTGAGATTGATCACCCCTTCTTCATCCAAATCAAACTAATTCATGTCATCTTCATATATGACCTAAGATTATAATACCTATGTGTTTGTGATAAATTTAATAATATGTTAGTTGTCATTAAATACCTATAAGTTTTAGACATCATCTAGGATGGAAGGAGTATAAACTAACTAAAGCAGGGGAATTGGGTTCTAGTTGTTAATTTTTAAAATTTTAGTCTTGGATAGTTTTCGGAGTTCATATTTTTAATTTTTGAATCTTTTCCATGCTTCATTTTGTCTTGTTTTGATCATTCTAGCTTGTTTTCAAATTTTCCACCAAAATTGAAAATTTGAAGTTTTAAACTTGTTTTGGGCATTTTAAGAGATTTTATCATCTCATAATTTTTTTGTCATTATCCTTAATGGAGGGGTAAAATAAGGTCTGAGGATATGTTTGGAATAGTTTTAAGGTCTTAACTCTTAATTGACTTGTCAAACTCATCTAATGTTACCATCTTGCATAAAGACATAGATTGAGTTATGAATTTGGTTAGACATTTTTGGAGTGAATAAAGGAGAGAGAGAGGAAGATTATAGTACATGTTAAATAAGAGGAGAGACCAAGAAACTCCAATAATTTCAAGAATTTAAGAAAGAAAAGAGAAAAGTGTTGGAAAACATGTTAATGGCTAGATTGTGTAATGCATTTGCACTAAAACAATGAAAAAAATGTCTTTATTGAGTTCTTTACTAAAATTTTAAATCATAAATCACATGTAATTTGATGTCTTTGTTACTTTAGAACCATGTTTATTGCTTTGGAAGAATCTTATTCATGGTGTAGGCTTGAAAAAAAGGTACAAGTTTCCCTTAGTCAAGAAAGGTGCCTTTACAGTAAAAAAAAATGTTTTTCTCATATTTTGAGATTTTTAAAGGTTCCAAAATAATTTAAATATTTAGATATACATGTATAAAACCTTATCCAAGTTGAAGGTGAAAGAATACAGAAATAATCAAACTTGTAATTTTGTTTATATGAGATATTAGGCCTACTAATATACTTGAGAGTAAAACGATGTTAAATAAGGATTATTTATGAAATAAAAGTATTTATAACATAAATTTGATGTTAAATAAACTCATAAAAATTAATTATTCATTTTTTCAAACTTGATAATGCAATATAATGCAAAAGCAAGGGTTTTTAAGCTTAGGAATTAGGCTTATAGAGTGAGTTTTTAGGATTACTTTCTTTCAAGATGACAAATAACTTTAAAACCACTTGTAAATACTTTAATAACATCCTCTTACACATTCATACCAAGTTTAATAAAATTTTTAGGGTTCATTTTTATTTTATAAGGATTTTTGTATGTAAAACTCTAACAGGCCTATACACAGGTGGAGAGTTGTAATTTAAGTGAAATTTGAATTTTTGAGATATTTAAAAAAAAATTAACTTGGAGATGGTCTAACCCACCATTCTCATCCTCTTTCACATCTAAAGGCACTTTACTGACTATAGAATGACCTTTCTTAACTTAGAAATTTTGTTCTGTAACCCTATAGTATGATTGAAAAATATTATAAAAAAATTAATGTGAATGAAAATAAATAAAATACATTCAATTACATATGATAATATGATTTAACTAGAAATATAGATTCAATAAATCAATCTTTCATTACTTTAAGTGTAAAACATGTGCATAATCTTATATAGACCCCTATTTGTAGAACTTCTCTCTTTATTTTCTTATTACTTATTGGATTTTTCTTGATATATTTTATTTTAATCCCTATTATTCATGTAATTTTTCTCTTTTTTGATTCCCTATTCTTCAATCCATATCCTAAACTCTCTCAAACTACCGAACTAACTCAGAAACTCAACACAAGATTTTAACCTCAATTGATTTCTACATGTATAGTCATGAGTTAAGTCATTAGGATTATTAAAAACATGTTATAAGGTATTAATTAATCCCATAAAATAAGGATCTTGACCTTTGGAATAATTTTAAAATAATAAAAGATCCAAAGATAACTAAAATAAGTTTAAAAATTTAAATTCCCTATTTTGGCAAGAAAATTAAAATGCTTACTATAGAGAAAATATGACATCTGACACCTATTCAATCCAATTTCTTCTATACTTAACATCTAGATCCTAATGCTCCTACATTAGTCTCTTTGAGTACAAAATATTTCATGGCCTCTTTCTCATGAGGTCTTCAATGGTGGTTCCATACTAAAGTAATTTTTATGGAATCAACCAAGAAGAATCTTAAAGTGGATGATTATTACACTTGAAAAAATATTTGAAGTACTCTTTTCCTCTAGTTATATTGACAACTTTATTATCTACAATAGCTTCTATCTCCTCCTTATATGCCTTGGGTAACTATTTTTCCAAATAAATGACCTATTTATGATCATATTTAGGTGTGTTTGATGTGTCTTCTCATGATATATAAGAATAGAGATATGATACATTGAAAATGGATGAGACCCCAATATCAACTAGAATTTCTAGTTCATAATCATTTGTAGAAAAATTTCTCAAGACCTTATAAGGTCCTATCTTCTTCAACTTCAATTTATTGTATTAAACTTTAGGAAACCTATCTTTTTTAAGGTGTGCTAATACCAAATCACCTACCTGAAAGTTCACTTCCTTCATTCTATTATTAGCATCTTCTTTGTAATTACTAGCACTTACTTATAACTTATTCTTGACTTGTTCATGTAGCTCTTGCATGGTTGTAGCAAAGTCTTCAAATTCAACACTCCTTTATTATTTACCCAAATTTATAATCTCATAAACACCTATTGTATTTTTTTCATAGACAATCTAAAGTAGATTGAAACCTATACTTTTATTAGGTGAATCATTGTATTCAAATTTTGCTTGAGAAAACACCTGATCCCATTACTTTAGATTGTCACCTACCAAACACCTTAATAGATTCCCTAAGCTTCAATTGAAAAATTTAGTATGACCATTAGTTAGAGGATGGTAAGATAAAATAAAACTCAATGTGGTTATAAAGTGTTCTCCAAGATTACCCAACAAAATTTGTATCCTTGTCAGAAATAATGCTTCTAGGAATCCCTTGTATACTTACCACTTATTTGAAGAACAAATCAACAATGTGAGTAACATCACTTATCTTTTTATAGGCTATGAAGTGCACCATTTTTGAAAATATATCAACAACAACAAATATGGAGTCATTATATTTTTTTGTTCTTAGCAAACCTAGTACAAAATCCATATTGATTGCATCCCATGGCCTGCTTAGAATAGGTAGTGGTTGATATAGACTTGTATTTTGACTTTTTCCTTTGGCATGTTGATAAATCATGCATCTTTCCACAAATTTATTGAAATTATCTTGTATTCTTTTCCAATAATATTATACATTAATTTGTGCAAAGGTATTTATTTGTCCAAAATGTCATGCTAGGCTACCACTATGCTTCTCTTTCAACAAATTATCTTCCACATACCCCCTATGTATGAAAAGTTGTTTCCCTTCAAATAAAAATCCTTATTATATCATTTAGTCCATATATGACCTCCTATCCATGATTTTTGGATTCCTATAAGCCTCATATTCTTCTTTGAAATTTGGATCTTCCTCATACAACTCCTTTAATTAATCAAATTCTGAACTACTCACTTGAGACTCATGTGTTGGGGATCAACCAACAATTTGATTACACTTATGAAAGCAATAAACGCAGAATTAAATCAGATAGATAAGTAACTAGAATGATAAATAGCAAAAACAAGAGATACAAGAAACCACCCTAAAAACTTGTATTAAACTCTTTACAGAAGGAATACAATTGAAGAAACTTCTTTCTTCCACACCTCTCTCAGATGTACAGATCTCTATCTAGATCTCTTTCCCTTGAGAGCTCTCTCTCTCAAGTACAATCAACTCCAACAACTTGGAATGATTCAACTCTGTACTGTTCTTCAACATTCACATACAATGAACTACAATAAGCTAAGAAGATCTAATTCTACATATAGAATTAACAGACTTGAGCATGCACTTACAACCAATAGTTAAGCCTCTTGAACAAGGGCTCTAAAAATAGTCTTACTAATAATAGAGACGCAAACTTAAGACTAAGACTTAAACTCATCATGCAAACACTCGATTCTGTCTTCGAAAATAGCTCTCTAAACGCACAGGTAACCGACACTGATTCCTGCCTGCTTGCCTGTGATCGACATCGGTCTATTCCCTATCGACGCTGGTGTCTCTTGAACTGCACCTGACCGACGTCGGTTGCTCCTAACTGACACCGGTGACTGTGTAAACTTGAAACTATCAAATGCGCTCCTTGGTGAAGCTTTTAGCTCCACACCTTAACAATCTCCCACTTGGAGATAAATAGCTGCACCAGTACCTGTACAACAACATCTTCTAGCTCCTCCATCTTCAACTCAATCATGAAGACCAACAAAAGTTGAATGAAGATTCAACTTCTCATTTGTAACCAGATTGGTTAACATATCAGCAGGATTCCTATCTATATGGATCTTCTCTAGCTTCAACTCACCATCTTCCAATACCTGCCATATGAAGTGGTACCTTAGCTGTATATGCTTTGTTCTTGAGTGAAAGGCTGAATTCTTAGCCAAATGAATTGCACTCTAACTATCACTATACAATTTGCAACTCTCATGCTCCCTTCCAAGCTCTTCCATGAACTGTGTCATCCATATCATCTCTTTGCTAGCCTCTGTGACTGTAATATACTCTGCTTCTGTAGTTGACAAGGCAACAACCTTCTGCAACTTTGATATCTTGCTAACAGCCGTTCCACCTACAGTGAAAACATATCCTATGGTGCTCCTCCTGCCATCCAAATCACCTGCCATATCTGAATCTACATAACCATGTAGAGAAGTATCTGAACCTCCATAGCACAAATGCCTACTACTGGTTCCTCTCAGATATCTAAGGATCCACTGAACTGCTTTCCAATGTTCCTTTCCTGGATTGGCCATATACTTACTTACAACTCCCACTGCTTGGCAATATCTAGTCTAGTACACACCATTGCATACATCAAACTCCCTACTGCGGAAGAATATGGAACTTTACTCATGTACTCTACCTCATCATGTGAATTAGGACATTGTTCTTTACTCAACTTAAAATGTCCAGCCAAAGGTGTGCTTACCGGTTTAGCATCGCATATTGAACCATTTCAACACCTTGTCCACATAATCCTCTTGAGACAAAATCAACCTGTGATTTTTTTTGTCTCTCTTAATGCTCATGCCAGGATTTTCTTTGATGCTCCCAAATCCTTCATGGCAAATGTTTGAGCTAATTTCACCTTAAGCTTAGAGATATCCTGCATGTGTGATCCTACAACCAGCATATCATCTACATAAAATAATAGAATAATATATCTACCATTATCCAATTTCTTAAAATACACACAATGGTCAGAATGACACCTACTGTAGCCATGCTCAGTCATAAACCTGTCAAATTTCAAATACCATTGCCTAGGAGCTTGCTTGAGGTCATACAAGCTTTTCTTCAATCTACACACTAACTTCTCCTTACCCTTGACCTCAAATCCTTCTGGCTGTTCCATATATATTTCTTCATCCAAATCTCCATGAAGAAATGATGTCTTAACATCAAGCTGCTCAAGATGCAACTCCTCAATAGCAACTAAAGACAGTACAATCTGTATAGAAGTCATTTTAACAACAGGAGAAAAAATCTCACCAAAATCAATACCTTGCTTTTGTGCAAATCCTTTCACTGCCAATCTAGCCTTATATCTCATCTGTCCATTCTCACCTTCTTTCAACCTGTAGGTCTATCTATTCTTCAGTGTCCTCTTACCAGCTGGCAACTCAACCAAATCCCATGTTTGGTTCTCTTTTAAGGACTCCATCTCCTCAACCATGCCACGCTCCCACTGACTCTTGGACTCCACCTGTATTGCTTCTTCAAAACTCTCTGGTTCTCCACCATCAGTTAGCAATAAATAGAATAATGAAGGAGAATATCTAATTAGAGGCTTACTTACCCTTTCTAACCTCCTGATTGGAATCTGAGACTCGTTCACAACACGTTTTCCACCCAAATTCTCTGACAGTGACTGACCTCGATCACTTCTAGGCCTGTAACTGGCCAACGTCGGTTCTCCCTAGCCAACGTCGGTGCTTGTCCTACTGACGTCGATCTCTGCTTGGCCGACGTCGGTCTCTGTCTTGCTGACGCTGGTTCTTGCATGGCCAACGTCGGTCTCTGTGTTTTCCTGTAAGTGATTATTTCTTTTTCCTACGAGCTCATTTTGGACCGTCACCTCATCCAATTCTCCATTGCTCTGCCCAGATTGATTCATCTTCTTTAACTGATCACTATACATCACTTTTTCATTAAAAACAACATCACGACTCCTAATTACCTTGTTAGTTCTTAGATTCCAAAATCTGAAACCAAAATCATCTGAGCCATAGCCAATAAATGTGCACCTCATAGACTTAGCATCCAGCTTCTTTCTATTTTCCTTATCAACGTGCACAAAGGTTTCACAACCAAAAACTTTGAAAAATGAGAGATCTACCTTTTTACCTGTCCATGCCTCTTTTGGAATTCCACCATCCAGAGTTGTAGAGGGTCCTCTGTTAATTAGGTACATTGTAGTGTCAACAGCTTCTGCCCAAAACTCTAAGGGCAAGCCAACATGCAATCTCATACATCTTGCACGCTCCATGATGGTTCTGTTCATCCTTTCAGCAATTCCATTCTACTGAGGTGTCCTTGGAACCATTCTTTGCATATGGATTCCATGCATATAACAATACCAATTGAACTTATAGCTGCAGAACTCACCACCATTGTCAGATCTCAGGCACTTCAATCTTCTACCTGTTTCATTCTCAACCATAGCTTTCCAAATCTTAAAAGTCTCAAATACATCAGATTTCTTCTTAATACAATAGATCCATACCTTTCTTGTAGCATCATCTACGAACGAAACATAGTACTGTGATCCTCCAATAGAAGCAACTTGAGCCGATCCCCACACATCTGTATGAACAAGCTGCAACTTATGCTTCTTCTTAGTTGACCCAGTCTTGAGGAAACTCACTCTCTTCTATTTCCCAAAAACACAGTGCTCACAAAACTCTAGATCTATGTGTTTCAAATCTGAAAGTTTACCTTTAGACTTAAGAATATACATCCCCTTCTCACTCATGTGGCCAAGCCTTGAGTGCCACAATTTTGCATCCACATCTGAAGTAGATAATATAGGAGAATTGTTAGTAACACAATTACATAAATAGAGAGTACCTACTCTCTTACCTCTGGCCATAACAAGTGCACCCTTGGTCACCTTCCAAGATTCAGCTGTGAGAGTTACTATACAACCCTCATCTGCTAACTTTCCTGCAGAAATCAAATTTCTCTTCAAGCTAGGAACATGCATCACATCTCTCAACACCCATGTGTTGCCATTCTGCATTTTCAGCTGCACTTTACCTTTGCCAATAATTTTACAAGGCTCATCATCCCCTAGATACACTATTCCAAAATCTCCTTGGACATAGTCACTAAAATATTCTCTATTAGGGGTAGCATGAAAAGATGCACCAAAATCTAACACCCAAGATTCTATATTATTATTTAAAGAGAATACTAAAGCATCTTGTGCAATACCTGCAACCTTTGCTTCTTCTTTTCCTTCATGCTGATTGTCCTCCTTAGGCTTTGACCAACAATCTCTGCTTATGTGTCCTAGCTTTCCATAATTCCAACATTGTGGCTTCCTGCCATTTCTGGATTTGGATCTACCTCTCACCTTAGACTTAGATCTTGATCTCCTCTTGCTCTTATCTTTTTGCCTTCCTCTGCTCTCAAAACTTAAAGCGTTCCCTAATGTTTCCTCTGTGCTTTTCCTGTGAATTTACTCATTCAAGATAACACTAACAACATCCTCTACTTTTAAAATGTTTGAAGTAGATGCAGTATTACTAACTGCCATTACTAAGCTATGCCAGCTTTCAGGCAAAGAACATAATATTAAAAGAGCTTTTATTTCATCATCAAATACAATATTGACTGAACTTAATTGATTTACAATTCCATTGAAATCATTTAGATGAATAGACACAGATCCACCTTCCCGCATACGCAAATTAAATAACTACTTCATAAGATATACCTTATTAGAAGCTGAGGGTTTTTCATACAAATTTGCTAAAGTAGTCATTAACTCTATCGTAGACTTTGTCTGTGATAAATTAGATATCACAGTAGATGCTAGACTCAGTCTAATAGACCCCAGAGCCTTTCTATCAAGAAATTCCCATTCTTCATCATCCATGTCTATGGGCTTCTTTGTAATCCCACCTAACGGTAAGTATAGATCTTTCTGAAACAGATATTCCTCTATCTACATTCTCCAATGTTGATAATTTTTGCCATTAAACTTCTCCATTCTCAATTTACTTTCTTCTGCCATTGCTTCTCCCACTCAAACAGAGATCCCTGTAGAAACCCCTGTGAGAACCTGTAATCAATACACACTACACAGATCTGAACCACATGTTAGTGAACCTGAGCTCTGATACCACTTGTTGGGGATCAACCAACAATTTGATTACACTTATGAAAGCAATAAACACAAAATTAAATCAGATAGATAAGTAACTAGAATGATAAATAGAAAGAACAAGAAATACAAGAAACCACCCTAAAAACTTGTATTAAACTCTTTACAGAAGGAATACAATTGAAGAAACTTCTTTCTTCCACACCTCTCTCAGATGTACAGATCTCTATCTAGATCTCTTTCCCTCAAGAGCTCTCTCTCTCAAGTACAATCAACTCCAACAACCTGGAATGATTCAACTCTGTACTGTTCTTCAACATTCACATATAATGAACTACAATAAGCTAAGAAGATCTAATTCTACATATAGAATTAGGAGACTTGAGCATGCACTTACAACCAACAGTTAAGCCTCTTGAACAAGGTCTCTAAAAATAGTCTTACTAATAATAGAGACGCAAACTTAAGACTAAGACTTAAACTCATCATCCAAACACTCGATTTTGTCCTCAGAAATATCTCTCTAGATGCACAAGTAACTGATGCCGGTTCCTGCCTGCTTGCCTGTGACCGACGTCAGCCAATTCCCTGTCGATGCCAACGTCTCTTGAACTGCACCTGACTGACGTCAGTCGCTCCTGACCGATGTCGGTGACTGTGTAAACCTGAAACTGTCAAATGTGCTCCTTGGTGAAGCTTTTAGCCTCCACACCTTAACATCATGTATGATCACACTCCTTCTACTTAATGCTTAACTACCTTATTGGACTGCCCAATCTTATGCTTGAGAAAAAAATAAAAGTTTTGTAATAATTATATCCATTTCACATGTCTTTGACTCAATTTTTTTTTCTATTGATGAATTATAAAGCATGAATATCTATATATATCACAAACTCCTTAGGCAACAAGTAATGCCTCCACTTATTCAATTCTTGGATGATGATATATAATTCTTGATCATAATATAAATACTTATTCTTAGCTTCATTTATATTTTCACTAAATTAAGAAACATGCCATCCATCTTGGCTCAAAATAGCTCCATTAGTTAGTCCACTAGTATCACATTTAGCTTGCAAGAGATTGCAAACATTAAGTAAGGCTAAGATAGGCTGCTCAGTTATATTTTTATTCAAAATATGAAATATCATTTTATCTAATTAAATCCAATTGAATTTATTATTGTCACCATTATTAGTTTCAAAAATAGGTTCACAAATAACACTACAAATTCTAATGAATTTTTTATATAAACTACCTAATCCATGAAAGCTTTTTACCTCAAAAACATTTCTTGGAGTAAGCCACTCCACTATTGATCTTACCTTTTTTTTGTCCATATTCAAACCATATTTATAAATGAAAAATCCTAGGTAATCCAACTTATTTTTCATGAAGATACACTTCTGGAGGTTAATCAACAATTTCTCTTTATGTATCTTGTTCAACGCTATATTAAGATGTTTGATGTGTTCCTCTTTTGATTGGCTGGAGATAAAATTGTCATCCAAGTAAAAAATATATATTTTACTTGTAAATCTATTTAATATGTTATTCATTATCCTCATAAATGTATTAGGAGTGTTAATCAAACTAAATAGCATAGTAAGCCATTTATACAATCCACATTAATCTTGAAGGTTATTTTCCACTCATCACCTTCTCTAATTTTGATTTGATAGTAATCAATATCAAAATATATTTTGAAAAGTATTATTCTCCACACAAAAAATCCATGAGGTCATCTATTCTTGGCAAGGGAAACCTATACTTGATAATTAACTTGTTGATGGCTCTAGAGTCTATGCACATTCTCCATTATCCACCTTTCTTAGGAGTTAAGACTATTGGTACAACACATGGACTAAGAATTTATATAATAAAAACTTTTTTTTAATATCCTATACTTTATTTTTGATCTCTTCACTCTCCTTAGGTGTTATAATATAAGCCACTTTATTTGGTAAACTAGTTTCCATAATGAGATCTATATGATGGCTTATGATTCTCATTGGTGGCAACTCATTAGGCAACTTATCAACCACTATGTCCACATATTCATCCAACAAATTTTTAATTTATAATGGAAAATCCATCAATTTAGTGGTTATTATGATTTTTTTGGGCTTGGCAACTAATACATAACCAATCTCTTCTTATTTTACTAGCTACAAAAATTATTTTCCACCTACTATGAACACCTTAGTATTATTTTTAGCTGCTTCATTTCCATCCTTTAATGTTGTCAAAGTATGATTCTTATCATCCTTATCCAATGTATATGTGTCACTCCTTCCATCTTGTATATCCCTCATATCAAACTACCAAGGTTTATCCAACAACATGTGGAAAACATCTGCATTATAATGTCACAAAGTACTTCATCTTTATAGCTACCAATCTAAAAATCAACCCTACATTTCTTATTGACTAGTAATTGATTCCCTTTTTATAGTCAAGATACCTTATATGGTATAAGATGTATCAATCTCTTCAATATTAATTCTTCAACCATTTATAAAGAAACCAAGTTATTTGTACTACCACTATCAATGATAATATTATAACACTTAACTTTTGATTTGCATGTAGTCATAAACAAGATATTTCTTTGGGTTAGTTACTTTACCTCCTTGTTTGGATTTAGTAGTACTCTCTTCATCAATGAGGATTCTCATAGTTCAAGTTCTTCAACATGTGATAGTGATCCTACACTTTCTTCTTTAGCTGAAAAACTTTATTGCTACCTTTAGTTCTTGTATGTCTTGTTTGTGGATTTTTAGGGCATTCATATGACCTATGAACAACATTACTATTACACTTGAAGAATTTTCCCCAAAAACCTCTTCCTCTGCCTCTTATGCATGGTCTTATTCCTTCGTATGAGTATCCTCTTTTTTTGAGATTAACTTGACCTTGAGAGCTAATTTATTATTCATTATGAACTTGTAACTATTTTTTACTACCTTAATGTCCTCTAGATCTAAAATTTCTACCTTTTCCTCTACAATGTTGATTTTATTTTCTCACTAATTTATCTTCTAGTTTGAGAGAAAATTGATAAGGCTATTTCACTAATTTTGGAGATAACAAGTTGATATCATCTTGAATATTGAAACCCAAACCATTGATGTATCTAGATATTTTCTCCACATCTTTTTCTATATGACCAACTCTGATTGTAAGCTTATAGAATTCTTTAGTGTAGTACTTTACACTCATGTCTTTCTGCTTTAAGTTTTGGAGTTTATTTAAAAAAATTATCTGATAGTCTACATGAATGAATTTGGATTTGAGCTTTGCTACCATTCTATCCTATGACTTGATCTTATCTATTTATTTTCTTTCTTTCCTATTTAACACTATCTCACCGAAGAGATGCATGTCCCTTCGACATTATACAAGAAAAAATTAACTTCTTATCTTCATCTATTCCTTCAAAGTCAAAATAATTGTTTATTTTAGCTAACTAATTTATCAATTATTCAACATTCATACTACCTTCATATACTGTAACTTCTAATTTAGGATTGGATCCTATTCCTATGACTACTTTCAAGAATCTTTCTTCCATTTTTTCTTTATCTTCTTCTTCTACAACTTCTTCTTGTGGTTCTTCCTCTCCTTGAATAACATCACCATTCATAATATCTCTTATTTTTGTATTTTATATTGCCTCCAAATGTGTCTTTAAGTTTATTATCTCCTTTAATAATACAACTCTTGGTTATCTTCTTTGACCTATTCTAGTATCACCTTTGGCTATTCCTCTAAGTGTTATCTTTGCACTTTATTTCAAGTTTTATTTTCATACCATATTCTTCACTTCTTCCAATGAAATATTTCTCCTTAAGACACCTTTATTTATAACCAAACCTTAATCTGATACCAAAAATGATGGTGAAGGAATAAAGAAATAATCAAACTTACAATTTTGCTTAGGTGAGAGATAAGGCCTACTATCCTAATTGAGAGAAAAAAGATGTTAAAAAAGGATTATTTGTGCCATAAAAATATTTATCACATCAATTTTATGTTAACTCAACTCATAAAAATTCATTATTCCTTTGTTTAAACTTGAAAATGTAAGATAATAAAAAATAGGGGTTTCTAGGCGTAGAAATTAAGCCCATCGATTGAGTTTTTAGGATAAATTTCCTTCAAGATGAAAAATCAATTTAAAACCACTTGGAAAAGTTTAATAACATCCTCATACACATTCTAAAAAGTTTCATTAATTTTTTAGGGTCCATTTTTATAAGGATTTTTGTCCTAAAAACCCTAGCAAGTTTATACATAGGTGGAGAGTTATAATTTAAGTGAACTTTAAAATTTTGAGATCTTTTTTTTTTTAATTTTAAATTAGAGATGGTATATACAACCATTATTCTCCTCTTTCACATCAATTTTACTTCAAAACAGTCTCAAAACATGATCTAAAGGTACTTTCCTAACTATAGAATGACTTTTCTTGACATAAAAATCATGTAATTACTCTTCAAGCCTGTAGTATGCTTGAAAAATATTATAGAATAATGAATGTGATTGAAAAACCATAAAATAAATTCAATTAAATTTGATAATACGATTTAAATATAAATATGTTGAGTCTTTTTCCTTAACTTCACATAACTAAGTATTAGTTTTGCACCCAATGGAAAGAAGTTACCAATGAGCTTATGTGTCAGCATATCACGTGAGGAGTAACTTTGCATGATCATCAATGCAAGTAACCTAGATCAAGCCTAATAGATTCTACCATGTGATGGTGTTTATACAACTTTATCTTACTTAGGCACTTGAGTTATTACATTTAGTCATTATTAATACCAACATTAGTCTAGAGTCAGTCATTTTTGAATTCATACAATGCATATAAGTATTGTGACAAAAGAAAATTTAACACTATAGAGTTAAAAACATCATGATTTAAAGTCATAGTATTATATTTATTTCATTGAATAAGATTACAAGGTGCTTCCTTCATTACACTCTCTCTTTAATTTTATATTGATAACCACTTCACAATTACATCTAACAACATTATCAATAATCCAACATCGAATATATCAATTCAAACCATCGTAATAACACTTTATAAATCAATATAAAGGGTATTTATACACAAGTAAACACCTCACCTTTAGTTACATCAATAATACCAAAGTGATGACTAATTAATGACCATTAAAAATAATGAGTTATGGAGAGCCATTACAATTAATTCCTATTGACTTAGGCCTAATTGTCCCTATATACCCTCTCTATGATGGATCTTCATGTTTATGTTCCTTTTATTTTATGGACCGGTGCTAGATTTGTGCTCTCATTATTCTCCACTAATTACACAAACTACTTTTTAACCACCTCTACTCCATATAATCTTATCTTAGACTTGAATTTCTCTGAGTCTTACATCTACTAATTCTCCTCTTCCTTGTCTCTCAAGACTCACCCTTTCATGCCAAGGTATTCCATGCTATTATTAAATATTTATCTCTCTCATGCCATTATTATACATTATCCTTTCCTTTACCATGGTACCAAAATTCTTAGAGTATTTTATTACAATATCTGGGTCCAACATCACCCCATACTAATTCAATAATGTGTTCCAAACTATGTTGTACTTTCCTCAATTGACAAAAATATGAGATCCACCTCTTATAATTAACACTTGATATCCTTCCACTAGTTGAGATCTACCTAAATATTGAAATTAATAACTTTAACTTCTCCTTTCAATCTCTTTAACTCCTTAGGATACTCTAAAAAGTTATCAACTTGAGTTATCAAATCCTCAAGCTAAACACTTACATTCTTGTGAACATCCTTGAGGGCCCTAACCTCTTCCAAAACATGTGATCAAAGTGCTAAGAAAATATAATTTAGCTACTATTGATGGGTGTTTATTTATGTTTATAGTTCTTCAATATCTTGTAAAACTAATGGTGGACCTATCACCTACAACATGTAACTTCTCTTATCTGCTTTTGTGGACACATTTCTACTTTTTTTCATTGAATACATGTCACTTAAATCTATCTATAATTTTTGTAAATGGGAGAACTATGTAATCACATTCTTTATAGCTAGTTTTTTCTTGTTTGATCTCTATAATTATTCAAAATTTTAATCATAAAAATGGAAATGAGAAGCCTTATGTACTTTTATGGGATAACCCAAATTTTTTCATTAACTCCTCCATGATGCATTAATTTTCTGCATTTTATCATCCATCACTTTAGCCAGTAATGCTCCAAATAGCATGCCTTGATGTCCATTTAGCATGTTTTCCATTCATACCAATCTATTTGTAGTAACTGCATGTCCAATCCTTCCTCTAAGAGTTATTAAACCTTTCCCATAGTGCATGGTAGCTATAATAATTCAAATTTTGCATTTTAATGGTAGAAACTACCTTTTCCATTTTAACCCATCTTATGATAGTGTTTATTTTTGTCTTCATTCTATTTTCTTGGGTCATGCATGCCTCATGTTATCTATTATTTTCATCCATCACGCACCCTCTTTTGTGTGCCTTCTACTAAAATCATATCTTACGCACCCCATTGTTTTCTAAGCTTTTCAAGCTTGCTCTATGATCCTGCACAGTGTTTCAATCATTTCCTTTATGTTCTTCCTTCATGTGGTTCCTCTTGCACACTTCCTTTATGAACTTTTTACATGATTTTTTTACACACTTATAGATTAAGTATTCCTATTATGTGCTTCATTTATGTACTCTTGGCTTAAGTATAATATCCATGTTTACAACATACCCAACATTAAAATCTGTGTGTGGTCTGCCATGTCATATCATAGTGTAATTCATGCCAAGAAAGAAAAAGAGTGTGAAATACCAAAAGAATATAAAAAAGCTTCAAATTAATTATAAAAGGTGCATAACCAATGCCACACTTATTTTAAAAAAGAATCAAAGTGATAGACTAACCTAGTAGCATATACCTTATTCATTGAATTGAAGTGGCTTGGTAGGAATTGGCCATCTAATCTTTTCAATTTATAATCACTTGTCAAGTGGATAACATAAAAAATAAACAAACCATCCCACCAGATCTATAGTTTACCTAAATGGTGCACAAACTTTGAATCATAGACTAGGACATGCATACTAAGATGAAAGACATTGGTTTTGATATGTTGACCATGTTAGGATTTATATTTATGCTTCTTAACTCCACGACTTGAATGTGCAAGAAAGTGCATTTCATCTAGCTAAAGTAGAACATCTAGGCACACTTTTATATATTCTCCATCATCTAATCAACCAATGCATGAAATACATAATAGGGCATAAGGAACTCTACTGATAAAACTAATTTAGTACCAAATATAAGATTAAAAGGAGTACTTTTGTTAAACCTTTTGTATATGGTATAATATGCCCATAAGACTACATAAACTTGATCATCCTAATTAGTGTGATTGATGTTGCAAATCTTAGAAAATGCATTACCTAGGATCTTATTGAAGGCTTCAATTGTGCCATTAGCTTGAGGGTGGTATGGAGTGGTTTTATGGTGCACAATCATGAATTCGGCCAAGAGAATGCATATAGTTCTATTATGGAATTGAGTACCACAATCACTTATTAAGCTTAATAAACATCCATACTTAGTGATGATATTTTACCATAAAAATATAGTGGTAGTTGTAATAGTAAAATCATGTGTGGGTGTTGTTTCAGCCTAATGTGTGAGATAGTTAAAATGGTAGTAATGATGTACCACATGCTAGTTCATCATGCAACTAGTTGAATTGGCCCAAGAAAATTAGTATCTCATTTCTCAAATGGTTATTGAGAAAATATTGGATGAATAGGAATAACATTGAGTTGATTTGGTTTACCTACACACTAACAGATATAACATTGGCATGCATAAGCTTTAGCATCTTTGAATAAGGTGGGTCACCACAATCCATATAGTACAATTTTTTATGTTGTTGCATCACCAATATAGTGTCATCCTGTAATTCCCTCATGGACCTCTTAAATTATTTTTTCTCACTCACAATATTTTATGTTCCTTTTTATCACTTCATCCCAGCCAAGTTTGTATAGGTCTCTACCAATAATCTAGAAAGTGGCAACACACACAGCTAGTGACTTTTTTCTTGGATGGTAAGGTTGTCTGGTGCAAATTTTATTGTTAGAAAAATTACAATTTCTCTGATTGTTTAGGCATGAATGTAAATTTAAAAAGTTATACATTAGGTAAATCATCCTCTATTGCACATGGTGGTTCACTAGATTAAACACAGGATAAATGGTTAGGTCAAAAAATCAATTTTCTTAGTTTTACAACCATAAAGTATTGAAATTCTTGGAAAATAACAATTCATTAGTAGATGTGTTCATGTAAGATTAGATTATCTACCAAATATGTGATTACTTCATGATTCGTATAAAAGACAAATGGGTTTGTCAACAAGTATTAGTGAAAATTTTGAAGCACATAAACCATAAAGAAGGCCTCACAGTTAGTTGTGGAATAATTATGTTTTATTAGTGTGATTTTCTAGATTATAAAATAAATAGGATGATCAAGGTTTCCATCTTCAGGATGTTATAGGATAACACCTATTTCCATGCCTAAATCATTCACATGTACATATAATGGTTGGTTCTAGTTCAAGAACTAAATGATGGGTGTAGCCACTAATTTCTTTTTTAGGGTCTCAAACACTTAATAATGTTGAATCATCCATAAGAATAGGCCATTGTGCTTGAGTAGTTCTTCCATAGGGTGGCTATGTTAGCATAACCTTGAATGAAATTTTGATGGTACCCTATGCAACCTAAGAAGGCACATACTTCATGTTGAGTGGCTAGTGCTGGGAGTTAGATAATGACTTTAATTTTAGTTGGATCTACCAATAGGCCATCTTGATAAATAATATCTCCCAATAAGATCCCAAATGGGGTGAAAAAGATGCATTTATTTATATTTATGGAAATATAAAGCTAAAAATAATGTTCAATCATGAGGCATAGATTGTCATAGTGGTCATGCACTAGACCATATGTAGTTTAGTCATAGAAGTATACTTGAAGGAACTTACGATTAAAATCCTTCAATGTTTCCACTATGGTGTATGAGAACACTGTTGGTGTATTCTATAGGCCAAAGGGAATAACATTATATACAAAATAACCCCATTCAATTATAAAGGTTATGTTTGCCTTATCTTCATCAATTTAGACTTAGTGATAGCTACAAAATCCAGTGGTGAATGTGTAGATATCACACCCAATAAAAACTTCCAAAAATTCCTTAATGAAAGGATTTGGGAAAGGGTTCATTATACATATCACACTGAGTAGCTTATAGTCCACATAAATGTGAATATGACCATCTTTCTTGATGTTGATCACCATGGTACTAACCTATTCATATTCATCAATGAGAGTAATAACTCTAGTTTGAAACCTGCTATTGATTATATCCTTAACCCAAGCGCATAGATTTGGGTTTATCTAATATGACCATCTCCTTAATGGTAGAATGCCTTCAACCAAATTGATGTGCATTTTTACAAATGATGGATGCACTCCTTTCATTTCTATGTAGTTGCATGGGAAAATATAATGGTACTCATGCAAAAATTTAGAGATCTTGGTTATTATTATCATCAAAAGTTTCACCCTTGAGGAGGTTGTTTATGCCTCCTCACTTAAGTGATATTATGGGAACAATCCTAGTTTTTGGATGACCTAAAGGGTGGATTTAATTTGTAGATAGGGTTAGATATATTGATCTATTACTTAAGAAATTATCACTAAACCTAATAAATTTTAAGGGAAAAGGGAGAGAGAGATAAAAACAAACTAAATTAAGGAGGTGATGCACCAAATTATTGACCACTATCACAATGAACATAGATATGATATATTCATACACTACTACTAATCTTATTATCTTACATCAATATTTCAATATGAAGGTGGTAAAGGATGATTAGGTAAGGAGGGATGATTTTAAAGAGATATTAATGAATCTAATGGAATATTTACTCACTTAACCTTCAAAAAACTACTTAAACACTTTATATGACCTTGAATAATGAGTTCAAATTGCATATAGGTGAGAGAATGAGACAACATGTCAAGGAGAACTAAATCAACACTAGATAAGATTAATAATTCATGAAAAAAAATAGAATATATTCATAAGAGAAGGTAAAACCAAATTTTATATTACTTTAATGGATTACAAAGGAGCAGGGATTTACCATACTCAAGTGGAGTATGCCTAACAATGCCAAAATCAGGCATATATATAGAAGTGTGTAAGGAGTGATAGGAGAGGCATATGACAAGTGTCATATCATGAGGAAACAATTTAAAATAAGAAATTATTAAGTTAAGTAGTTATGAAATATTTCAGAAAAGGTGGCATATAGTTACTCTTGACCTTCTTGGATGACTCATCAACCTCATTCATGAAACTATCCATTCTTGGTTTAAAAGGAGTTACAAGTCTATGTCTTAATATGGAACACCCTTGATCATGTTTTTTGGAGTTTTAAATGACATATTAGGCCACTTAAATGTATCTCTCATATTGGTGAGGTTTAGGATTAGGACTCAAGCTTCTTCAAATTGATAAGAACTTGCATTTCATTGAAAAACTTATTTGATTCAAATGGAGACCAAAATGACAAGTCCATATTTGTATCTTAGGCTTAGTCATTTACTTGAGGACTATTATAAAAAATTGAACACCTATTAAACACCCTTTATATAATGATTATACCCCTATTCAAGATCAGAACCTTCTCCAAGATTGATACATAGGTGCATTAGGTCTTCTAGGAGCTCTTTATGGCATATTTGTTCAATGTTAGGTGTCTAAAAACTTCTAAATGGTGTTGAATTCATTGAATACCTTATTATGAGTATTTAAAAACATCATAAAATATTTTATTCATGTCATGGATAATTTCAAGGTACTCCATTAGGTCCTACTAGGTCAAATTTCCTAAAAGGCCACCAAAATTTTCATTTTTAGGCCTTCAACAGTCATTTCTAGGCCAATTTACATACCATATCAGCCGACATATTATAAAAAATGGCCTATTAAGCTATAAATGAGACATATATAGGTCACCTTGATCATTTTAGAACCAAAAAAATGCATTTGAAGTCAATTATAAGGCAAACAAAGTTATCAGGTCAATGAGAGGGTTTTAGGTGTGTATCCTTCTTAAGGTTGATTCTTAAAGATCATGACCCTAATATCTTTAATAATAAAAAAAATTGGGAGGTAATAAGGTCAATAAACACCTAATAACACCATTATATCCCATTAATATCCTCATGTGAGTTCTCACGTGCTAAAAGTGACCTCTCGAGTAGGATAGGCTTGTTTGAGAGCTTGAGAAGGGTAATTAGCATAATATGACATGACCTTGCTTGGTTTTCGCCTAAGACACATCCTTGAGGTCTATGAAACCTTATATGAGGTATTAAAGTGATATATTACCCTATTTCATTCCTCAAACTCACTATAACCTATGATATCCCATGATCAGGGTTTGAGAGCAATATTGTTGTAGTGACACTAAAGGCTTATTTAGATGGATTTTATCTCTTTTATACTGAGTATGATCCATAAAATGATATATTATAATATTAAAATTATCTAATAAAGCATTAAACTATCAAATCATTCCAAAATTTCATGTTTCTTCATGTTTTATAGGTAACTAGGTGCTTATCTAGGTTTTTTGATTGAGTCTGCTTGAGAAAGGGTCCTTCTTAGTGAGATTTGGATTTTTTAGTGAATATAATTATGATAGAGACTTACCATATTATTTATTTTTAAAAACCTTTGCTACACCACCTTTCACACCTTATGTGTGTTTCTTCTCTCATTTTGCCCGGTAGACTTAAAACTCACCATTAAACCTATTTAGGTTTCTTGCTCACCTTTTTGCATTATCTCACCTTGAATCCCCATGCATAATTTAATGGAACATTTATAAACTATTATACATGTATATTTGTATCCTACATATTATTAATATATTTATCTAACATGAGTGTGCTTTTTATTCATTTTACTTGTGATAGGGTTGTAGGTTTATGTTTAGGCTTCATGATTGTAATTTTGAAGGTTATCTCCTTCTTTTGGATTTTTGGAACTTTTATTATTATAACCAATATAATATATATTATTCATAATTATCATGACCTCTCTACATACCTCCTAACCTCATTCCACATCACCATATGGCATTTTGATCATACTATTTAGAAACAGGTTGTAGGTGGTCATTTAGGCCTTTTAATTGTAGTTTTACCAAATTGGGTTCCTTGAGTTGGTTTAGCCTTATTGAGATGCCTTTTATGAAATTAAAATTTCTTCCATATTATATTTTTACCCCTAAAACCTATTATTTTCTCAAATAGCCATTATCAATATGCTTTTATTCCTACTACTTGCTATATGTTTGTATGTGGTCATTAAGCCAAAAAACTTCTTTTCTCCTATTTTTCCCTCTTTGAGCCTAATTGAAAGATTATATAATTATGGTAAAAGTTAGAAATTCTTTTGAGATATCCTTAATCACTCAATTTGGTCCAAATCACCTTAGATATCCACTTGAAACCCTCATAACATTCTTTTCAAGTTCACACAATCTATTTGAGTTTACATGGTCCATTTGAAATCAAAGTGAATTTAGGTATGAGTTTTCATAGATGTTTTGTATGCTTAGATATATATTATATAACCTTGAAAAATTTAACTTGAAGTACATTAATATAAAATGGATGTTAGTTTCCTATAGAAGTATGGTTGTGATTGCTTGCATTGCCTTGAGCACACTTGAACCTCCTTCTCTTTGGAATTGGCTTCAGAAGTTTGGTTTAAAATGTTTTATATATTTTTAAAAGGAAATAATAAAATATATTATGTATTAAATATTTCATATACACTTTCCAATGAAACAATTTGATTCCAATGTTGACCTACAGGTATGTAGACTTGTAGGTTCATAATATTCTCCTTACTCTAGGATTGAAAGAATACACTAGAATATTGAATCTAATGGATTTACACTTTAAACCTAATTTATAATGATCTTAAAGTATTATATTAATATTTTTATTTATTTAAATTATCTATATAATGAAACACATTCACATTTGATCAAGGTTATCTCCATTATGGTTGCTAGTTCCAACAGTTCAACTATGCATGCATAATTCTCTGCCTTTCTTGAAGTTCATTCCTCAAATGATGATATAAAAGGTAAAAGGGATGTTTTTTATTTTATATTAACTATTAAACATTGTATTTCATTCATTACATACATTAAGATGTTTCACATCTCTTTGCAAACATGACTACCATACTCAAACTAGCAAATCAAGATTATTGGATATTACTCCAAGAATGAACATGAAGAACCTTGGTAGAACATGATAATACAAGGGTTAAGTAGTGTTAAATATAACTTATGAAACCATCTTCATGCATTTATTAATATTCATAACTCTTCATTAGAATAAAACTGACCCTAGTGGGTTTTGAATCCTTTTTTTGCACCCTTAACTTCTTAACAATTGTTCATAAATTTAAGAATCCTAACTAGACAACCAATGCCACAAAGTGGAAGAGAATTAGGTTCCCCTCCTCTTACCAAGATATCAGGGTCCATATTTATCTATCCTTAGAGTACTATCCACAAACTAGTTAGGATTTTAAGGTTACCAAGAAGCTTGATGGAGAAATAAAGAAGTTTTGTACATTGTTTGGATTTATAACTCCATGTTTTACATTTATTTAGGTTTGGGAAGATCATGGGGACCATTGGAAGATTTTTTATGTTTCCCATCCATGAAAAAACTCTACAAAATGCCCCCAAAATCTTGCTTTCTTCAAGAATCTACCTATTCTACCCTTTTTAATTGTTGGAGATGGTGAATCAGGTGACTATCCATCTTTCTCTGACTTGTACGGAGGTGGAAGATTGTATCAAAACATTTCCCACCACTATTTTCTTAAAACTCTTTAAATAACTCCTCATTTTATAGCTAGAAAATGATGAAAGAGCAGTTACCAAGAGGTCCCAATGTTGAAAATTAGTTATTTAAGACATTTTGAGGATGTGTACGGACAAATACAAGAAAAATGTCAGTACTTGATGTTATATGACTTAAAAAATACCCCTATTCCATGATATAAACTTCACATTTACTCCTTCATAACAAGTATCATCTCAACATTGGAATGTACAATAAGACTAAATTAGATGAAATATCGTAATCTTATGAAAACTACCTTAATCTCTCTAAATTGCTTGAAAATACAATATGATCAACTTACTAGTTATGATCCTTAGTCAATTTGGTTAGTTTTAGATCATGGTTGTTCTTGAAAGGGTTACCACCTTGCCCCCTTGAGCATGATTCCTCATTGAATTGACTTCACACTTAACTTTATCAAAGTCACCTTAAACAATGTTAAACACATGAAGGGAATACAAAGAATGACTATTTGATGACAAGACAAAGTGACTTAACCTTGCTACTAACTAGATCATTCGAGAGGACCTTATAAGCTACCAAGGAAGACACACTACCTATTAACTTAGATCATTAATGACCAATATGAGACATTTATAATGGCTATCAATAAAGTTAAGATCAAGCACATCAAATTTTCAAATGATACTCATTTATGGTGGCCAATTTTACTTAACATCTTTGGTAACCTCCTTGGATTGCATGCTTGCTATGCATCTAGACCAGTTGCCTTATAGCTCCATTGGGATATGGAATACCCATGCTCAACACAAAAATGACATAGACCTTGACACTTGATTGAAAACCTCTTGAAACTAATGGAACAATTGATTGCCTTCACCAACACACACAATAAGATTAGATGAAAACACACCAACGAAAGACACCAAAATAAACAAGACACAAACTATGTTAAGAAGTAGTTAGGAAAAAAAAATTAATAACTACTATGTAAAACTAACCTTTAAGACTTGATACTCCTAGATCAAATTGAAAATTTCTTGAGTCACCTTCATGTGACGATCAAGAATGGTGTACAAGATGTTGGTCATGCTTTGTTCTTGCTTTGGAAACTATTTTCTTAACAACCACTATATCAGGCTTGACCTAAAAAGGATCAATATCAACAAACATGTCTCTAAAAATAAAAATTAATCTTGAATCTCAAATCTTACCTCATAATTTTATCCATTCATGGTAATGTGAGAGACCTCCAAATTGACCACACTTTGATTTGTGAGGGAAACAACAACTTCAACTTCCATTGACTCATTCAGATCCATCTCTTACTCATCTTGAAGAGTATCATATTCATCATAACTTGTTACATCATGAGTTTTAAACTCTCTGTGATGGCTTGTAGGGATTATTGGCCTACTAGGAGCTCTATGCTTCTCAATAACTTCATTTAACTATTATAGATGTGCTAACCTCCCAACCTCTTCAAATTACTTGAACATGTGTAAATAAGACTACCACATTTCCTCAAGACCTCTTTAAACTTGTTCAAGAGATTGAACAAGATCATCAACCATAGTGTTATCTTTAAGATCCTTCCCACTCATATCTTTATCATGTTGATTGACCAAGAGAAGCATATTAGCATCCTCCTAATGGGATGTATGTTCACTATCCAAACTAGAGCAAAAATTTATAACTCTTCCCAAAAATAAAAGTTCTTCTTGGTCACTTGAAAGCATGCCAACTTCAATTCCATTCTTGTCATTATCTTGAGGTATAGAAGGATGGCCAAGCACTGTAAATTATTAAATATAATCATGACATATTTATAATTTGTCTTCTTCAAGTTCTATCAACTACTCACTAGAAGACACTACAAGTTATTTTAAATATTCATCTTTCTCATGAGATTCAACAAGGCCAATTGCCAAGGTGTCTTCAAGAATACTCACCTCATGCACAATTGTAACTTGATCCACTACTACAAGATCATATTTTCCTTCATCAAGACTCAATCTATGACAACTAGATTGGTCTTCTTCTTCCTCTATGAAGAATGAAATTTCATCACCCATTCAAGGTCTAATTCATCATGTTTCTTTAGTGTCAAGCCTGATTTATCCTCTTCTTCATTAAATTCAAATCCATACCAACCAAGTTGATCCACTTGATCATTTATGACATCTTGAAGGCTTTCTAACTATTGGCTAAGAGATATAGGTCTCTCCTAATCTAAAAAAAATGATTTTATTTCCTCTTGATAAGGGGGACTACCAATAAAGATCTCTTAATCATATACACTAGAATCAATCTCCTTAAAGCCTTCTTGAGATTCACTTGTAGCTGATTGATTTTGTTTTTCAAGGACTGCCACTCATCACCTAGTTTTGACAAGATCTCCTTCACATCTAAATTCCCATATTGTACCCTCAATGAAAAAAGTTATCCTTCATAAAAAGAATGGGTGGAAGGTCAAGAGACTTCATTGTTTTAATTGAAATTTGATAGAGTGTCCTTATAACTTAAGATTTTGGGAAGCATAAGTTGATTATAGTATTCTTAGAGAGATGGAGAAGGAAATTGTGTTAAGGGTGTTTTTCTAATCCATAATTTATCTATCAAAATTTGATGTGTCTTAAACTTCATGGATAGTTGCAACATGAAGGGTAGGTGAAGGACTTGATGAATTTGAGAGCTCTCTTGACTTGACCTCCATACACTTCTCTTTTCTTTGACTTTGGTTAGGCATGAGAGAAGGTTATTTATTAAGAGTAGGTATGACATAATCGAGGGTCTTAGTCTAAGAAGGTATATGTGATATAATGGTTTAAGATTCTTGAGGGAGAGAGGATGAAGATTACATAGGCATGGGCCTTTCTTGATAACAAGTTATGAATTAGGATGGATTTAGAGAAAAACATGGTTGAATTGGAATAAGAGAAGAAATATAATAATAAACATATTGAATTTGCTTCCTCTCTTAAAGTACTAATGTATTCTCTAGACATTAAATTAGATATCTTATTTTTAGCACCTCATCAATTGGCATATGTCGATTCCTTCTCTCAATATCTACCCACCAAGACTTAAGTGAATGCACAACATTATTCATCATTTAAATTCTTTCATTTAAAAGAGAAGGCTTTAGAAAATCAAGCCAAGTTTCTTCTCTTTATCAATCTCCCTCATTTGCATTTCCAAAATTACAAGGGTTCGTTTGAAGTCTAAGAAGGTTAGAGTAAAAGCAATATGACTTTGATAAGGTTGACTAGAGGGATGAGTATGCTACCAAAGAGGTTGAGTTGGATTAGGAGAGGACATGTAAGGTTGCTGATAACCTTGGTGAGATTGACATGTTGCTATTTGAGATCCACTTGGGGTGAATCCATGAATTCCATAAACTTGATGTGAAGAATTTGAAGGCATAGACTATGCATTTTGACCAAAATAATGATGATAATACATACCAATTTCTAATTTTTAGACACTTGGGCTGTTTATACCAGCTAAAATTCACTTGAAGTTACAACTGATGCTTGTGTTATGCCTTAAAATGATGTTGAATTAAAAATCAGTACTAATAACTCTTTAATGGGATGAAATCCTTGTCCCACCAAGCATGCTAGAACTAAATATGTTAGCCAAAATTGGCCACTATGAATGAGTATCATTTGAAAATTTGATGTAATTGATCTTAACTTTGTTGATAGCCATTATAAAAGTCTTGTATTGTTCATTAATGATCTAAGTTGATAGGTAGTGTGTATTCCTTGGTATCTTACAAGGTCCTCTCAGATAGTCTAGTGAGTAGCAATCTTAAGTCACTTTGTCTTGTCATCAAGTGTTCATTCTTTGTAGTTCCTTCATGTGTTTATCATTATTTAAGGTAAGTTTGACAAAGTTAAGTTTAAGTGTGAAGTGAAGTCAATGAGGAATCATACTTAAGGAGGCGAGGTGGTGACCCTTAAAAGAATAACCATGATCTAAATCTGATAAAATTAACCAAGGATCACAACTAGTAAGTTGATCACATTGTATTTTCAAGTAATTTGGAGAGATTAAGATAGTTTTGATAGGATTAAGGTATTTCATCTACTTTAGTCTTATTATACATTCCAATGTTGAGATTATACTTTCTAGGAAAGAGTAAATGTAAAGGTTATATCATGGAATAGGGGTATTATTTAAGTCATCTAACATTAAGTAATGACATCATGTTTGTACTTGTCCATACACATCCTCCAAATGTCTTAAATAATTGATTTTCAACATTGGGACCTCTTGGTGATTTTTCATTCATCATTTTCTAACTGATAAATATGGATTTATTGAAATAATTTTAGGTAAATATAGGTGGGAAATATTTTTCCACACTCCACCTTCGTACAAGTCAGGGTAAGCTATATAGTCACCTAGTTCACCATCTCCAATAGTTATAAAGGGTAGAACATGAAAATTATTGAAAAAATCAAGATTTTGGAGGTATCTTATAGATGGTTTTCATGGATGGGAAACATAAAAACTCTTCCAAGTATCCCCATGGTATTATAAAACCTAAATCCATCTAAAATGTGAAGTTACAAAGCTAAACAATGCAAAAAAAAATTTATTTCTCCAAGATTTTTGGTAGCCTCAAAAGGCCAATTGGTTTATGAATAGTAATTTGAGGAGAGAGAAATATGGAACCCAAGATCTTAAGTAGAGTATGGGGCCATAATTCCCTTCCATTTTGTGGTATTTTTTTTATGTTTAGGTTTCTTAACTATATAAACACTCATTAAGAAGTTAAGGGTGGAAAAAAAGGACTCAAAACCCCACTAGAGACGATTTTCTTCTAATGCAGAGTTTAGAAGCTTAATGAATTCATGAATATGATTTTATAAGGTATATTGAACAATAATTTTTCCTTTTAATATCATTTTATACCAATGTTCTTCATGTTCATTCTTGGAGTAGTATCTAATAGTCTTGATTTGCTAGTTTGAGTATGACAGTCGTGTTTGCAAAGAGTTGTGAAGCATATTGATGTATGTAATGAATGAAATTATATGGTTGATAATTGATAAACCTAATAAATATTACTTATACATATACAAGTATAATTTTAGGAATGAACTTCAATAAATTCATAAAAGTATGCATGCATAGTTGAACTATTAAAACTAACAACCATGATGGAGATAACCTTAATCAAATACGAATGTGTTTTAATTGTATAGATATATAAGGAAAGAAACATATTCATATAATAATATAAGATAATTATCAATGAGTTTTCAAGTTGAAATACATTTGATTCAATATTATAGTGTCTTCCTTCAAGCTTAGAGAAAGGAAAAGATTGTGAACCTACAAGTCTGAAAATCTGTAGGTCAACATTGGTCTCAAATGGTTTCAGTGGAAAGTGTATATGACCTCTTAAATGAATAATATAGAATATTATTTACTTTTAAAAATATATAAAATATTTGAAACCAAATTACTCAATCCAAGTCCAAAGAGAATGAGGTTCAAGTGCACTCAAGGCAATGCAAATATACACAACCATGCTTCTACAGGAAACTAACATCGACGTTATCTCAATGAACTTAAATTTAACCTTATCAAGGTTATATAGAGTTATATAAGCATAAAAAACATATATGAAATCTCAAAACTCAGTTCACTTTATTTTCAAATGGATTATGTAAACTCAAATAGACTATATGAACCTAAAAATAAGACTATGAGGGTTTCAAGTGGATATCCAAGGTGGTTTGAACCCAATGGAGTGATGGAGGAGATATAAAAAGAATGTTTCAATTTTACCATAATGATTTAATTTATGAATTAGGCTCAAAGAGGACAACATAGGAGAAAATAAGGTTTTTG
Organism: Torreya grandis; assembly: GCA_037957365.1. Taxonomy (NCBI): domain Eukaryota; kingdom Viridiplantae; phylum Streptophyta; class Pinopsida; order Cupressales; family Taxaceae; genus Torreya; species Torreya grandis. The sequence goes on from JARHVA010001319.1 coordinate 2,533,622, forward strand.
TCTTAATGACCACATACCAACCTATAGCAGACAGTAGGAGCAAAAGCATGCTGATAAGGGATGTTTAAGAAACTAAGAGGTTATAGGGGTAAAAATGGAAATTGGGATAAGGGAGTAGGAGTTGGCTTATAATCAGCCTCAAACTTCACACCAGACAATAAGGGAGTAGGAGTTGGATTACAATCAACCATGTTAAACCTCACAAGCAAATCAAGAGAATACTTGGATTGTGATAAAGTTATCTCAGAATCTAATTGGATGATTTCAATCCTGAGAAAGTAATGCAAAAATCCCATGTTTGTCATTGAAAATTTATTTGAAAGTGTATTTTTCACTACTAAGATGGATGATCATGAGCTCCCTATAATTAGCAAGTCATCCACATAGAGAATTAGGATAAAAAAAGAATCATCCTACCACTAGATGTAGACATTCAAATCTAAGTGGCATCTAGTGAACTTGACTATGAGGAGAAAGGATTCCATCTTGGAATACCATGTTCAAGGGGTCTATTTGAGTCCATAGATAGATTTCCTAAGTCTATATACCAAGGAGGAATCTTCCACAAATTCTTGTGGTTGCTCCATGTAGATATCCTCTTTGAGGTCACCATGTAGAAAATCAGGCTTGATGTCTATTTGTTGAACATCCCAATGATGTACAGCTATGATGGCTAGAGTGAGTCTGATAGACATCATCTTGGCTACAGGAGAAAATGTCTTGATGTAGTCTATGTTTGCCACATGAAAAAACCCCTTTGTAAGTAGATAAGATTTGTACTTATAAACAGACCCATTTGCACCATACTTAGTCTAATAAACCCATTTACAATGGACTAATTTTATTCCTTTAGGAAAGAGGGACCAAGTGCCATGTTGTATTCCTAATTAGGGAACTATACTCCTGCATAGCAAAATCCCATTCCAGAATGATATATGCCTCATGAAAGGTTTATGGATATGAGGTAATGGCCAATTAGGCATGTGAAGTCCCCTAAAACTATGAATGTGTTTGCCTTATATTTGATGGATTTCCAACCCATTTTCTAGCACTTTAAAGTGTCTATTTAGCCCAAGTGAGACTATAATTATATGGTATTAGAGAATAAAGAGGTGGGTCATCATCATCTAAAGTGTGAATGTGAGATGGAGGAAGAGAATCCTTGTTATTGATCTCATCACTTGAACTTGAAGAAAAAGAAGAGTCATCCTAATCATTAGGAGGATTTTGAGGTGGATCCAAGTCACTATCTGAGGTGGAATCAATGTCTACTGAGACTTTTGAAGAGTCTAGAGTACCGTTAGTGAGTTCAAGTGGGCCCTCATGAAATTTGACACTCCTTTATATGAATAACTCATGAGTTTTAATATGGAGAAGCCTATATCCATTATCACCCTATTCATACCCCACAAAGATACAAGATTGACTCTGAGGGTCCATTACCTTGTATTTCTTCTTGGGAACGCAGGCCATTGTTGGTGATCTAAACACTCGAGAGTGATCCACTATGGACTTGTGACTATCCCAAGCTTCAAAAAGAGTGATTATTTTCAAGGCTTTGTGTGGAATATGATTCTAAATGTTGCATGCACAATTGATTGCTTTGACCCAAAACTGAGGAGCAAGAGACTTTGATTGAATCATGCTGTTGGCCATTTCCTTCAAGGAATAGTTCTTACATTCAGCCACACCATTCTATTGAGGACTGTATAGAACTATGTGTTGCATCTGAATCCCCTCTGATGTGCAAAACTACTCAAACCTATTGTTGACATACTCCCCACCATTGACAATCCTTAAGATTTTAATGGAATAATTTGATTGCTTCTCCATAAGTGCCTAGAAGTCCTTGAAGTGATCAAAGACCTTAGACTTATTTTTGATAAAAAATACCTAGGTGTACCTTGAAAAGTCATCAATGAATGTGAACATGTATCTATTCTTGTTGAATGAAGGTTTTGGAAATGGACCTACTATGTCACTATGGATAATTTCTAGCTTCTGTTCAACTCTCCTTGCTTTGCCCTTGTCATATTTATCTTCTAAATGCTTGTAAAGAATGTAGCCATTGTATATGACATCTGAGAATTTGACTTTAGGAAACCTTGAAACCATGTCTTAACAATTGAGTTATTCCAAGTAATGGTAGTTTAAATGGCCAAAATGTTTGTGCCATAATTTGCTCACTCCTATATGAGTAAGTTGTTGGGGGATCAAACCAACAATAGATTACACTTGTGAAAGCAATAAACGCGGAAATAAATCAGATAGATAAGTAACTGAAATGATAAATAGCACAGAACAAGATATACAAGAAAACACCTTGAAAACTTGTATTGAAACTCTTTACAATAGGAATACAATGAAGAAACTTCGTTCTTCCACACCTCTCTCAGATGCACACAAGATCTCTCACTAGATCTCTATTCCTCAAGAGCTCTCTCTCAAGTACACTCAAATCCAACAACCTGGATTGATGCAACTCTGTACTATCCTTCAAACATTCACAATGTTCTACTCTTACAGTTCTACACTTCAACTTACACAATTCTAAGCTAAGAAGATCTTCCTACATATAGAAATAGGAAACTTGAGCATGCTCTTACAACAAACAGTTAAGCCTCTTGAACAAGGGCTCTAAAAATAATATTGCTAATAATAGAGACGCAAGCTTGAGTCCACGACTCAAACTTATCATGCAAACACTCGCTGTTGTCCACGGAAATAGCTTTCTGGACACGTAGGTAACCGACGTCAGTTCCTGCCTATTCGCCTGTGACCGTCATCGACTGACCTTATTGCCGACGTCGGCGCCTCTGCAACTGCTACTGACCGACGTCGGTCGCTCCTGACCGACGCCGACGTCTGTGTAGACCCGAACCTATTTTAGTATGCTCCTTGGTGAAGCTTTTAGCTCCACACCCTAACAATCTCCCACTTGGAAATAAACCAGCTGCACCAACCTGTACAGCAACATCTTCTAGCTCCTCCATCTTCAACTCAATCATGAAGACCAATAGAAGTTGAATGAAGATTCAACTTCTCCTTCGTAATCGGCTTTGTTAGCATATCAGCATGATTCTTGTCTATATGGATCTTCTCCAGCTTCAACTCACCATCTTCCAATACCTGCCGTATGAAGTGGTACCTTAGCTGTATGTGCTTGGTTCTAGAATGAAAAGCTGAGTTTGTAGCCAAATGGATTGCACTCTGACTGTCACTATACAATCTACAACTCCCATGCTCCCTTCCAAGCTCTTCTATGAACCGTGTCATCCATATCATCTCCTTGCTAGCTTCTGTAGCTGCAATATACTCTGCTTCTGTAGTTGACAAGGCAACAACCTTTTGCAACTTAGATATCCAACTAACTACTGTTCCACCTACAGTAAAAACATAACCTGTGGTGCTCCTCCTGCCATCCAAATCCCCTGCCATATCTGAATCTACATAACCATGTAGAGAATTACCTGAACCTCCATAGCACAAATGCTTGCTGCTGGTTCCTCTCAAATATCTAAGGATCCATTGAACCACTTTCCAATGTTCCTTACCTGGATTGGCCATATACTTACTTACTACTCCCACTGCTTGGGCAATATCTGGTCTAGTACACACCATTGCATACATCAAACTCCCTACTGCGAAAGAATATGGAACCTTACTCATGTACTCTACCTCATCATGTGAATTGGGACATTGTTCTTTGCTTAACTTAAAATGCCCAGCCATAGGTGTACTTACCGGTTTTGCATCCTGCATATTAAACCTCTCCAACACCTTGTTCACATAATCTTCTTGAGACAATATCAACCTGTGATTTTTCCTGTCTCTCCTAATGCTCATGCCAAGGATCTTCTTCGCTGCTCCCAAATCCTTCATAGCAAATGTTTGAGCTAGCTTCTCCTTAAGCTCTGAGATATCCTGCATGTGAGACCTGTAGCCATGCTCAGTCATAAACCTGTCAAATTTCAAGTACCATTGCCTAGGAGCTTGCTTGAGGCCATACAAGCTTTTCTTTAACCTGTACACAAACTTCTCCTTACCCTTGACCTCGAAACCTTTTGGCTGTTCCATATAAATTTCCTCATCCAAATCTCCATGAAGAAACGCTGTCTTAACATCTAGCTGCTCGAGATGCAAATCCTCAAAAGCAACCAAAGACAATACAACCCTTATAGAAGTCATCTTAACAACAGGAGAAAAAATTTCACCAAAGTCAATACCTGGCTTTTGTGCAAATCCTTTTACCACTAATCTGGCCTTATATCGCATCTGTCCATCCTCACTTTCCTTCAACCTGTAGGTCCATCTGTTCTTCAGTGTTCTCTTACCAGCTGGCAACTCAACCAAATCCCATGTTTGGTTCTCTCTTAAGGACTCCATCTCCTCAACCATGCCATGCTCCCACTTACTCCTGGACTCCACCTGTAATGCTTCTTCAAAACTCTCTAGTTCTCCACCATCAGTTAGCAATAAATAATATAAGGAAGGAGAATATCTAATTGGAGGCTTACTTACCCTTTCAGACCTCCTGGTGGGTGTCTTGGACTCGTTCTCAACAATCTGTCCACCCAAATTTTTTGACAGTGACCGACCTCGGCCACCTGTAGACCTGTTACTAGCCGTCATCAGTTTTGCCTGATCGACCTCAGTGCCTGGTCTACCGACGTCGGTCTCTGTATGACCGACATCAGTTTCTGTACTGCCGACGTCGGTTCTTAACCTGCCGATGTCGGTCTCTGTGTTTTCCTGCAAGTGATTATTTCTTTTTCCCGTGAGCTCATTTTGGACCATAACTTCATCCAATTCACTATTGCTCTACCCAGATTGATCCAGCTTCCTTATCTGATCACTGTACATCACTCTTTCATTGAAAACAACATCACGACTCCTGATTACCTTGTTAGTTCCTAGATTTCAAAATCTAAAACCAAAATCATCTGAGCCATAGCCTATAAACGTGCACCTCATAGACTTAGGATCAAGCTTCTTTTTATTTTCCTTATCTATATGCACAAAGGCTTCACTACCAAAAACTTTGAGATATGAGAGATCTACCTTTTTACCTGTCCATGCCTCTTCTGGAATTCCACCATCCAGAGCTGTAGAGGGTCCTCTGTTAATCAGGTACACTGCGGTGTCAACTGCTTCTGCCCAAAACTCTAAGGGCAACCCTGCATGTAATCTCATACATCTTGCACGCTCCATGATAGTTCTGTTCATCCTTTCAGCAATACCATTCTGCTGAGGTGTCCTTGGAACCGTCCTTTGCCTATGGATTCCGTGTGTATAACAATACAATTTGAACTTAAGACTGCAGAACTCACCGCCATTATCAGATCTCAGGCACTTTAATTTTCTGCCTGTTTCATTCTCAACCATAGCCTTCCAAAACTTAAAAGTCTCAAAAACATCAGATTTCTTTTTAATACAGTAGATCGATACCTTTCTTGTGGCATCATCTATGAATGTAACATAGTACCGTGATCCGCCAATAGAGGCTACCTGAGCCGGTCCCCACACGTCTGTGTGAACAAGCTGCAACTTCTGCCTTTTCTTAGTAGACCCAGTCTTGAGAAAACTAACCCTTTTCTATTTTCCAAATACACAATGCTCACAAAATTCAAGATCCATACTTTTCAAATCTGAAAGCATACCTTTAGACTTAAGTATTGACATCCCCTTCTCACTCATGTGGCCAAGCCTTGAGTGCCACAATTTACAATCCACACCTGAAGTAGATAAAACTGAAGGAGATTTGTTAGTAACATAATTACACAAATAGAGAGTACCTTCTCTCTTACCTCTGGCCATAACTAGTGCACCCTTGGTCACCTTCCAAGAATCTGCTGTGAGAGTTACTGTACAACCCTCATCACCTAGCTTACCTGCAGAAATCAAATTTCTCTTCAAACTAGGAACATGCATCACTTCTCTCAACACCCATGTGTTGCCATTCTGCATCTTCAGCTGCACTTTACCTTTGCCAGTAATCTTATAAGGCTCATCATCCCCTAAGTACACTATTCCAAAATCTCCATGGATATAGTCACTGAAATATTCTCTGTTAGGGGTAGCATGGAAAGATGCACCAGAATCTAATACCCAAGATTCTATGTTATTATGCAAAGAGAAAATTAAAGCATCTTGTGCAATACCTGCAACCTTGGCTTCTTCCTTTCCTTCGTGCTGGTTGTCCTCCTTAGGCTTTGACCAACAATCTCTGCTTATGTGCCCCATCTTTCCACAATTCCAGCATTGTGGCTTCCTGCCATTCCTGGATTTGGATCTTCCTCTCACCTTAGACTTAGATCTTGATCTCCTCTTGCTCTTTTCTTTTTTGCCTTCCCCTGCTCTCAAAATTTAAAGCGTTCCCAGATGTCTCTTCTGTGCTTTTCCTGCGTATTTCCTCATTCAAGATAACACTAACAACATCCTCTACTTTCAAAATATTTGATGCAGATGCAGTATTAGAAACTGCCATTACTAAGCCATGCCAGCTTTCAGGCAAAGAACATAATATCAAAAGAGCTTTTATTTCATCTTCAAATACAATATTGACAGAACTTAACTGATTAACAATACCATTGAAATCATTCAAATGAGTAGAAACAAATCCACCTTCATTCATATGCAAATTAAATAACTGCTTCATAAGATATACCTTATTTGAAGCTGAGGGTTTTTCATACATATTTGCTAACGTAGTCATCAACTCTACCGTTGTTTTTGCCTGTGACAAATTAGATATCACAGTGGAGGCCAGAGTCAGTCTTATAGACCCAAGAGCCTTTCTGTCAAGAACTTCCCATTCTTCATCCTCCATGTCCTTGGGCTTCTTTGCTATCCCACCTAACGGTAAGTAGAGATCTTTCTGATACAGATAGTCCTCTATCTGCATTCTCCAATGTTGGTAGTTCTTGCCATTAAACTTTTCCATTCTCAGCTTACTTTCTTCTGCCACTGCTTCTCCCACTCAAATAGAAATTCCTGCAGAAACCCCTGTGAGCAACCTGTAATCTGTAACCTGTAACCTGTAACCAAGGCTCTGATACCACTTGTTGGGGGATCAAACCAATAATAGATTACACTTGTGAAAGCAATAAACGCGGAAATAAATCAGATAGATAAGTAACTGAAATGATAAATAGCACAGAACAAGATATACAAGAAAACACCCTGAAAACTTGTATTGAAACTCTTTATAATAGGAATACAATGAAGAAACTTCGTTCTTCCACACCTCTCTCAGATGCACACAAGATCTCTCACTAGATCTCTATTCCTCAAGAGCTCTCTCTCAAGTACACTCAAATCCAACAACCTGGATTGATGCAACTCTGTACTGTCCTTCAAACATTCACAATGTTCTACTCTTACAGTTCTACACTTCAACTTACACAATTCTAAGCTAAGAAGATCTTCCTACATATAGAAATAGGAAAATTGAGCATGCTCTTACAACAAACAGTTAAGCCTCTTGAACAAGGGCTCTAAAAATAATATTGCTAATAATAGAGACGCAAGCTTGAGTCCACGACTCAAACTTATCATGCAAACACTCGCTGCTGTCCACAGAAATAGCTTTCTGGACACGCAGGTAATCGACATCGGTTCCTACCTGTTCGCCTGTGACTGTCGTCGGCCGACCTTATTGCCGATGTCGGCGCCTCTGCAACTGCTACTGACCGACGTTGGTCGCTCCTGACCGATGCCGGCGTCTGTGTAGACCCGAACCTGTTTTAGTATGCTCCTTGGTGAAGCTTTTAGCTCCACACCCTAACATAAGTAACATAGTTGAAGGTTGATATAGGGCAAATTGTGAGAATGTATACAACCTAGACTGATGATTAGCCTTCCTATAAGCAACTAAAGTTTCACTGTATAGCTCCTTGATAAACACTAAATCAGGGGTGAACTCAAATCACTTCCCTGCACCTATGTGAGTGATTTGGTATACCAAAAGAAGATTGGTGGATAATGAAAGAACACATAGAGCATCATTAAAGGTCCTATCACTTACTTCAATTGATCCTTTACCATTGAATTGTATTAAAGTTTCACCACCCATGAGAATTGAAGGCATATAACATGGCTCTATTTTTGAAAATGGATCTTCTGAGAAGGCCATGTGATAAGAAGCACCTGAGTCAATAACCCAAGTCAAAGGTTTAGAAACTAATGCAGTAAGTGCTTTGCCCTTATTTTTACCCTTTTTTTGTCTTTACCCTTTTTAGAATCTTATGTGATCATGTTATGAGTTAATAATTTAGGAACACTGATGTTATTTTTCTCAAGCATCTTAGTCAAGGTGTCAATCTTCTTTTTCATGAACTGAGATTCATCATTCCAAAGTTTATTAACAAATTTGAATTTGATTTTTTCCTTCTTGGGTTTGCTACTTGAGGAGGACTCATTTGATGATGCCTTAGGCTTATAATCTAACTTCTCATTCTTCATGTGCTCATGATCTGATTTAGACTATTTATTTTCCTATTTACCACTACTAGAAGGCTTCTTCTTGTCCTGATTGACAATCAAGGCATGCTATTTTGAAGACTTCGGTGCACCCATTTGAACCAAATTCTCTTGATCCTGAGTCAGATCAAGAACAAACTCATTTAATGATGTCATTTTCTAAGTGGATCCAAGTGCAAATTTGGTAGCATGAAATGTAGAGATAAAAATGGAAGTCATGATCTAGTTTTGCAAGCATAGATAAAATCAAATGGTCATCTATTTTCTCAATGCCACATTATTTCAACTATAGTCTCAGTGATTTAATCTTTGTAAAAAAGTATTATAGGGTGTCATATTAACTTTGGCTCAATGTGATGAACTCATTCTCCAACTCATGACCCCTCATGATCTCTTTTACTCCAAAAAGCTTGTCTAGGATGGTCTAGATGTCATTGGGAGTTTTTATAGATTCAACATGAAATAGGAGGTTAGGAGACATTGATATACATAAGAACCCATAGGCCTCATCACATCTATTATACCACTTAACCTTTTTTGTATCTATAGATGACTCAATTTCCTCATCCATAGTGATCTGATAGAGTCCTTTACCTCTCAAGGTGATCTATATTTTAGACTTCTAATTGAGATAGTTAAATGGTGTGATTGGTTTGATCAAGTTTAGATCCATTAGTGAAGATTAGATTAAGATAATTTACAAAATTAAGATCAAAGCAAAGAATAAATTGCACATATTATAAGTACCCCCTTGAACTATCAACAAGACCCCCCTAAAATTATAATGTAACACATGTTAAATATTGGAGTTTGGGCACCATCAAGAATGCATCTATGAGAAATTAGTGTGAGAGAGTACAAGAGGGACATCAGGCACAACTGATAATGCATCCAAGAAAGGTACAAAAGGTTTGAAGTGAGTTTTAATCCATTAAACCATGAATAAAATGGATGTTACAAAGGTTATAAAACAATACCACCAATGTATAGATCTTGAAAAAATATGCACTTTAAAAAAAATTAACATCGAAAATGGAGCTACAGATTGAAAGTTATGGCACTTACAAGTTCTTACTTCTACACATTCCTAGACCCTTTCCAAAAATGGAAAAAAAATTAGGAGGTACCCCATAACTCTGAGTATTAATGACCCTTCAAAAGTCTAGGTCAGTCTTAAAAGAGTAATTGAACTTCCTAGACTGCTTTGCTAAATGGAAGAAGGTAGTAGTGGTATCCCAAAATTCTGAGTTGGTCTTTCACATTGTACACTAGAGTTTTAGACCTACTTTTCTTAACTTCTATAAGTAATCACCCTTTGAAAAATTGATTAATAAATAGACCCTCAAAATTCTGAGTTGCTTGAGTGAAGTGATATCCAGAGTTTTGGACTTGCTTTGCTTGAGGTAGGCAAAGTTGCAAGTAATGATCCCTTGTAAGTCCAAGGGTATCTACAGAAGTGTAATATAGGTTTTGGCACTCATCTTAATTAAATTCATGAATTTGAAAGTAAATCAACTCCATAAGTTTGATTTATTCTAAGGGAAAGTAAGCAGACTTATTAAATAACTCAACTTAGAAAACTGAAATTACTCATCGATGAAAGTCCTATTTGTTCTATTGGCTAAGTAACAACCCTCTAAAAGTCTGGATTGGTTAGTAGACTCTCCAATCCATGAAACATGAGGTAGATAAAATTTAAATCTAAAGTAATGACCACCTATAGATCTAAGTAACACAAAGGTATGACTAGAATGAAGGCACATAAATCAAGGTAGCTAAAAATGCCCAAAATACTTTAGTGATGGAAATTTTGTAAGAGACCCATTTGAGATTTCAACCTATGGAAGAAAACCCATAAGGTATTTTTGCATAACAACATAGGACATATGGATTTTTTCAAAAAAAAAAAAGGTCTTAGGATGCTAAAAAGAAAGGAAAAATGACTGTTCTAGAACTAGCTCATGTTCACAATCGATCTAAGGGTTTTGACACCTTATAAAACTAATGGCACATTCATTTTTGAGATCTTAAGCTCTAGTAGAATGTTTTGTATGAATTCTCTAAGGAATCAAACCAAACCCTTCTTTATGCTGGAATAGTGAATATATGCAAGATTTCACCACAAAGATTGCTACAATACTGGCAAAAATGTTTTTGATACCATGTCAAATTGGCCATGATCTTGGATCATTGCATAAAATATTGAGAAAATTTATGTATGGAGTAATGAAATCATAAATAAATCTCAAAGGAGGAAGAAGCTTGTCTTCATACAATAATATTACAAAATATGACTTGCTTGCATAAAATCATAATAACCTGTCTAACCTTCTAAAGTGGAAAATTGGGGTACATATAGGGAAAATTAAGGAAACATAAGTAAGCCTCTAATTTTCCTAATTAGATAATTATATTAAAATGAAATTAGCCTATGTGACCCTTTTATAAATAACCTAAGGAAGCTTAATTGACATAGAATGGCCATAAGGCTGTGTAGGTAAAACCCAATGGGAAAAAACACTACACTAACAAATATTTTTTCAATTTTATAGTTTAACATTTACAACCTTGACATAAACAATGCTTCTAGAATTTCAAAGTTTAAAATTCTAATTTTTTGTTAAAATTTTTAACATGCCCTCTTTTTAGTGCCAATATATTGATGTGTTTTAGGCACACAAAAGGGTGGGGAAAGTGTAAAGGATGGCCATAATACCAAAAAAAATGTCATCTCTCAAAATATTCATTGTCCACCATCATTATAACACCAATCTATTGATGGGTATCTTAAGCACGTAATAGGGTGGGGAAAATAAAAAAGATGGGATATAAGAATCCATAATTAATAAGTCATAAATCAATAATATTCCTATCCATGCCATCCTTTTGCACCTATTTATTGATTATTCATTTGGGATATCAAAACTAGGTGGGATGGTCACCACTCCAACCTCTCCTAAAAGCAGACTTGAAGGTCTCCCTAAGGTATGTTATTATCGGGTCATGTCATATCATATAACCCAGTCAGTCAATGTGCAACTATTCTAATACAAGGGGCCTTTACTAGTTCTAAAATTTTAAATGTTTTGTATTTTAATAAATTATACAAAATTTTGAATTTACCCATTTTGGGAATATGGGTTTTAATCATGTTTTAGTGAACAATGAAAATAATGCATTTTTTTGATTTGCCCAAATGACTAAATTTAGCGTTTTAGGTTTTGATTAAATGAGAATGTAGCTAATTTAAGAGTTCATTCAGTCCATTACATCCACATTCAATAATACATTTAAAATAATGGAAAAAATATTACAATCAAGATAAGATGATAATAGTCGATTGTATTCAAACCCTAGCTTAACCGATCAATTAAAAATATATAAAATAAAGGGGCAAATGAGAAGAAAAAACATGTTGAAAAGAGGTCAAGTTTGATTCTCCTAATTGAATGAAACACAAAAAAAAGGTCTCCCACTTGGGTAGCATGCACAAACCACCAATGGATTTGATGCAAGATTTTGAGGAATACACACTATGAAGAAGAAGATGCACAACCACCATTTACATGCACAAATTGTAAATAAAGAACTCCATAGGCTTCTATTGATCAAGATGTTCAATTTGATTATAAATTTGAGGTCATTACAATTGTTTGAATACAAATTTTGGTAACATAACAATAGGGAAAATAAGATCAAGATAAAAATCACACTACCAAAGCATAAAATTACATAAAAGATTGATATGACCAATATTTTTCCTAAAATAAATAAAAAGCCAACCTTGGAATGGTTCAAATGCAAAAATATAAAGGAAATCCCCCTCTAAAAGGGGATGTAATTTCCCCAAAATGTAGCTGAGTGCAATTAGAGCATTCACCAAACACCTACTTCCACTTGTTACGCTACACTTCACTATTCTTCACTTCTTACATGTAAAGAAAAAACAATTTAGAACTAGAAATTAAAAGCACCTCAACAAAACACAAAAAGAGATCATGAACAAATTTTAATTCATGCAAACCTTCTTAAAATTGGAGGCATCATTGTGACTAGGTCAGAACCAGATTTATGATGTCACATATGAATCAATAAATAGACAAATGAGGCTCAAGAAATCGATGAAAAATAGAAACATGCCTAAAATAGGTCTACTAGACCTAATTAGGATTTTAGTGAGCTAGAGAAAGTCAGTTAATTTTTTTTGAAAATTTAGTGTTAATTAGTCTTGATAGGCCTAATTAGCAAAGGGAAACATTTTGAGTTAGGTTGTATACCTAATTGATATTCCATTATTTGAATAAAACTGAGATTTGAATTTGGAGGGGAAAACATCATTAGGACTAGGACCCCTAAAATTATCTATGTTTTTAGGCCCATAGGAACTATATTGTATTTAAGGTTTATTATCTACATAAAACTATGAGTTTCATTATTGGGCATTAATACTTTAATTGGGATAAAATCTCTGCTCAATGCTATACTTAAATAAGAATGGGCCCAAAGAAACAATCAAGGTATTTAACCCATTAGCACTATGTCTACCACCAAGGATTATATCACGTTATGATCAGGGTTTCAATCCCACATAACACTACACAGGTTTGTGTTGAGCATTATTTTTGTTGTTGAAGTTTGGCATCAAAATTGTCATTGATGTCAAAGGTTGTTCATGAGGTCATTGAACAAAGTTTTTATTTGAATACATCCTTTAGAGGTATTAAATTATTTTATAAATATATAATGCATGTGATCAAGGTGTAGAAGCATCAAGATGTGTTTTAAGATCAGTTGTCACGTTTCAAGAGCTTGAGAAGTCTAGTCATGGCATTGGTCATTGCATGAAAAGACCTTGTGAGAAGGTATGAGCTTGATGGTTTGGTGAGATGGATTTAAATAGGCATAAGAGTATTTATTATGTTTTTTGATCATTCATATGAGGCATTAGGATCATTCATTAGTGTCTCAGAGTGAGCCTATAGGGGGAAGACCTATAGACCTAGCATGGAACTAAACTAGTTCTCGATTCTACTTGACCTAATAAGGTGTAATGAAGTATTTTCAAGGCATATGAAGAATTTATTATATTTTTTTTGTCATGGTAATAGGTTTTATGACATGCATATGATGTGTTGACAACTTGGACAGTGGCTAGAAGAGCAATTTTAAGGCCTAATTTGACTTGCAGATCAAAGGCATAGAAAACAAAGAGAGATGATGGCTAGATAGGGTATAAAGATTAGTTTCAAAGGTAAGAATGATTATGTGAGAATTTTTAGTGGTGTGATAGGTTTTTCTAGGTATTTTAACCAAGTTTTAGGTCAAAGTTTTCAAGGAAAGGCATGAAAAGTGGTTTTGAGGTTTCTTGAGTGCATAAAATGAAGGGTTCTCAACCTAAGAAGAACTTTCAATTATTCATTGTCACATGTAACCTCTACATGGTAACCTAGGATATTAATGATATATGGGAAAGGGTCATATATCAAATTTCTAATCATTGGTTTTTGGAATGAGGGGCTAAGCTTTATGAATGATCATTAAGACTAGAAGGTGGTTTAAACCCTCAAAAAACCCTAATTCAAATCTAATGTGAAAGATATTGATCTAAAGTGCTCAAAATATATTTGTATGATATATAAGTTATTTTAGGTTATATTAAACTCTCCCAATCACCTTCAACTGTGATTGGTTTGTCAAGTGAGTGAGTGGACCCTATAATAAAGGTTTTATTTCTCAAAGATTTATTTTAATAGTCAGAGTTGACCAAGTTAAAGTTGATAAATGAATGAAAGATAAATCTTGAGAATTTTATTTAATTTCCATGGTGGTTTATGATCATTTTCTATTCCTCATAGGTGATAAATTAGTCTTACAAGTTGACTAGTCACTAATAAGTCTAAAGGTACAGATAGTGAGGAAACCAAGTAGAATTGAGAAGAGGATTAGGGATGTGTTATCATAGATTAAGGATTAATCCAACTGAATTTATAAGTTTTTAAATACTTATAATACATGTTCATGTTGGATATATATTTTTTAGGTCGGTGGATATGATGAAAATGATGATCATAAGTTGACCTGTCTTGTTTAGATGAGATAGTGAGGTACAATACTATAAGATTGGTATGCAAGACCAATATTTTGATGTGAAGATATTATATATATGAGAATGTTATAAGTACCTCATATTATTATTTAAATTAATTTTAGGTCTATTAAAGTGGTTTTATAGGTGTTTGAGGTCATTTTTTCCAAGGCTGTGTTTTGAGGCTAGTTGGCAGTTCTAACTGGACTATTTATAGAGAAGGGTTTGAGTAATTTTTACCCATGTAATTAAGTATAGTTAACTTGGTGAAAATTTTAAGGTCATTTATATTATATATGTGTGATTTTTTACCATGGTTATTTGGCAAAATTTTTCTTATGCTTCAGTTGTTCAAGACAAACTTTCTGAGTATGCACAAGCCTAGTATGAAAAGTGTTTTAAGAAGAGTTTAAGTGGTGGTTGGACCTAAAAGGTGTTTTTGAACTAAATTAAAGTTTTATAAGGTATATTTAAGTTATATTTTATATTTTACTTTTGTGTGAGAATTTTTAGAGTGTTCTAAAGAGTTTAAATGGTAACATGTGCTATTGAAGGCCTAATTGAATTAGGTCTTCTTAAGGCCTAAAAAAGGGTTTTGATACTATATGCTATGACCAACCTATTGTAATGTTTGATTAATTTTATGGGATTTTATAAGGAAAATTTAATTGAAAATATAAGTTATCAAGTGTGTATGGTTGACTAAGAGGTGTATAAGCAAGAGCCTAGTATAAGAACAAGGCCTAATTGATAAGTTAGAGAGTATGAGAGTTGAAGTAGAAGATATAGTATTTTAAAAATATAAAAAGGGGATAATACACCATAATCAAGGTGCATATATAATATCATTAATATATAACATGGTTACTATAGATGACTATCAAGGTCAAATGATCTAATCTATCTTGAAGAGACCTAATTGAGCAAACAAGGCTAGAGACCAATTTGAGAAGGATAGAAGTGCATGAAGATATGAATAAGGAGATCATCATTTGTTGTATGAGAAATAAATTTTTATAAAGGTGATCAAATTTTTGATGGGGTTGAGTTTGTGCTGAGTCATCTAGGGGGTTGGTGCCTTCTTGCAAGTGGGTGCTTGTTAAAGCCTAGTCAAGTTGGTGTTTAGATAGTTGGGGTTGGTGCTCCAAGTAAAGTTGGTTTTTCACTAAATATTAATTTTTTACCTATAGGACAATAATAAATTTTAATCATCAGTGGGTTTTCTTCCCCTTGAGGGTTTCCCACTCAAATAAGTGTTCTATGTGTTATGCTCTTGTCTCATGCTCATGGCTCTTAATGTGTTGCTAGTTGATTATATTATTTTGATAGTTCATGAATGATAAAATAAAGTTGTAAAAAAATTGAATAATAATTCACGCCCATATAAATCATTGTGCTTCCAAAAAATGGTATCATATCTCATTCCTTTGAGGTAATTTTAACATCTTGAAGGTGATCCTAAGAAGCACAATAATGTCTTGTGATCAACAGAAAGAAGATAACATGTATGATGAAGAAGTACCCTATGATAGTAAAGAAGGCAAAGCTAAAGTAGACCTTGAAACTGAGCTCATAAGTACCTTTGATTATTCTAAACATCAAAAGAAGACTATCAAGGATCTCAAGATTTAGTTAGAAGAGGTCAACACAAGGTGTAAGTCAAAGGAAGTTGAGTATGACTAGCTAAAGACAGAGTTAGATTCAGTGAAGGTTGAACATGAACAACTCATAGAAAAATTGAGAAAGTTTGATAGAGAGCATGAGAATTCATAAAAATTAAAAAGTAATAACCTAAAAATATCAATCAAGATACCCAATGCTATAAAGGATAAGTCATCATAGAACCATGGTAAGTATAAAAATGTTGTTTGCTACATCTGTCACAATATAGGACACATTGCAGGATTATACTATAATAGATTTAGAAGTTCCAAAAGATTTATCAAGATATATGAAGCTCCTATAATGCATAAGAAGGATAAAATATTGGTATGGAATCCAAAGCAAGCTAGAAAGGATCATATTGGCATCAAGAATCAAGATGGACTATTTACCAAGGAGGAATAAAAGACCAAAGAAGACTTTATGCTATCTTAGAATACCTTTCACATTCAAGATGAAGACATGAAATTGTATATATATATATAGTGGTTTCTCAAGCCACATGACAATAGATAGAAACAAGTTCATCTTATTAAAGAAGTCTACAGGAACAATGAGGTTTGGAGATAACACAACTACAAATATAGTTGACAAGGGTGTCTTGAGTTTGGATAATGGAAATACCAAGACACAAAATGTGTTATATTTGGAAGGTATAAATCATAACCTACTTAGTGTGAGTCAAATGTGCAATCAACGGCACACACTAACATTTCATGATAGAGGGTGTGATATAAGGAAAGCCAAATCAAGAAGGCTAATTGCCAATACCAAGAGGACTGAGAACAACCTATATGTATTAAATGAGATTAAGAAGGAGATATGTTTCATTAACAAGATAGATGAAAGTTGTCTATGGCACAAAAGGCTAGGTCACCTAAAATTTGACAACATAGTCAGTATTATCACTAAGACATCTGTGAAGAACATGCCTAAGATCATCAAACCTACAAACATACTTTGTAAGGCATGTCAACATGGTAATCAAACTAGAAGAAGGTTTAAATCCAAGGATTAATCTACTAAAACACCCTTGGATTTAGCATACAATGATCTTTATCAGCCTATAAGAATTCAAAGCATTCAAGGAGATAGCTACTTCATGTTACTCATTGATGATTACACAAGAATGACTTGAATTGCATTCTTGAAAGAGAAATCAAAAGCTCTTAAAAATTTCAAGGCATTCAAGGCTCTTGTTAAGAATGAGCAGAATAAGAATATAAAGTGCCTAAGATCTGATAGAGGAGGATATTTTTGGTCCAATGATTTTGATGAATTATGTGAGGTTCATAGAATAAGGAGACAATTCTTAGTAGCTAGAACGCCTCAACAAAATGGGGTGGTAAATAGTAAGAATAGGACAGTTCAAGAGATGGATAGAACTATGTTAAATGAGTATATATTATCTAATGGATATTTGAGAGAGGAAGTAAGAACTAATATCTACATTTTGAATAGAGGATAGATAAGGACTAATCGTAACAAGAATCCTTATGAACTATAGAAGGGCAAACCTGCCAATGTAAAACACTTTAGAGTGTTTGGGAGAAATTATTTCATCAAAAGAGATGATGAATATGGGTAAGTTTGATTCTAGATATGATGAATGAATATTCTTAGTATACTCATCAATGAGATCAACCTATAGATGTTATAATAAGAGACTACAAAAGATAGTGGAAAGTACCAATGTGAAGGTTAATGAGACAAAAAAAACCCACTCACAATCAAAGAACATTTTAGATAATTTGAACTTCAAGAATGAAGAGGAGACTATAGAGGTTGATGAGGAAGAATAAAAAGTTAAAGAGAGAGAGGACTCAAAAGGACCCTCAAGACAGATTCAAAGAGATCATCCTGAATCTCAAATAATTGGCAACAAGAATGCAGGTATGCAAATAAGGAGAAAACTGGTAAGTATTCTAAATCAAGAGAGTGTTTCTATATTATCCAAGATTAAACATAAGAGTATTTTATAATCAAGAAAATAATTTTTTTTGATAGGTTCTATGAATGAGGAGTTAGACCAAATAGAGAAGAATGAGACTTGCGAACTAGTCCCTAGGCCTAAAGACAAGAATGCCATTGGCACAAAATAGGTGTTTAGAAATAAGTTGAATTAAAATGGAGAAGTCACTAGGAACAAGGATAGAATAGTATGCAAGGGATATGCACGAGTTAAAGGGGTAGACTCTGAGGATACCTTTGCACTAGTAGCAAGATTGGAGGCTATCAGATTATTTCTAGATTATGTAGGATTCAAAATATTCAAGGTATATTAGATGGATGTCAAATTTGCCTTTTTATATGGGAATTTGGAATAAGAAGTGTACATTGAGCACCATGAAGGGTTCTCATTATAAAAATACATAGACTATGTTTGTAGATTGAAAAAGGCTCTCTATGGTCTAAAATAATCTCCTAGAGCTTGTTATGCTATGTTAGACAAGTATCAATTGGATCAAGGATTCAAAATAGGAGTTGCAGATAATAATCTATATATCAAGAATTAAGATGACCATCAGTTGATAGTAGTTTTCTATATAGATGACATAAAATTTGGTAGGAATAATTAAAACATGATAAAAGCCTTTGTAGAGGTGATGAATAAATATTTGAGATGTCCATGATAGGAGAACTGTCATTCTTTCTTGGGTTGCATATCACTCAATCTGAAAAAGGTATATTCATCTCATAAGCCAAGTACATAAGAGAGATGTTGAATAAGTTTGAGATGAAGGATTGCAAGGTAGTTAGTACACCCATGATCATAGGATATAATTTGTGCAAGGAATATGAGTCTTCAAAGGTTAATCAAACATCATATAGGTCAATGATTGGAAGTTTATTTTATACCACTTCCTCTAGACCTAACATCATGTAAGTAGTAGGTCTTGTGGGAAGGTTTCAAGAAGATCCAAAGGAGAATCATCTACAAGTAGTTACAAGGATACTCAGGTATCTTAAGGGGATTTTGAAGTATGGATTGTGGTATCCAAGAAGTAAGGAGTTCAATTTGATAACCTACAAAGATGTAGATTGGGTAGGAAGTATATATGATAGAAAGAGTACTAATGGAGGAGCCTTCTACCTAGGTAGGTGCCTAGTTTCATGGATAATCAAGAATCAACCATAAATAACTTTGTCCACTTGTGAGGTTAAGTATATTATAGTAGCTTCATGTTTCACTTAGGTCCTATGGATGAGATAGACCTTAAAAGACTACAAGGTGGAGTATGATGGTTATAACCCTATCCATTATGACAATACAAGTGCTATAAGTGTCTCAAAGAACCCTATCATGCACTCAAGGACCAAACACATTCCCATTAGGGACCATTTTCTAAGAGAACAGGTAAGTGAATAAAGTGTTAAACATGAATATGTTTTTGCATAAGATCAAATTACAGACATCTTGACCAAACCACTTTCAAAGGTAACTTTTAAACACCTAAGACATGAATTAGGTGTAATTATTACCCATAGAAATCATTGAAGAAGCCAAGTACTTAGGGGGAGATAATCATACTCATTTGCGCCAATAAAAAGTGAGTTTTTCCAAGAAGTTATGCATGGAGATAGGGGAGCATGCTTGTTTTATGTCTCATAAAATCATAGTTCTATGTGTTGAGTGTTTAAGTTGCAAGGAATGTGATCTAAGGAATTGCATACATCACTTTGTCATTTATGTCAAAGAGGGAGAAAGAAAATAATGGGGAGATAAGAATGATCAATTTTCAGTATGGTTTTCCATCAATGACAAAGGGGGAGATTGTTGAGCATTGTTTTTGTTGTTGAGGTTTGGCATTTAAATTATCATTAATGTCAAAGGTTGTTCATTAGGTCATTGAATAATATTTTTGTTTAATTTCATATTTGATAGGTATTATATTGGTTGATAAACATATAATCCATTTGATCAAGGTGTAGAATCATCAATAAGTGTTTTAAGGTTAGTTGTCAAGTTTAAAGAGCTTAAGAAGTCTAGTCATGACATTGGTCATTACATGAAGAGACCTTGTGAGAAGGTATGAGCTTGGTGGTCTAGTGAGATGGATACACAATAGCATAACAGGTCGTATGAGGTTGTTTGAGAATGAATACAAGGCATTAAGGGCACTCATGAATGTCTTAGAGTGAACCTACAGGGGTAAGACCTACAAACCTAGCATGCAACTAGACTAGTTCTAGACTCTATCTACCCTAATGAGGTGTCATGAGGTATTGTCAAGGTATATGAAGAATATATGGTAGTGGCTGAAAATATTAATAAGTTTTATGACATGTATATGATGTGTTGATAGCTTGGATAGTGGCTAGAAGGTTAGTTTTAAGGCCTAATATGACTTACAGATCAAAGGCCTAGAAAGCAAAGAGAGATGATGGCCAGATTGGGTATCAAGATTAGTTTTCAAGGTAATAATGAGAATGTGAGAATTTTAATTGGTGTGATAGGTTGTCTCAGGTATGTTGACTAAGTTTGAGGTCAAAGTTTACAAGAAAAGGCATGGAAAGTGGTTTTGATCTTTCACAAAATGAAGGGTTCTCAACCCGAAAATAACTTTCAAGTGTTCATTGGCACGTGTAACATATGCATTGGAATATAATTTATTCATGGTATATAGGGAAGGTTCTTAGATAAAATTTCCAAGCATTGGTTTTTGGAATGAATGGTTAAGCTTTATGCATGATCGTTAAGACTAGAAAGTGGTTTAAACCCTCAAAGAACCATAATTCAAACCCAATGTGAAATATATTATTTTAAAGTGATCAGAATGGATTGGTATGTCTATTTAAGTGATAATATGTTGTATTAAACTCTCTCAGGCACCTTCATGCATGATTGGTTTGTCAGGTGAGTGAGTGGACCCTACAAAAAAGGCCTTATTTCTCATAGATTTATTGTAGCAGTCAGAGTTGACCAAGTAAAATTTTTTAAATGGATGGAGGATAAATATTGAGAATTTTATTTAATATTCATGTTTTTTAAAATTAGGTTATATCCCTTAGGGGTGCTAAACTAGTCTTACAATTTGACCAATCACTAACAGGCCTAATGGTACAGATAGTGAGAAAACCAAGTAGAAGTGAGAAGATGAGTAGGGATGTGTTATCATGGATTAGGGATGAATCCAAGTGCATGGATAAGTTATTAAATACATTTAATACATGTTCATGTTGGATATTTTTTTTTGGTCGATGGATATGATGAAAATGTTGCTCATAAGTTGACCTATTTTGTTCAAATGAGATAGTGAGGTAAAAGATTGTGAGATTGGTCTACAAGACCAATATTTCCATGTGAACATATTATCTATCTATATTATAATGGTATAATAGCCTAATATTATCATATAAATGAATTGGAATTATATTTAAATGGTTATACAAGTGTTTTAGGTCATTATTTCCATGACTGTGTTTTGAGGTTAGTTGGCAGTTCTGACTGAGCTACTTGCAGAGAAAGGTTTGAGTCCTTTTTTCATGTATAATGAAGTGTAATTAACTTGATGAATTTTTTAATGTCATGTAGCTTATGTATGTGTTATTTTTTTCCATGGTTGTTTGGAAAAATTGTGTTTATGCTTCAGTTGTTCAAGATAGACTTTTTGGGTATGCATAGGTCTAATATGAACAGTGTTTTGAGAAGAGGTTCAAGTGGTGGTTGGACTTAAAAGGTGTTGTGAAACTAAAGTAAAGTTTGATAAGGTATATTTGAGTGATATTAGATATGTTCTTACCATGTGAAAATTTTGAGAGTGTTATAAAGAGTTCAAAGGGTAACGTGTGCTAATGAAGGCCTAATTGAATTAGGTTTCCTTAAGGCCTAAAAGGGGGTTTTGATCCTATATGCTATGACTGACCTATTGTAATGTTTGATTCATGATTATGAGATGTTATAAGGTCTATATAAGTGGGAAAGTGTTTATGGTTGACCAAGAGGTGTATGAGCAAGAGCCTAGTAAAAGAACAAGGCCTAATAGGCCTAATTGGTAAGTTAGTGAGTATGAGAGTTGAAGCGGAAGCTATATTATTTTAAAAAGATAAAATAGGTCTGGTAGACCATCATCAAGGTGTAGAGATACTAACATGAAGATATAATAGGGGCACTATAGATGACTATCAAGGTCAAATGACCTAATATGTCTTCAAGAGACCTAATTGAGCGAAGAAGGACCAATTTGAGAAGGATAGAAGGATAGAAGTATATGAAGATCTAAAGAATGAGATCATCATCTATTGTATGAGAAAAAAATGGTTATAAAGGTGCTCAAAGGTTTGAGGTAGTTGAGTTTGTATTGAGTCATCCAGGGGGTTGGTGCCTCCTTGAAAGTGGGTGCTTGCTAAAGCCTAATCAAATTGGTGCTTGGATAGTTGGGGTTAGTGCTCCAAGTGAAGTTGGTGCTTCACTAAATCTTAATGTTTGAATTATATGATAGTATTCCATTTGCATCATCAGTGGGGTTTTTTCCTTTTGAGGGTTTCCCACTCAAATAAGTGTTCTACGTGTTATGCTCTTATCTCATGCTCATGGCTCTTAATGTGTTGCTAGTTGATTATATTGTTTTGATAGTTCATGAATGATAAAATAAAGTTGTAAAAGTTTTTAAGACTAATTCACCCCCCCTCTTAGTGATTATGCTTCCAATAGTTTGGTGGGAGGGGCTCGAGACCCAATCAGGGTCTCAGCCCTAACTAACAAAGCTTTGGCTCACCATTAACAACACAAACCCAAGTGGAGGTAAATCCTTGCTTAGCATTGGGGATGGGACTTAGGCCATTTCGACTCTTATACTAAAGGTTTAAACCCCAACCAATAAAACATTAATGCAGATAACATGTTGAGAGACCTAAGCATAAAAAATCTCGTTTAGCAATAAAACAACAAAAATAATTTTTGTAGACCTATCCAAAAATAAAACAATATTAACTATAGGCAAAATGATGAATGAACGTCATAGACCTAGTCATACTTTTAAGTCCAATTAGGTCTATGTGACTTAGATGAAATGAAGAAAGACCTAATCAGAGAAAAAGTTCCAAATAACACTAAAAACTCTAAATTTGAATCATGAAGATCTACTCGAGCTTTAAAAACCTGATTAGGTCTAGGATTCAAGATTTTTTTTGTGAAGCTATGACATACTTAATCAGGTTTTTGAGCAAGATTTTGATGAGATTTTCAATGTGGAATAAGTGTATCGAAAACCTATTTTTACACCAAGTGCCAAATATGAAACTTTCTCACACAAGCTTGGTCATCACATTGAAGTGGGTTCTGAAGGTTGATTTGCCACATAAAATGAGATGACCTCTGAGAGCGGCTTAACAAAGCTAATAATTTAATATTTTCAAAGACAAACTAAGGCATCAAGACTCCACTTTCACACTATGTATTTAATATAAAGTTTTCACGCATATACATGGTCTTTCCAATGAAGGTGGTTGCATGACCTAGTTCACCACATAAACTGATATGGCCCACCAAAGCAACTTGAGAGAGTTGAAACCAACCACCTTGTGAGCAAAAACAAGAGCATAATAAAAATAAAAAAGTTGTTCCATGATTTTGAAGGAATTAGGGCATGTTGTAAAAGTAACAATAGAGTGTAGTGCATGTGAGAATGTCAACCTCATCAATGTATAATCTTAATTCATTTCTTTTTATTCATTTAACAATTTAATGATTGCATTTATTTTTCTTATATAAACGATTTTTGAATACATAAAATGACACTCAACTTCTACCCCTATTCGAAAATCAAAATCAATAATTATAAAATAATAATTTTAAAAAGTCATCTTAAATTAATATTTAAACTTATGAAACTTTATTTGTTTCACTCTTCATTAAATTCAAATCATTCCAATATTTAAAAACCAAAAAATAAATGAAAAAATTAACACAAGATATATTGTAAAAAATGGCTAGTAAAATTTTAAACACAAACATTTACGACTACAATTTCTTTTTAAAAAAAAACCTTTTTTTAATGGAAGTCCATACCTTCGTTCAAAAGCTCTTATTTTTTCACAAGTTATAATATGTTGCCAAAGGTGAACTCATCACATCATTATTTATATTGTGAGTATGGCATGTAAGTTTTTATATTGTCAGTATGGCATGTAAGTTTTTTTAACGAGGTATTAGAAGTAACACTCTGATGGTGAATTATATATACCATATAACCCTTTTTCACTTAACTATAAAAAAATTAGAAAAGTTTATAATATCAAGAACATTAAAATGATCTTAATTAGGTATAATTTTTCATTTTTCTTTCATACATGCATCGATCTCAAGTCTCCATTTCAAGGCAAAAGTGTAAAAATACATTACAAAATCCTTCCCATCACAATGGGAATGAGCATGTAGATTGACATAACATTAAAATATATTAATATGTAAAATATAATATTTATAGATTAAATTTATTTCATATTAAAATTTTATATTTAGATATGTATGTCATTGAGGATTAAAACAATTTCGAAATATAAATTGAGACTCTAAAGTTTCATCTTAATATATTTATTAAAACTTGAAAAAATATAATAATTTTATTTATTGATTTTATAGAAAATAGTTTGATTAAAATAAATATGTAAAAAGATTAAAAAATTGTAAAATTTGTGTTAACATATATTTAATTAAAAAAAATCGAATATAAAATAAATCTCTTCTTTTCAAAAGCTTATAATTTAAATATGTTTATTTATTAGCTCATAAAAATTAAATCGTTAGGGTTTCATAAAAACTCTCCTTTCTCTCTTTGGAAAATATACTTTTCTCTACTTCTTTGTGTTATATTTTATATCCTTCTTTCTAGTATTACTTTATAACATTTTTTTTTGTCTGTGTTTTAACAGGTAGTATTTATATGGAATAATTGAATTATATAGAATGTTGGTATCTCAGTTTATATTTCGAAAATAAATATATAGTAAATTATAATGATAAGTAAGCATACATCTAAATCAGTGAGCTCTTTTAGCTATACAGTCATGAGTAAGGAGAATCTACACTGTCAAAGTCACCCAATGCACGACCCTGACCTTAACCGCTTGACTCTCCATGTCAAAAACCTAAAGGGACTTGTACCTTAGTAGATGGATATAAACAACCATCGTCCTTACTAGTTAAATTATAACATTTTTAAATATTGAATATATTAAATAATAAATATTTATGTGGAGACTTAAAGAGAAAGGAAGTTAAAAAAGGGATAAGAAATATTCATAAAGTGAAAGAATAATTGAATAAATAAAAGAGTCTTAATGTGCATGTCCTTATTTTTATTTCTTAAATTTAAAACGTAAAATGTTGTAGTGTTGTAAATTTATAACAATTTTTATTTTTTTATGTTACTTTACAAATGATAAAATAAGAATTCATTTATTATTTACATCTTATATTTATGATACGCGAAAAAAAGGTTACGACATATTTGTGACATTAAATATTTTTAACATAATGAATTTGTTTTTACTTCCCCTCATTAATTTTTTTAAAAAATCTTAAATACTTATCTAAAAAAGAACGTAAATCATGTATGATGTAGTAGTGATAAAACCATCCAAAAATCAAACATAACCACTCCGTAAATGTATATACATATAAATATCTTTGGATCTCTTCCCAGGGAAAATAGCAATTGATAATTTTATTGATATAACTTCATCCCAAAAGAAATTGGCGTAAGATAACATATTGTGAGTGTGAAGGTGGTGGCATTAGATATAAGAGTAGAACACACACTAAAATTTAGAGCATGGTTTCAATTTTATGAGTTAACATTTTTTAAAGGATTATGATTAATTTTTATATTTTTTAAATAATAAATTTGATTATGTGAATGATTATGAAACCTTTAATTATATTATTATTATTATTTTTATTTACTTAAATATTTTTGAACGTAAATATTTTTGAAATTAGAATTATGAATCAGAAAAAACTTTAATAAATTTTGAAGTTATGATTAAAAAGTAGAGTAATTTTTTTTTTTCTTTTTTGATTGAAAAACGCATTTTATTATATAAAAATTTTACAAAATAAAATACAGCTAGTCATGCAAAAAAATGGGTGGAAAAGTCACTCTCCAAAAATACATCAGGTAATTGAAGTCCCAAGAAAGCATTAAAAACAACTAGAAGGCCATACCGGCCGGAAAATCTAACATGTGTGCACTAACAACCAAAAAAGGATAAAGCACAAACAAACAAACAAGTCCTTAAGCAGCAGCAGTGAACATGGTAGCAGGTGGCAGAGGCGACGGAAGGTCTTGAAGCTTCCCTCCTCACCTCCCATCAGCGAGGGGTTCCTCATCTAAGATAAGAAGCTCCCACCCATCATTCTGTTGCTCTTGAAGAATTTGCTACACTTACTCAAAATTCTGTCAAAATAATTTGATTGAAATTAACGAAACAATCTAGAATATAAACAGAGGTCCAAATCCTCAAAAAAATCACCAAAACTGAACACCAACAACACGAGACTACAAAAAGCCACATCTACCCAAAAAAAAAAAAAAAAAACACAAACAACAAAAATGAAGAACAAACAACCAAAAAATAAAATAAAATAAATAACTATAACATAAGACGACATCATACAAACATGCAACACTCAAACCTTTATCTTATGAATGTGAAGATAGTAGTATTGAAATATACCATTTTATATAATAGTAAAGTAAACCAATATCACTTATAATAATATAAAATGTCACAATTGTTACAACTTAGAATGTATTAATAAAATGTGGAGCATGATTTGAATCCCGTGAGTTAACTTCTCCAATCACACTATCATTCCAGCATGATCACTTTTCTAATTAATGACGATAATAGGATTCTTTTTTAACTGTACATTTGATTAGTCTTCGTAAATTATATATAGTTAAATTATAATAAGTACAAGCTAACTTTATCATAATTAGATTCAATTATTTAAAGGTTTTAATCGTAATCATTATACAAGGGACTCTAATTAAAGTCAATTATTTGGACCATGAACACTTCACTTCGCTATCAACGTTTGATTAGTCTCAGGTGGATTTGCTCATAAATTTTGAAATAGTTATCAAGATTTAATAATATAAAACAAATCTATATAATAAGAAGTGAATTTAGAAAACTCACAACAATGTGAACTTTTCATTAGAAATGTATACAACATTTTTGGTAAATTAAGATCATATATTATATGATTTTGGTAGGAAGTAGGAAGTTAATTTGATAGTTTTGTTTTGTTAGTTATAAGATTCCAACTCATTAATTTGTATTATTGAAAATTTTTATAGATCTTTATAAAATTGATATTTTTCAAAATTGTAATAGGAAAATTAAGTTTGTAAAATATAAGGAAAATTTTCATTTTAGGGTATGTGCTTAGGAATTTTGGTTTTTAAGTATTGTCTATTTATCAGAATGTTCATCAATATCGAAAATAAAAAGCCAAGTATGATATAGTTCAATTAAGCAATTCTCTGTGATGTAGTATTTATTCTATATAAATTTTAATCTTAAATTGAATGATTTGGATGTCCTTAAGTTCTTGAATATTTTTTTATAAATGTTTGCATTGATTCAATTCTTCACTTTTTAGATGCTTCTATTTATATCTTAAATGTGCTAACGTACATGTGTATTTATAAACCACTTGACTTCAAATAAGGATTCTATTGATACATAAGCCAACACACAACAGGTTAAAAAATGGACAATATAAGACCACATGGCATGAGTGCATGCCAAAGGACTCACATAAGACACTCCCCTAGAACCATATAATGTATGTTTCAAAGGCCCAAAAAAACATGCATTGTATAGTTCTCAAGGGACCACTTAGAAACATAGAGGATAAAAGGTAAAGAGAGAGAGAAAGGGGGCAAAGAGAGAAAATGTTTCATATATGAATAACACAGACAACAAACTTCAACATGTGACTATAAAAGTCTAATCTAGACCAATAATCTATACATATATGAGTAACATAAAATAATATAATCCCATAACTAATAAATATCCCAAAATCAATATCAGGGATCTACATAATGACCCACTTTGATGTATGGGTGGGTACATACACACACACATACATATCAAAATAAAATAACTAAAGATATACACTTCTAAATTAATTACAACAATATCAATACACATATAAAACCTACAAATGGTATTTCAACGTGAATAAGTACCTAAACGAATAATAATATACTAAAGTATAAAAAATACAAATTAAAAATGATACACTTAATTTAAACAGAGTGTGAAAATGATTCATTTATATAGCTCCAACATCTTTAAATTTACAATAAAAATATATAAATTCCTCTATAAAATCATATACCCTTGAACATGTACCAAATATTATAAAGACAATACTTTCTTTTCTACACATATATGTTTCAAATTTAAATATTAATAAACATTGAAAATTATGAAATATTCAAATCAATGTAACAATCTAATTATATCTAGACATAGTAATGGCATGTCCTTAAGACAAATCAATCAAACCATCTTAGAAATATAAGCCTTGGAGTCATTAGGAATTCAAGTGAGGTACCATTTTTATAATGTGGCCTTCAATCCTTATTATCAGGGGTAATTATGTTTGCATTAGTATCAAGAATAATTAGAATGCCAAGATAAACAAAACTGGAATATGGATTCTTTGAGATTTGAGAGGAGTAAATAATAATGATAATCAAATTTATAAAAAATAAACTAAAATATTTTCCATGGGTAGTAAAAAAAATTAGGGTTTTTAATATTTTAAAGCATCTACAAGTTGTGATAAGAAAATGCACATGCTTCTTAAATGAGTTTCTTGAGGAACTTATTTATCTTTTAGGAAAAGGATTATTGTGGTTTTATTGTTAAGTTTTTGGGGTCTAGATGTTTTTATTATTAATATTTTTAAATTTGTTTTAGTGTTTTTTAATTTTATTTTAGTGTTTCATTAATTTATTTTATGGTATTGGAGTTTTCATATTTAATTTTAGATTTTGATTTTTTTAAAATTTTATTTATTTTATGTTCAATTTTTTTTTTTTTATGAAGTTGATTGTATTTTTTGTCATTGGCTATGGATTTGGTACATTACATAGTATTTGAATGTGTCGAGGATTTGAATTTTACTTTTATTAGGTATGTTGACTTCAAAGATTATTTTAAGTAGAGTATTCATTTACTCATACACTCTTGTATAATTTTAAGATGCATTCATAATATTATATTATAAATATATAGATCTAAAAATTATTTGTTACACACTTATCCATTTATTATATATCAGAGTAAAACATTAATTAAGTATTTACTTAATTGATTGCCACTAATAATTGTAAAGTATTATATCAAGTTATAAAGTATTATTTCAAGGAGACTTGTTTTATAAATATGATTTAAAAAAGATTTGTTCTACAAGTAATCTATTCTTCAACTCTAATTCTAACCTCTTTCTTATCTATATACAAATGTAGAGGACTAATAGATAAAGTACATCGTGGAAGAGAATTACTATTGTCATATTAGTAAATTTAGGCCATAACTATTAATCTAAAAAAATAATAATACTATATAATAAATATGAATATTTATTTCTTTAAGCTTTCATTAGATCTATATATTTCATGTATTATAGATATTTGTGTTATGGTATCTACAACTTGATTCTAAAAAATATCTAATAATTTAATAGCTTTTTTTGTTAACAAGTATGTAGGTTTCATAGTTATATAATTTTTATAATTATTTTTAAACCTCACTCAAAGGTTGAGGTTTTTAGTGCTTTCGTGCATATGCAGTATGTGATAATTAAAAATATAGTATTTATTGAATTGATTACTAGAGAACCAATTTTTCTTTGTGGTATATGGTTTTTGCGATTCTTCTTTGAAATATTTTAGGTTTATAGGTATTTTCCTTTCTATTTTTTCTTGTATTCAAATTTTTTGTAGTATTCATTTTTTTAAATTATTTTCTATTTTTCCCTTAAATTGTATTTGTTTATGGTTATCTTTTTTTTTGTTTATTCAATTGATGGTGCTTTTTGTATGGAAAAAAGGAGGCTCGTGTGTCCCCTGGTACTACAACTTTTAGGGTTTTCAAGTTGAATTTAATCAAGTAACATTTTTTAGAGTAATATTTTCTTGGGAACAAATATGTAGATTTGAAAGATATGTGCATTTTCATAGTTTTTTAAAATTAAAGCTAGGTTTATTTTAGTTTTGAGGCTTTTATAATTTATGATAATATAATAAAAAAATAATGAATAAAATGCATAAAAGACTGGTTCTTTTGGTAAATGTTTGTTCGTATTTTTATTTTTAATTGGAGTTTTTATTTTATTTCTATTGTGTTTATCTTTATTTTATTGTGTTTTTTACTTATTTATAGTATTGATTTTGTGAATTTATTTTTATTTTATTTTTTTTTAATGCTAGTAGAAAAATGAGAGGGTATTTTCATTGAATTGGTGACAAGTATATATGTTGTTTGTGTCTTTTTGGATGTACTATTAATTTGATTTTGAGGTTGATTTTTATTTATTTTTTATTTTTTAAATTATTAAGTTTTGTATTTGATGACAAAACTTGAGTGGTTTGTAGTCAAGGTATATGTATTCTACATATACATTTCTTTGATTGGGGTTTAGTTGTTTATCAAATTTGAAACTGTGTATTTAAATTATGTATATTTTAAATTCTTTTAAAGAGTAGGGTTTTTAGTGTTTTGAAATTTAAAAAAATTATGGTAATAAAATAGAGAAGATTCGTAAATAATTTACAAAGAAAGACAATTTCGTTGGTGGACAGTTGTCATTTTGTTTGTAGATCTTTTGAGTTTGTTAGTTTTTTTTAACTTTTGTTATTGTATTTTTTTATGTTTTCTTGCAATGTGGAGTTTCAAAATTTGATTTTGAATTTTCATTTTCTCAAGTTTTTAGATTTATAGAAAAATTAGGGACATTATAGCCAAAATAGTAACGAATAATTGTATTATTTATATGTTTTTTTGGCACATCTTGAATTCAATTGCGGTGTTAGTTTTTCTTCCAATTTTTTTGTTTGATTGCAGGTTTCTAGTGACTTGCAGTTGAGGTATGTGAATTGTATATATAATATTTTTATCATGGTTTAGGTTGTCCAAAAATATTAAAGTTGGATATTTAGTAAAATTTATGTTATGTATATATATGAAAGGAAAAGACTATCCTATGATCTCATCCAAAGGATGAAAATCTGCAAAGGGTGGTAAATATATAACCTTTCTAGAAAATGATGTGCCATATGTGTGCATTGTATAAGTAAGAATATTATCTTGGTCTTTTGGTAAATTTTTAAGTGGTATCTTTGCTTCAGAGATGTTTCCCTTCATTGCTAGTAATTGTAATTGGTATCTTTGCTTCAGAGATGTTTCCCTTCATTGCTAGTAACCACAATTTCTCAAGTTTTACATTATATTTGGGAAAAAATGGACTAATATGTAACATAGTAGAGCATGATTATGATCCATGTGTGACATTACATTAAATATATCCAACACAAAAATTGAATATCATAACTTTATTCACATGTTCCATACCATATCCTAGAGATGTAAAGAATTCCCAGCTACATATTTTAAATTCACAAGTTGGGTTAATTATAATATTTTGACCTTGCTTTACATCTATGTAATGTCAAACAATTTGATGCTTTGAAGAAAGAGTGGTAATTACTTCATATGAAGGCACATGCCTAACATTACCCTTTTTAAGCCATTTTTTGCTCTTTTTATACTTGTTCCTTTTGTATCATGTTTTTCTCATCTTAGTTTTTGGGCAATATACCTTGTTCTATTAGTTCATTTTTCTTGTATCTTATTTCATTTTCAAGATCTTTTTATTTTGAATTAACAAAATGGATATGCCTCTTTGAATGAATTATATTAGTATTACTAATATATCCCAAGCCTTGACACTCATTATTACAGGTATGAAGAACTAGGATGAATTATGACTTGGGAATGTTTTCCCAATCTTTGACTGTGATAACAAAAGTGTTTAAGATATTGCCGTCTAAAACCATATGGTTTGGAAAGCTGAGTATGAAGTTATGAAGAGGTAGATTTGGATCCTCTTCTTGATCTAATTTTATTTTTAACATTTTCTTATGCTATGTTTGGTATTTTCAACTATGTTTTCTCTAAGTTTTTATTTAGTAACCACAATTGTGAAAAACCCCAAAACAATTTTGGGAATTGTTAACACAGTACACAATAGAACCGCATGTAGAACCCACTACACCACTCTACCATGCATGATGTATCAACATGATCTTACACCAGATGAGTAGACAACCCATAATGGATTGGGTTAATGAGATTCTTATTCCAGGATGACCATCACTAGAGGATTCCATAGAGAAAAGGGTTGCCGAAAAGATGATACACCATTCGAGGGGTATTAGGGTTCAGGTCCACACTAATAGCCATCAAACTTTTAAAAGGCACTCAGCTTCCCCATTGGACTACCTGGGGATCCTTAACCCAATATAATCATTTAATAGCCCTAGACGATTATGATTTGGCAATTCACTAGGCAAGAATATTTACTCAAAACCATGAGTATCCTTAACAAGGATAATGACATAGGGAAAGATTCAACATAATGTCAAGTCATCTTATTGTCTATGATTAAATATATAATCTTGATAACAAGGAGTTACCATAATAGGTGTAATAGGCCCAAAAAGGAGGATTGATGATACCATCCAACCAAGCTTTGGCTTATGCCAACCTTGCAACATTTTAAGATCATCTAATAGCTAACATCAATCTACTACCAAGGTGACCCAACATAAGACTTTAAACATAGAACCCTAGGGTCACATAAGTGAGGACTATACCCCATTAGATCATGATGCCATGATTCATAACCTTAGGGGTCATTGCACCCCTACTCCATCACTTAGAGAATGCCATCCCACCACATATGGCTCAACAAGAGGAAAAACATTATCATGGAATGAGATATCCAAATTTATAATTTTCAACATGAATGTTAGATGTCCACCAAGCCATAGTGCATATGCATAAAAAGGTCATAACATCCTTAATAGTCCCACAATACAAGCGTGAATACATCCAGAGGATTTTTTACCTAGCACAAGATGAATACTAGTTGTTAAAGTATACAAACATTAATTATGTTATCCACTTAGAATTATATTAATGAATTCCCAACCATTGGGTCCTGACACTAATAAGTCATTCCAACTCCTTAACTTAATAACAATTAATGATTTAAGTATAATATCACTGACTTATTTGAATGACAATGCATCCATTAGCCTAATTCTTGTGTCAAAATTTGGACTAACTATGGCTATATTAATGAATAGCTGGTTGCTATAAAAACATTACTTGTGCATGCCAAGCAAGCATACTAAGAGAAATGTATTAAATTGGAAACACGTTGACCATTGAAGCATAAACCCACAATTTTATTTAACAATAATTTATTATGGTTGATTTTGTTTAATCCCAAGTTAAGAATAACCCATATACTTACCTTGTCAGTTAACTATGGCTTCATACTTACACTACCAAAACTAAATATGTTTGTATAATTTAATATTATCAATTATAGTATCATGAGACCAAGACATCCATTAAATTGGATTCATAGGTTAATGTGGGGTTATAAACTATTGAAAATATTGTTATAAAACAAGTTCCATAAGGCCATAACATAGTGCATGTACAATATAATTTTTAGTACTTAATATTATGATGTGGTCATATTATAACATGTATGAACAGATATTCAAAATGAATCTACACACTTAATTTCTTAACCAATAAATGTTCCCAATATTAATATTAATAATATATATATATATATATATATATATATATATATATATATATATAAGGTCAAACAAATAACATTAACGCATGAATAATTATTCCATCCATGACTACTATAGCCTCATTTACCAAACCACATGGGTAATTTTCCTCAAAACAAGAGAATGCCAAATTTTGAACTTAACCATACTCAAGGTTGAATCACTACAATGTACAACTTATAGTATAACATAACCAATTTTTATGAAGGATGTCATTCATAAGTACAAATGAAACACTATTGAATATAAAGGTTGATGGCTTAACATATGCATATGTAAGTAACTCTGAAGGCATATGCATAAGGAACCCATTGTGCTATCGTACAAACACAATGCTTGAATCAAGCACTCAACATAACATGTGCCAACTACATTATTTATAACATTACAATAAAATTAACTAATAACTTATTATTTTGAAACCCCTCCATGGGTTAAAAATGGTATATACAACCTTAAATAGGTAACTAATTAAATAGGGAACTAAATAAATAAGTGAAGAGCCAATTGAATAAAAACCCTTGAACTAAAAGGGTGAAAATAGATGTGTTAGCTTAAGCTAGTAATGTGTCCTTCCTTCTTAGTAAATATTCTAAGAATCAAATTCTATTTTAATAACACAAGTTTCACAAGGGAACCAATCAACTAATTAATTTCACAAAAGTAAAGGTGCGCAACCCAATATTACTTACTATTGTAAATAACCTTTTTACATAAGAACAATCATGAACGAAACATTACATGAACTCTCAAACAAACAAGGTAGTACACACCTGAATAACTCTTGTGAGACAAGATCAACAATGCTCATAACAATCAGTAATATAATCTACCACAGTTAAGAGTTCCCAACTCTTATCCAATCACAACTATTCTATTACTTTAACCAAATCATTTCTCTCAAATGAGTGGTACCATGAAATTAAATAACATAATGAGATACATATGGTAACTCAAATACCTCTTTCTTAAACGTAAAATTACAAGCATTTCTAGTCATCATTAAAGAAAGATAATGCCAAATATATAATATATGAGAGCAAGTCTAATACTAGTAATACTACTTATTATTAAGAGAACAACCTCTCACCATGATTCGTGCACAAAGTCAAAATTAAATTTAAGCATTATCTATTAAAGATACAACATAATCAACTTCCACCTTTTCTCACATAATCAATGGCATATATATATATATATATATATATATATATATATATATATATATATATATATATATATATATATATATATATACATATATATATATATATGTATATATATATATATATATATATATATATTATATATATATGTATATATATACATATATATATGTATATATATATATATATATGTATATATATATATATATATATGTATATGTATATGTATATATATATATATATATATATATATATATATATATATATATATATATATATATATATATATATATATGTATATATATATATATATATATATATATATATATATAACTAAGAAATCGTACACTAGACTCTCTATTCTATTTCTTGCATACCAAACCATGCAATTCATAATCATAGTAATATCAACAAGTACTAGCTCTAATAAGCAAGCATCATGTATTAAAATCATATAAATAGGTTATGCATATCTAATAGGTTACTCAACCCAAGATATCAACTCTTAGAATTAACTTTCATGATTTATCAACTAATGCCAACTCTTTGTCATACAAGAATAAATGCAGTTCAATAATTAATACCAAAATATTACCATTACACTACAATTGGCAACCTAGGCCAATATGACCACAAATCAATAGGAGGTGTTATGCAAGAAATTTACACTTTGTTAAAAGTTAAAGCCCATGTTTAATTAATTATGTAAGGTGGATTAAGTGTAAGATATTTTAGTTGCATTCAATACCCAATAGGAATATCAAAAGGTGAGTTGCACATCATAGTTGTTTAATTAATAGTGGAATTTTCATACCAAGGCAATGTTAAATATTGAGGAAATTTCACCATCATTAGCCAAAATAAAATACATATTATTTTTCATATTCTTATCTTCAGCAAGAGAATTCATAACAAATTATTTCTAAAATCATGCAAAACCCTTATCATCACAGACAAATACTAAACTTTTAACATGGTTTAACAACTTCCAAAAGGCAACCATTCAATCAGAGAAAAACTAGGTATAATCCAGGGACATACCCAATTTCCTTTAAATCATAAATAACCAACAATTTCCACACAAATCCCATAATCACACTTGGTCATGGCATATACTTGGGTGAAAATAACCAATATTTTTACAAAAGAATATACCCAATAGGTTTTTTAAATGGCTTGCAAATTATTAATATATAATTTAAACCTAAAAGGAGAAAGAGAACACATGTTGTTTGAGTATTCAAGAATGGTTTTAAACCACTTTTTCCTTTTATGGATACACTACACTAGAAACAACACCACTATAGCAAACCCTTGTGCCCAGCTTTACCCTCTTCTCATTCCATTTTGAATCTATTTTTTCCCTCTACCACCATCTAACTCATATCCCCAATAGGACACCCCAAAATACAAGCATGAAAACCCTCTATATTCTCCAAAATATCCTCTCTCTATCACCTCCCTTCCTTCAAAACCTATCGCCATCTCTCCAAAGGGTCAATGCTTCACTAAAATGAATGATAATAGTCAAAATGCTATCTAATAAACTTAAAATTACTTATTTTATTACAAATTCAATTTCAATGTTGTGGTAAATCTGTAGCCTGCATAAAGGTCTTCCCAACATTAGATTTGCATTAAAAAAATAAGAATGAAGCTTCCTTCATACTCTTACTATTCTTTCCAAACTTGAGTATGTAGCAAACTTCAACAAAGATTATGGTCAAAAGGGGAATATAATGTTTCTTTGTTTCATTTTATTTAATTTGCCTACCCGCATAGGCATTCAAAGAATAATCCTTAAGCCAATATGTCATAACTGTAGACACTAAAAATAAACCCTATTTTTTATGTCAACACACCTTTGAACCCTTACCCCACACTAGAGCTAGTTAAATACTTAGTTAACCTAGCCCACTTTTTAACTTGCTAACTTAACCATTTTAACCCACCTCTTTTTAATCACTTTTCAACCATTTTTCTTTAAACCCTTGATCCCTCATAGTTAGCCAAACCATCGATGATTGGTAAAACTATCGACAGTTAAGTTTAACCACTGATGATTAGGTTTCCAGCCTATGTTAAAGAAATATCCAACTAGGTGCAAGATCAATTTTACACCCAAATTAGAAACCTTCCATTTGGTCATATAAATCAACTTTGTGGTGCCTAAATTAGAATCTCTATCCACCTATCTAATTAGCAACTTCTTCCACTCCATTTGGAAACTTCTTCCTATAAATATAGAGATGCAGGAAGAAGGAAAGAATAAAAAAATCTATAATTGCATGCTACCAAAATCTTATTGTAGACACCTAACATCCTAAAACTATGCCTAGATCATTCTCAAATGCTAGAGAACTGTTATGCTAGTGGATTTTCTCCATGTCTTCTCTACCCTTTCTCCATTGCTCTTGATAACAGGTATCCTTCTCTTTGTTTTCAGTTCTATTATTTCTTTTCTAAGTTTGATACCTTGATCAGATTATGTTTATATTTTTTTCTTACTACCTAAAACCCATATCAGACCACTGCCTAGCCTAAACCCATATTCGGGCCTTGGATTGATATTTTACCTAACTTGCATTTTATTTTTTGTGTTTCCTAAAATTTTATAGGTAACCATTCATGGTTAACCAAACCGTCGATAGTTAGCCAAACCATCGATGATTAGTCAAACCACTAAAGGTCATCCAAACCATCGATGATTACCTTAATTACCATTGATTACTATTTGTGACCAAACTAGTAACCAAACTAACAACTAGATTATAACCAAAATTCTATTTTCTATGTCCCTGTTACCCTACAAACTAGAAACACTAACTTGAACTTGACCCCAACTACCTTAGCATAAGCATTTACCAACTTTTTATTATAGTTAGTTATTTTATTTGAACAAACATTTTACCTTTATTGTATTAGATAGCATTTATCTTTATGTTATTTATTACAAGTATTTTTTATTTGTGTCAACCCTTTTATCAGAAAGGGGATGGACAATCATCCTAGCAAGTTTCTTTCTTGGATCTATCCTACGCTAGGCAATCCCATCATCTTATTGTCTAACCAACACATTTATTTTAGTTCTTTCTTATTTTTAGGTATTCTTCCCTAACCCAATAAGAGCTCTCACTTTGTCTGGATATCAACATGTACACACTTTCAACTAGGTACTCTTACACACCCCTTTCTTTTAGTTTTGCTTCTACTTTCAAAACTAAGAAACAAGGAGAACATTTGAGTAAAATAATAACAAATAAAATAATATCAAACATATTAAATAAAAATTCCTTTACAAATAATGCCATGCACCTCCCATGTCAAGATGCCTTTTCAAAGACCAACGTACAAAGTTGGAGATAATACAAATTCCCTTAAAAAAAATTACATGCTTATCCCAAAAAGCCTAAACATTTGGATTTAATGCAACATTGATTTTAACAATTGAATTCAATAGATAAAATTATTTTTATAAATATATATTCATGCCAAGGTTAAATTCTCATTGGCCCACTTCAGATCAAAACTCATGAATGTATGCATAACTTATAACATCTTGTACTAGCTTACAGAGCTTAATGAAAAGGGGCTACTTTTTGAATATATACACACATACATATTTATATACACATCATATATAGGCCCCTTGGACACACACACACACACACACACACACACACACACACACACACACACACACACACACACACTCACACACACACACACACACACACACACACACACACACACACACACACACACACACACACACACACACACACACACACACACACACACACACACACACACACACACACACACACACACACACATTCACAAAGGAAATGATTGGTTCTAAATCCAACTACAATGCAAATAACATGGTACTAGACCTCGACAACTCCGTTATACCACGGTGCTAATTGGTGAGGTCGCAACATCCTCCCCTTCTTAAGGAGGATTCATCTTGGAAAAAAATTAACAACCATGAATCATGCTATACCGAAAAGAGACTTTATCTCTCTTTTCACCAATGCTTACACTTTATAAGAATTCAATAGATGGTTCAAAAATAGAAATAACTAGATTATTAAATTTTAACAATTTTAATCTAAAATAAGAGTCATGTCCTCTATGTACTTGCATATTCTAATAATAAAACAAAAAATATTGTTATATACTTACCTTCTTGGTATAACAAGTAGATTTATCAAACTCACATCACGAGTAAATACACAGCCTTACCTTGCTGAAATCCATATGCTACTTCTAGGATAACCATGCCCTTCATTCAACTAGGATGGAAAATTGCCCCCTTTTAGCTAGTTTTA
The DNA here is from genome assembly GCA_037957365.1 of Torreya grandis. NCBI lineage: Eukaryota > Viridiplantae > Streptophyta > Pinopsida > Cupressales > Taxaceae > Torreya > Torreya grandis. The sequence continues at coordinate 2,573,262 of JARHVA010001319.1, forward strand.
CGTTGTAAGGCCAAGGTGAGCAAGATGAAGTGCTTCACACACCCATTTCCGGCCATGAAACTCTACATAATTCAATGTAGATTACATATAAATATTTATTTTTGTGCCTCACAAGGACATAATTTCACTCAAGAAAACATTAACACTTATAACAATAAATTTTTCTCTAGCTTAATATTGCCCTTACCTTGGTAAGTTTATCAGTGACCTAGTATTTTTAACATAGCACCACTAAATTTTACTTGATTTCTAACCACCTATGTGGCTAGACAATCAGTCAATTCATGCAAAAATATGCATTATAGGCTACAATTAGCATAAATACTTCAATATATAACAACAAAAGAGTTTTTATCACTCTTTGACTACAAATTCATAGTTTTTATATTAAATAAAACAAATATATATACAGGAATTACACTTAGTCACAAACTCATGACCAAAATTTAAATAGTAAAATAGTTCCCAACAGAACCCTCCTAATTATGAATAATTATTATCATATAAATCAATAACTTCAAATAACAATTGCCCAAAAGCAATCCAATAGATTTTCACAATATCCTTAGATTTGAGGTGTGATCTTCCCACAACATTTTTGAGTTATATATATATATATATATATACATACATACATATATATGCTCATAATTTATATCATTTTATCAAATGTTTAATAATGTAGCATTTATATAGGTACATGGCATTGCCACCACCTAAATTATACCTTGTGCATACTTATTTCATTCATTCTAGAGTAAAAATAAACAATAATAACCATACTACTATGATCCCCACCACATGTGTGGTACATGCATATCTCCTTGGTATCATTCATCATAGAATGCCAACAAGAATATAGATCTATCTAACCATGGTTACTTATATTTCACCATCCACCATTCATAGGTTAATCCAGATCCCACACCAACCACATTGAACATTGAAGAATCCATACTAGACATTCACATGCAACCTCAAAGTTTTTAGTATGCTCTTCACAAATTTATGAGCTTGTATGATGGTTATAGGGATTACAATCCCACCATCTCAATGCACTTGCATCATGACAACATAACAAAATACATAAAATTTTAAAATCCACCTGATCATAGCTTAACATTGCTCCTCCTAAAAAATCAACATGCATTTCATCCAATGCTATAACAATTAAAAATATACATTTCAAAAAATTAATATCAAGTATATACAAAAATACCTTGTACACCACATGGTTGCACTTACCAGTCAACACATGTCAATAAATTAGAACATTCATACCAAAACATATTTTTAGGTAATTCAACCATTACCTCATGAATAACATGCTTGAATTTACAAGTCAATATGTACTTTTATTTCAACAAGTTCAATCTTATTAATTTTTCATAAAAGTTTAATTTCTAGGACCAAATAGTACTTTTACAAGGCTATATAAAAAGATTTTACAAGGTTGTTTATACAACAACCTCAAAGAGGTAGTTGAAAAAACACTCAATCCAAGAGGTGACCATTATGCGTGAATATCCCATGGCCATCTTGTGGCTCTCATAGTGCACAACCTAAATGAATCACCTACATAAAGGACCTATCAATGCCTTACAAGGCCATTTTATTTTAGATCTCTATCATGATACAAATTAGACAACTGAACTAACATATATACATAGCTACAAATGAAACTATTGCATACACACAAAAGTTAAACATACCTTTGCCAAGGTTTACCATCACGACTCCCAAAGAGGCAACTTGATTGTAAAAAAATTGCTTAACTAGTAAAAATCAAACCCATGAAGACATTCTTACTCCACTTAAAATAATACAACTTACAAGGGCATGCTAGTTCCTTAATTCCAACATCATTGAACTATTTTCAACAAACTCAATTGGCTATTCAATTTCCTAAACAATAACTTAAATTAATTTTACCTATGGGGATAGAAATGGTTATCACCACCACTCATGCTTCATAGCTCCTCCAAGGTTCAACACATTCCCCCAGTAAGATCAAAATACAAGATCGACTAATTTAACCAAGAAGATCAGATCCTCACACCCAATCTAGCCCTCTAAATTAGAGTTAAACCTTTAGTCCTCCCAAAATCATAATATTCTAAGCATATAATGATGGTTTACCCATACAACCCATCAAAAGATATCAAACACTATTTCTTTTTATTCTAAGAGTGAAGCCTTTACCATTTATCTCCCATTGACTTGCCCATACAAGCCAATGGTTTACAAGTGAGGCTTGCCCAAATGTAACAAAAAATGAGAAGGGATAACCCAACCAAGGCCAACATAGAGAGAAATTGCCATCATGGGAAAATCATACTTCTATCATACCGGTGTCATACAAACCACACCAACTCAAATACAATAGCTATCACACCTTGTAGGTTGATATACTCATGTATACACACCTTCATGCATCAGCTACATCATTAAATTTTACACACATATAATCAGGTAGTGGGAACCTTTTGAGATCCTTGGTGTTTGGTCAACCATGACCAACACCCTTAATTTCAGCCCAGGTCCATTTACAAAACCCATATCAAAATGGGGCAAATCTTTAGGAACATTTTTGAGATTACTCAACACATGTTCCTATTCCAACCAAACCCTCAAATGGATTCTCAAGTTGTTACATCTCTAAATAGGTCTTCTTCCCACTTATTAGGCCACCCAAGTCTCAAATTTTATCAACATGAGCACCATCTAATCTGACTCTATTCTTGATTGGTAAGTAATAGGATAACCTTCTAGGCATTTTGTCATTTCTAAACCCCACTTAGGGTAACAACTAGTGGTCATCTAATAGCAAGTACATCTTAGTTCAGTTGTTAAATGAATTATCATTATTTTGACTTCCAAGAAGTTAGATAAAATAAACATTATTATCTAAAATACTCAAAGCACAAGCTTTGATACTAGATGAAACAACCCCAAAAATAAATTTCAAAAATTGTTAACAGAGTACACAATAGAACCATGTGTAGAACCCACTACAACACTCTAACATGCATGATGCATCAAAATGATCTTACACAAGATGAGTAGATAACCCATAATGGATTGGGTCAATGAGATTATTATACTAGGATGACCATCACTAGAAGATTTCATAGAGAAAGGGGTTGCCTAATGGATGATACACCCTTTGAAGGGTATTAGGGTATGGGTCCATGCTAATAGCCATCAAAATTTTAAAAGGCACTCAGTTTCCTCATCAGAATACCTAAGCATTCTCAACCCAATATAATATTTTGATAACCCTATAAGGTTATGATTTTTAAACTCACTAGGAAAGGAAATTCACTCAAGTCCATAGGTATCCTTAATAAGGATAATGACATAGGGTAAGATTCAACATAACAATAATTTATCTTAATGGGTATGATTAAATATATAATACTGATAATAAGGAGGTACCATAATAGGTGTAATGGGTCCTAAAAGGAGGACCGATGGGACCATCCAACCAAGCTTTGGATTATGCCAACCTTACAACATTTTAAGATCATCTAGTAGCTAACATCAAGCCACTACCAAGGTGACCCAACATAATACTTTAAACATAAAACCCTGAGGTCACATAAACAAGGACTAGTTTAGGTTTTAACTCATTAGATCATGATGCCATAATTCATAATCTTAGTGGTCATTACACCCATGCTCCATCACTTAGTGAATGCCATCCCACCACAAATGGCCCAATAAGAGGAAAATAATTATTGTGGCATGATATATCCAAATTCCTAATTGCCAACATGAATGCTAGACATCCACCAAGACATAGTGCATATGCATAAAAAGGTCATAGCATCTTTAATAGTCCCATAATATAAGCATGAACACATCCATAAGAGTTGTTACTCAACACAAGATGAACACCAGTTGTTAAAGTGTACCAACATTAATTGTATTATCTGATCAAAATTATATTAATGAATTTCCAACCACAAGATCCTCACACTAATAATTCATTCCAACTCCTTAAATTAAGAACAATTAATGATTTAACAAAAATAGAAATGACTTATTTGAATGAAAATTCAACCATTACACTAATTACTATGTCAAAAATTTAGATTAGCTATGGCTATATTAATGAATAGCCAGTTGCCACAAAAGCATTGTTTGCACATGGCCAACCAAGTATACCAAGAACAATGTACTAAATTAGAAACATGTTGAGCATTGGATCATCAACCCAAAATTCTAATTAATAATCATTTATTATGGTTGATTTCATTTAATCCTAAGTTAATAATAACCCATATAATTAACTTGTCAGTTAACTATGGTTTCATGTGTACACAAACATAATATGTTTGTATCATTTAGTATTAGAAATGGTAGTATCATGAGACCATTACATCCATTAGATTAGATTCATAGGTTAATGTGGAGGTATAAATAACTAAAAATATCATTATAAAATAATTTTTACAAGGCCATAACATGTGCATTTACAATATAATTTTCAGAACGTAATAGTATGATGTGGTTGTATTACAATATGCATGAATACATATATGAAATGAATATATATATTTAATTTATTAATAAATAAGTGTTCTCAAGATATATATATATATATATATATATATATATATATATATATATATATATATATATATATATATATATATATATATATATATATATATATATATATATATATATATATATATATATATATATAACCGAAATGCTTCAATCAACCCACAATTAACCAATAGGAAAGTGAAAAGCATAATCTTCTCACATACATAATTTAATAGTTGAGGCCAAACAAGTAACATTAACACATGAATAATTATTACAACCATGACTATTATAGTCTCCTTTACCAAACCACATGGGCAATCCTCCTTAAAATGACGGAATGCCAAAACTTAAACTTAACCATACTTAAGGTTGAATCACTACAATATACAACTTGTAGTGTAACATAATCAATCCTTAAGAAGGATGTCATTCATAAGTACAAATGAAACATTATTTAATAAAAAATTTGATAGCTTAACATATGCATATATAAGCAAGCTTGAAGGCATATGCACAAAAAACCCATTGTGCTATCATACAGATACAATGTTTGAATTAGGCACTCAAAATAACATGTGCCAACTATAATATTTATAGAATTAAAATAAACTCAACCAACAACTTATCATTATGAAACCCCTCCATGGGTTAACAATGAGGTACACAACCTTCAATAGGTAATAGTTAAATAGGGTACCAAATAAACAAGCGAAGACCCAACTAAATAAAAATCCTTTCACTGAAAGGGTGAAAGTAGATGTGTTAGCTTAAGATGAAAATGTGTCCTTCCTTCTTAGTAAATATTTTGAGAATCAAATTTTATTTTAATAACACAAGTTTCACAAGGGAAACAATCAACTAATTTAATTTTAAGAAATTAAAGGTGAGTATACCAATATTACTTACTACTGCAAATAACCTTTTTTACATAAGATCAATCGTGAATGAACTATTATATGAACTTTCCAACAAATGAGGTAGTACACACCCAAATAACTCTTGTGGGATAAGATCAACAATGCTCATAACAAGTAGTAATATAATCTACTACATCCAAGAGTTCCCTACTCTTATCCAATCATAACTATTCTATTAATTTAACTAAATCATTTATCTCAAGTGATTACTACCATGAAATTAAATAACATAATGGAATACATATGGGAACTCAAATACCTCTTTCTTAAACATAAAATTACAAGTATTTCTAACCATCATTAAGGAAAAGTAATACCAAATATATGATATATGAGAGTAAGTATAATACCAATAGTACTACCTATCATTAAGAGAATAACCTCTCACCAAGATTCATTCATAAAGTCAAAACTAAATTTAAGCATTATTTACTAAAGATCGAACAGAATCAACTTCTACATTTCCTCACATAATCAATGGCATTTACCATATATAAACAAAAAACTAAGTAATCATACATTAGAATCGATAATCTATTTATTGCATACCAAACCATGCAATTCATAATCATAATAAGATCAACAAGTACCATCTCTAATAGGAAAACATCATGTATCTAAACTACATAAACATGTTATGCATGGATAATAGGTTACTCAACCCAAGATATCAACCCCTAGATTTAACTTTCATGATTTATCAACTAATGCCAAATATTTGTTATATAATAATAAATATAGTTCAATAATTAATACCAAAATATTACCATTACACTACAAGTGGCAACCTAGGCCAATATGACCAAAAATCAATATGAGGTGTTATGCAAAAAATTTAAACTTTTTTAAAAGCTACAACCCATTTTTAATTAGGTATGTAAGGTGGATCAAGTGTAATATATTTCAACTATATTCAATACCCAATAAGAATATCAAAAGGTGAGTTGCACATCACACTTGTTTAACTAACACTAGTATTTTTTTACCAAGGCAATGTTAAATATTGGGTAAATTTCGCCATCATTAACCAAAATAAAATACATATTATTTTTCATATTCTAACCTTCAAAAAGAGAATTCAAAAAATAATTTCCAAAATCCTACAAAACCCTTCTCATCATAGACAAATACTAGACCTTATAACATGGTTTAATAAATTCTAAAAGACAATGATTCAATCAAATAAAAACCATGTATAATCTAGGGGTATACCCTATTTCCTTTAAATCATAAATAACCAAAAATTTCCACACAAATTTGTGATCACAGTTGACTATGGCATATGCTTGGGTGAGAATAACTAATATTTTCACAAAAGAATATACCCAAAAGGTTTTTCAAATATCTTGCAAATTATTGATATAGAATTTAAAAACCAAAATGTAAACCTAGAAGGATAAGGAGAACACATGATTGATTTAGTATTCAAGAAGGGTTTTAAACTAGTTTTTCATCTTATAAAGATGTTATACCCATAGTAGCAACACCATAGCGAATCCCTGTGCCCAGCTTTTCCCTCTTCTCATTCCATTTTGCTTCTATTTTTCTCTTCTACTTTCATCTAAATCATCTCCCCAATAGGACACCCCAAAATGCTGGCCTAAAAACCCTCTATATTCTCCAAAATCTTCTTTCTCCATCACCTCCCTTCATTCAAACCTTATCACCATCTCTCCAAAGGGTTAATGCTTCACTAAAAGGAATGATAGCAGTCCAAATGCTATCTAATAAACTTAAAATTACTTATTTTGTTAAAAAGTCAATTTCAATGCCATGGTAAATCCACAGCCTGCATAAAGGTTTGCTCAACATTTGATTTGTATTAAAAAAATAAGAATGAATATTACTTCATACACTTACTATTCTTTTCAAACCTGAGTATGTGGTGAACTCCAACAAGGATTACGGTCAAAGGTGGAATACAATGTTTCTTTATTTCATTTGATTTAATTTGTCTACTTGCATAGACATTTAAAGAATCATCCTTAAGCCAATATGCCACAACAAATAAAATAATATCAAACATATTAAAGAAAAATTCCTTTATAAACAATGCCACACACCTCCCATATCAAGATGCCTTTTCAAAGACCAACACACAAGGTTCGAGACAATACAAATTCTCTTAAAAAAAACTTTACACGCTTATCCCAAAAATCTTAAGCATTTGGATTTAATGCACCACTAACTTTTAACAATTGAATTCAATAGTTAAAATTATTTATATAAGAATATATTCAAGCCAAGGTTAAATTATCATTGGCCCACTTTGGAGCAAAAATCATGAATATTTGTGTAACTTATAACATCTCGCGCTAGCTTACAAAGCTTGATGAAAAGGGGTTCCTTTTTTAACATATACAAATCTATAAACACATACATATGTATATATGCAAAATATATGTAGGCCCCTTAGACAAACACACACACACACACACACACACACACACACACACACACACACACACACACACACACACACACACACACACACACACACACACACACACACACACACATTCTCACAAAGGAAATGATTAAGTCTAAATCTGACTGTAATCCAAATAATATGACACTGGACCTCGGTAACTTGGTTATATCGCAATGCCAGATGGTGGAGTTGTGACAAATTGTTGTTTTGGTACATGTTCTTCGGAGAGGTAATCATAATGTGAATGGTTTTCTTGAGTGATGTATCAATTATAGGATCACAACTATATTTGAGACTTTGTATATTATTTTGTAATATAAAACAACAATCTGTATGATGCCCATGCATCATATGATATTCACAATAGTATTTATATCTCCTTATAGGATGTGGAGGAGGTAATTTTATCACTTTATATTGAATCATTTCTCTTAATATTTCATTTGGTATCTTAGTAACCTTTGGTATAATATTCGAATCACTTATTTTATATGTGTTTTGTTATAGCTTTGAATTAGGATACGGAACCTTGTTTGGCATAACATTGGTAAATGAGGATGCAAACACATGATTAACACTACCATGTGTTAGAGTAGATGTATAATCTTATTTTTTAACTCTTGTATTAACATTCTCATACTGGTGATTTGATATTTTAGGGCTTCATAAGCACAAACCCTAAGTACCTTAGATTGAATATGCATACATACACCATCTACCTTACCCCTTGAAGGACTGATAACATGGACTTGATTAGAGCTATGGAATCTTTAAACTTAATTAGGGTTAGTATGAATAGTCTCCATATTATTTTAACAATACTAGTAAATAGAAGTACAAGTTTTATCTTTATTAGGATCCTTATCTGGTTTTAATGTTTTGAGATTTCTAACAATGTAGACAAGACAAAAAGTGATGACTATAGTGAGATATTGGAAGAGAAAGTGATCAATGTACATATACATAATTAGCATGATTTTTAGGAATAATAAGGTCTCATTTTTAAAAATTTAATACTGTAAAAAAAAATAGAATGTAGGAAAATAGGAAATCAGGAAACCCTAGGTCATAATTTTTTTCATTCACATAGGTTTGTTTCAACAAATGTTTTATCCTAAAATATATATATGGGGAATCTAGGGTTAAATGGGTAGAGATAGTCAAGATCACATGGATTGTAGACTATCTCTAAATTAGGCAAATTAATTTCAAAACTCAAATAAAATATATACTAAACTTATTATGTTGAAATATGCTACAAATAAGTACAACTATGCTAGATATAGATGAGAATCAAGAGAGCCAAACACATATTATATAAAAATTCAATGAATTTAGTTCATATAGAAATTATTTTACAGAGATTAAAATGACAATAATTATTGTCACATTATATTTAGTACACTTGTTATAACACACATATATAGGCTATCAGAGCTCCTACTAAGGTGTAGTTAACCTAATCATAATCATCCCTAAAATTATCTACAACCTATTTATGTGAGTTTGGTTTAACAACCAAAACTCACTCAAATAATAATATACTAATAATATGAACACTATAATTTTCTAACATTCAACCCCTTGAGTGAACATTATTAATTCCTACTATACATCCTCTTAATGTGAACATGGGGAGAACATAAATCTATACTGTAATTGCCACCTCTACATGCTCATGATCTAGATTGTTTTATTTTTTAAGAAAACCAAAAAACTCTAGAATGGTTTTTCATATAGATTACCAATAACCACAACATAATGGTTTTACAAGTATCTAACCAATAACCACAATAGGATGGTTTTCTAAATGGTTAACCAACAACCATGAATATCTTGATTTTACAATACTACTATTATCTCTCTTCACTTTCTCACATTTGGGAAAAATACAAAGGAATTTTTATCAATTTATTATATATATGAACAAGAATGTACTTATATTTTTATTTTCAAAACACACCACACAAAAAACTAAAAAAAAAATCCCATTAAAACATATGTGTGGCCTGTCATTGGTGACTGATGAGAGGTGTAGAAAGCATCCTTCGTCTATTTCCTCCAACCTCCATTAAATGTCTCCACTTAGTAGAATATAATTTGAATATCCATTTAACAAAATACTTCCCCCATACTTTTTACATATTTATTACAAATTGGACGTTGGTTACCCCAAAAATTCATCCTTTACATAGGATGGGATTTTTGGCAATTCTGATATAAAAATGAATCTTTAAATACCATGATTTTATTGAAATTTTTACGGACATTGAAAAATGTTGATAAAGACCTGAAATCTATTTGACTGTATCATTTATGACATACAAATTTTATTTGACATGGATCAAATAATGATACACTTATGATAAAACTAATGACTCAATATTGTTAATATAAACCTACTATTGTAATGACACATATCAATAAAGTCACTATAAAAAAATAACTATGAGACTAACATATAGGTTGCATATATAGGTGTGTGACTCAGAACTGGCATAGGATGTCATCATGTTAGGAACTTTCAAAAAGACCCCAAACTAAATACAAATAATAAGCTACCTTGAGCCATAAAATGCTGAGTTATCATGTTAAATATAAAGTTTTTTGTTTCAAACCTTTAAGTCCTATATGGAAAATCAAATCTATACAAGCTTGACTGAACATACAATATTATTATAACTTCAATCATGCACACATCACTTACTTCTCATTTTTGAGTTCTTATTGGGTAGTTACATCAATCACATTATCAAAGGTGGAAACATAACACCAAACAGTTGCATGCCAAAGTCTAAAATGGGTACCAAAATGACACCATCACTAGTTGGATAAGCTCATGTGCCATATAAGAACTCTAAATTTAATTTGGAATAGGTAATGTAGATATAGCGGCTGATCTAAATAACAAAGATATAATATTAAACCTATCAAATGTAATTAAAAAACATAGGTCTAAGCAAGTTGATAGTAGATCTACTTCATGGAATTGATGCCTAGAATTGAGACTTGAAATCTATCACTAGATCATGTAAAAATAAATTCACAACAAGCCATTTTTCATTCCCAAAACATATTTTGATAGACATAAGATCATGACTAATTTTGAGAGAATAGATCTTTGATTTTATAGAAACATGTCCCCCATGCAACCACTTAGTTGGACATATAAGTTTGGATGAGAACTGATGGTTTGAAAAAATAGACATATATATATATATATAAAATATATATATATATATATATATATATATATATATATATATATATATATATATATATATATATATATATATATATATATATATATATATATATATATATATATATCAAGCTATACTTGCACATGTAGATTGAGTCATTTATTGGCTGAGTCAATGTGCATATATAAATAACATCTCAAACAAAAAAATCCCTAGTCACAAGAGTATTGATCAACTTACAGTGGAATAGAAATCATGTTTAAAAAATGAATAATCATCTAATGATGATGCCAATTATTGATAATTACCTCAATTTCACAAACAAATACCATACAAAAAACTTACAAAGCTGATCTAAACTATAATTAAATTCTAAATAAATTAATTTTTCTAAAACCAAAGAATCAAACTCATATCTTGGGGGATTGATATTTCATTAATAGGGTTGGAGAAAAATACAACTACCTTTTGACACCAAAATTATGTCACACACGTGTGTAATTCCCTGTGTCAAAACCCCCCTCGATCCCCTTTTAATTAGCCTTCCTAAGCCATGTTTTCACCCCTCACACATTTAATTAATTTAAAAATATTTAATTAAGTTAATTAAAAACTACTTATGCCACCTTAATTGGCCACCTCATCTTAAGACTAATTCTTACCCTCTGAGTCACCTCAAGACTTAGTCCCCTAATCCTAACTACCCATGACTTGTTCTCACCCCTAACATAAATTCCTAACTAACTACATTCTTCTTAACCTCATATTTCTACCATTTTATAATGGATACCACACTTGGTAAGAGAAGGAATAGAAAATAGGCTAAAAATAGCCCTTTTACCTATTCTCATGCCACCAACGTCAGTCAACACTCGATTGACGTTGATAGGATTGCCAACATCAGTTACTTAAGCCAAATTCCAAGCTAATATTTAGGTACAAAAAATTAGAAAAATCAATCATTCGTGTACAAGATTTGGCATTCAACTTTCTACATCCAAGCTTATTGTTACTCTGCATAAATTAGTCTAGATTAAGAATTGATATACTGCACAGAGCTTGGATTCTTCTAATCTGGTAACACACGCTTGTATTTTATGTTTACGTATTGCTTCAAACATGCCTCATCACAACCATCTATCCAACACTCACAGTTCATCCATTTCACTAGCTAAGTATATCTTTATGTTTTGTAATTCCTTTAAATCGTCATTTTATAATTACTTTATGTTATATTATTTATCATTTTATGAACGTCTTGGCTCTTCTTGTGAAGGAATTATAAAACTCCTTCACATGTTTCCCTCTACTTCAAACATACCAACCCTTTATCTAGACCTACCTGAGTCTTACCCACTCCCTTACGATTCTTCCCAACCTCATAAACCTAACCAACATCTACCTCCCAGCTCAAAAAAGTCTCTTGCAACTTCTTGAAAACCTACTACCCCTACCAACATCGATCAGATAATTGACATAAATCATATATGCTTATCGACATTGGCATCCTTAACCAACATCGATGACTATGTATTTTCACCAACTTCTCTAAGCCTACCTAAACAACCTCTAAAAACACTAATAACTCACATTACCTACACTGTGTCACTCTCTACTGCACTCAGACTACAAGAATGGTATGAGTATCTCTCTCTCTTACTCTCTCTTTCATTTTGTTATTCATTATTATTTTGTTTCAAAAAATAGACTGGCATCCCTAAATAAGTTTGACACTTCCAGGAATAAGCAAGTAACTTGACAGCCCATTCATATATCTACTAATAAATATTTTTAGTGGTAGTGATTTCTTATTTGTAGGTAGTCCTCCCTAGCCAAAGAGGAGTGCTCAACATCATCTGGATATAGCACTTAACCAATCTGATTTCTCTCTAATCTCTAATTCTTACCCTTCATCTTTGTTTCTCCTTAAACATCAAATAGATTCAAAATTTAGTGAAACATTTTTGGCATGCCTGGTGGGACCCTAGAGTTTTCCTTGGGTTCATTGCTTGTTTTAAGTGTTCATATAGGTACATTATAGTGAAAATTTTATTCCTTGTACTTTCTCCCTCTCTTTTTCCTCAAAATGAAATATTCAACATTTTATTTTTTGTTTAAAAGCAATAAACTGAAATTTCTTCTTCCTTGCCACTCTTCTCTATCTTTTGCCTCTAAAAGAAATTTATCATTTTTATTGAAAAGTAAAAAGAATCTCTTATTTATCTCTTTATTGTGTGCACATTAGGATAGTGAAATTCATTCTCTTCTCATATTTCATCATTATTTTCATTAGAATCAAAACACTTCAGATTTGGCTTTAAAACTCACTACACTTCATTGTTTGCTTACTGCATATTAGCTCACCTAGTTAATTACATGCATTATGAATGAATCATAGTACACCCATGTTACACTACCAGATCAAACTCATAAAAACAAACATCTAAACTCACCTGAGACAAGGCCCATCAATATTTCATCATTTGGTGGATCACCTTACCTTACTCGGCTATCTTACTTGGATTTCACCACCAAGGGGAGAACCCACTCCATTCTCAGGTGGAGCATAAAATCTAGATAGAAGGTGTATTATAGCTAAGTATCCTAGCTTGGATTCAGGTCTATGAAATTCAAGGAACAAGCTCCTATAACAAGCCATGTACCTGGTCTAACACATGTTTCCTCTTGAGCACCAAAACTACCCTGAAACTAGCTCTAGATTGCTTTCTAGTACCTTCGATAACCAAACTCTCATCTCACTATCTGATTAAGGCATAAACCAACACAAGATTAAATTAATTTCTAATAGTTAATAATAAGTGGTTGTATGTTCTTTTTCTACTTTTCTATTGCCTTTTATATTTTGGAGTTGGTAAGGATGTTTTTCATTGATTTACAAAATTAACACTATTCATAATATTCAGGTTGTATGACCTATTATATTAGGTTTTCTAAGTGTTCATCCTCCTTATATAGACCTCTTGCATCCCTTGTTTTTCTAATATTTTATCTCTAGGTTTCTAAAACATTAGATTTTTCATCTCCTGAGACTCCATAGTGATAGACATCGGTTAAATCCACCAATGTCAGTAGACTTTAACCTACCAACATCGGTCAAGTGATCGACGTTGGTGACTATGTCATTTAGTTATTTTTAGTTTGCTTAAAATAAAAAGCTAAAATAACCTACCTACCTACACAAAAACCTAGTTTTCCCTCACTCTATCACTAATACAGAGTTTTAAGACTATTTATACTTCTTCTTGCATGGTATTGATGTGAAGCCAAGCTAAAATTCTTGCCGATTATGCAAGTTGATAACCACTTCCACTTTCCCCTCTTGTTGCTAATTTTTTCATGGAGCATACTTTAGATACACAACATACTCCTAGTCCCAATCAAATTCCCATTGTGCTTGAAGGAGATCAATAGTTTTATATATTTCTTGATCATAATTTGGCAGCCCTTCAGCATTACCTTGCCATGATCCAAACCCACAATTCTGCGAGTGACCCACTATATGGTATGCCAACTTATCTAATGGAAACAATTTCAGTTTTAGCTATCTTCACTATGTTCCTCATGGTTACTCAAACCACCACTTCAACAAGTAACCCAACTATAAACAATGTCCAAAGTTCAACATTGCCAACTACCCAGTCCCACCTAACCCCTATCATGGCTTCCTTGCCTTCACAACCACAAGAAATTCAATCAAGTCTAACCCCATTTAAAAATTTGGTGGTACCCATCCCATTTACTCTCACACTTATAATTACATGAGTTATGACTCACCCTTCACTGAGTATAACCATGCCAACAACCCAACCTACAATAACAACATTCAACCAAAGCATTATCTCTAACCTAGCAGGACAAGCTCCTTTCATTTCTGACCCCCAACCTATGACTCACTACCCCTATGTTGGATCAACACAACCACAAAAAGCCATGTCATACGTACCTCTACTTCTTATTAGGCTCCCTAAAATTTAGGGGGTATCTCCCAAACCAATCCTCCTCCAAACCTCATTAAGATGTTGATGGACAAGATGTCCAGTCTAGAGATATCTGTGTCAGGTTCAAAGAATGTTTTATCTTATGATCAAATATGTAATGAGCCCATCCATCCTTTTGTTCCTATTCACCCTTATCCAAGCCAATAATAACTCCACAAATTTACTCACTTCTAGAGCAAATAGGACTCGCAACAACATTTACGAGCATTTAGATATGCTTATTATTTAATAGGGCACAATGATGCATTACTACTTTTCACCTTCCCTATGTCTCTTTTGAGTGCTACACTGGATTGATATATCTCTATAACTTTGAACTCCCTTTTCTCATTTACCAAACTCACACAATTATTCCTAGACCATTTCTCTATCAAGATTATTAAAAAGGTTTCTATTACAGACCTTTATTCTATTAAATAATTTGATGATGAGTCTATCGTAGATTTTGTCGCTCACTAGAGAGGCTTAATCAATCAAATCTCCTTCTCTTTACCCCAACTTGAGCTTATTTAGCTCTTCTCAATGGCATGTGCTAAGCACATTTCATCCACACTCTAAGTACAAACTTTCCACATATTTGATGAAGCCTTTACAATGGTGCATAAACTTGAGATTAAAGATAGAGTCAAGTTGTGTAGTAAGAATGTCAATTCCAAATTAAATGACTCCTCTTCTTTTAAACCTTCTCCTTCTAACCAAAAATCTAAAGGATCCACCAATGTGATGGTCATTAAATCAACTTCTTCCACAACCACAAACCAACCTAATTCCTTAACCTCACAAAATCTGACCAAATAATTCCAACAATGATACAAATAAAGATGATACACTCCCATTGGGGAGTCATACACTTTGGTTTTGGATAAACTATTGCAATAAGGAGCCATAACCCTTCCTCAAATCAAGCCTCCTATAAATTTTGATCCCTCCCATCCTATTCCTACTTGGTATAAGGAGGATGAGTTTTGTGGCTACCATAGAGTCAAAGGCCAAAATTTTAATAACTGTAAAAAATTCTAGAATATTATTTAAGAGATGCTTGATAGGGGTGATCTCATCTTGGATAACCCTAATTCGCCTACTAATCAAAATATGGATGTGTTAAAACAAACATTTCCTAACCATTCACCCAATCAAAATAATGTTTAGACCATGACTAATAACTCATGTGATCATAATATCCATATGGTCAATATGGTCTTTCCTTTATCTCCAATCCAACCTCTCCCACAACAAGAGGCACCCATTTTACCTACTCCTCCCCCATAATTAGTGGAATTTGTATTCCATGTCCTTCCTCTTCAGGTAGAAGAACCTACTTCACCTATTCTACTCCCATGTGAGGAAGGGCCTCCTTTACCTCTCCTTTTACAATAAGAGGAGCCTATATTGTGAGTTCTTTTTGCACCCATTTTACCTATCCTCTTACCACTTGAGGACCACACCTTACCCATTCCTCAACTACATGTTGAAGGGAAAATCATTCCTATGCTATACCATCTTAAGGAACCTTATTCACCTACCTCTCCTCAATTGATGGAAGGTAGTATCCCATCCACTCCTCCTTCACACCTAGAGGAGCCAGTGTTATCTACCACTACATTAGATGAGAGACCTATTGTGTCTACTCCAATTCAACAAATTTGACCACTTATTTTACCTATGGAAGATCATAATTTACCTATTCCTTGCCCACATGTTGAGGGAGTAATTATACCTATGGTCTACCCTCTTGAGGAATCTTCTTTGCCTACCTCTCCCCTACCCGTGGAAGACCATGCCTCTTCTCTCGTCTCTGTTGAAGAGACCTTTTTATGACTCTTTATCATCTTTGGCCTAAGGTAGTAGAGGACAATAATTTCCCTCTTTCTCAATCACCTAAGCCTTTTAAAGAAGCAACCATAATGCCTATGTCAGCTCCATCTAAACCCTTCTCGTAGTTAGTGGAAAATCTAGAATTTCTTGATTCCATGAAGCTAGATCATGTGGCATTTTGGGACCAACATAAAAATCTTTATCCTATACAACAAGTGTCATCCTCTACCACCAATCCTCTCACTACCCTTTACCCCAAGGTCTTTGACAAAGTCAGAGCTTCTTCATCAAAATCACCAGAAGCTCATCCTTCTATGTTAAAGCCCTCACCCTCATAGACGTCTATCACATTAATGTAGAGTAGGTCTTTAGGCATTCATCCAGTCTTTAATCTAATTAATCCACAAGTGAAATTAGATCTGACTCTCTAACCACAAGTTGGAGTTTCATAGCCTGAACTAAGGAAGAATTTTAAGATTCTTAGATCTCACCAATCCTTCCCTCTTCCACCCTCAACTTTGCCTTCAATTTTGGGACCACATCCCTCTACTTTGGTTGGAGTATCGCTTATCTAAGTGAAAAAAAGGCTAAGTTATCTTCACTACTACCTCTACCACCTAATAGGCCTTTCACATCTAACACCATGACACCTACCACCAAGAAAGTGTCAACAAAACACATGGCTCCATCGCCACCTAAAAAGGTGCCATGCAAAATCACCCCCGTGACTCCTAAACTAAAGAAGGTGTCCACCCCCATTACAACAATAAGTGCTAGCCCACATGTAGGCTCTCAGATATTTTTTATATGCTAGTCGGTACAATCTTCCACAATAAATCTTCCTCCCATTAATCCTTATAACCCTCTTGGACCAAAGCCATCTTGGTTTGATGATACATAAGTGTGTCTATATCATCATTTACATAGACACGATATTGAGAGTTATAAATCTCTCACGGTAGTCATTTGGCAACACTTTGATATCGATACCCTCTTTGTTGGTACTTCCATTAACCTTCATGCTATTCCACCCATGGCATCCACAATGCCTCATACCATTCTACCTAAATTCAAACCCAAAGATGTTGTCATACCCCCTTTGCCACCTCCTTCACCTATGTTTCAAATCAACATGATTAATATGGCACGTAGTCAAAAAATCAAAAGGATAAAGGTAAGGAAAAGGTCACTTCCCCTTGGGCTCATCCCTTCTCAAAAGACTCTCCTCCTTTGAATCCCAAGATTTCCATTTTGGGTGTCCTGAAACCAACATCTTTAGAAGTTATTCAAAACTCGATGGTGAAGCAACTTCATCAAACCCCTATGAAAATGTCCTTTTATGAGTTAATCTAAAACTCACCCCAACACCTTCAAGCTTTGATTAGTTCCTTGCAATTAGTTGAGGTACAACCTGATGATCCCTAGCCTCTTGTAGCTTTGGTCAGCTCTTTTAAAACCATCTCCTTGATTTCCTTTAGTAATTTGAAAATTCCACTTCAACACCCTAAAGATCAGTATTTTGCCCTCTTTATCATTGCATATATTGATAAAAATCATGTCAAAAGATTCATGATCAATGGAGGAGCTAGTATCAATATTATCTCCACCCATGCTAACAAATAGCTAGCCCTTCCTGATAGTTGCATGTCTCAAACCGGCGTGGTGCTCCTTTCCTTTAATGATACCATAGCTACTATGATGGGCACTATTGTATTACATATCCATGTGGGTCCTTGCATAATTCTTGAGCTCTTCTATGTTTTAGAAGGAGAATTCCAATACAATATACTACTTGGATGATCTTGGATACATGTTATGGCATGTGTCCCCTTGAATTTGCACTGATGCATCATGTTTGAGCACAATGGGCAAGTTCATGTTATTCCTACCGACCCACCTCCTTTGAAAACATGCAACATGACTTATAGCCCTAATGATGTTCTCATTCCATTAAATACATCATCTCCTCCACATTATACTTTTGAAGCTTCCACAAGCTCCACTACCTCAGTTACATAGATATCAGTAACACAAATTCTTGACAAAGACCCCATAAAGGAAACTTTCAAGCGTATGTCACTCAAAAAATATCATTTATTGACACTTGACATGTTCCATACTCCACAAGAGTATGGAAAGATTCATATGTACCCTAATTATGATCCTCGTATTGGGATGGTCATCCTGTATGGTCCCCCTAACCTTCAAACTAATTTCACATGTGGGGGAATTGATCGAGCTCCCACTATCAGAAATCCATCCTCTTCACCACAACCATTTACCTGTGACTTCTCTTTCTTGGGCAAGCCCAGCTTCTCTCACACTTATATTTATAGGTGTGCCTAGAAAGGATTTGGTTTGGGTCGTTATGAGTAGGGTGTTCATACCCCTATTGAATATCCCACCAATAAAACTATTGAAAATACCAAAAAGCAACATGGAGTGGGTTTTGACAAACCAACTAAACTCACCAAATCTTCTCATATACCAATTATCAAAGAGCCAATCTCTCCTTCTCCATCCTCTCCTCCACCATCACCTACCAAATCAAAGGTATCTATACCTCCTAATTTTTTTCAATAAACACCATCCATTTGGCCCCCCTCACCTATCACTTGGGTAAGGAAACAAGGTCCCTTCCTCTCATTCATCCTAAAATGATTGATGAAGACTCTCCCACTATCAACACTATCCAATGTCAAGATGATGATGCTATTCTCACATACATAGGTGTAGATGATTATTATATCCAATGATCACTCCCATTCAAAACACAAGCCATGTTAAATGAATCAACCATTGACATCAATTTTCCCTCTCATGATAACCCTCATGTCCTTAAGATTGGCCAATCTTTAGATTCCTTTGAGAAAGAAAATTATGCCACATTTCTTAATGACCATAAAAAATCCTTTTCTTGGTCTTATAATGACATGCTTGGTATTTACCCTTCTATCATCACCCACAACATTATCACCAATCGAGATGTTAAACCTATTAAGTAGAAGCTTCGCAAAATGCATCCTCATATTACTCTCTTTGTCAAAGAAGAGATCTAACACCTCTTTTATATTAACTTTATTCAACCCATTGACTACCTGCAATGGATATCCAATATTGTTTCTATCATAAAAGTGATAGGGGGAATCTACATTTGCATTGACTACCGTGACCTAAACCTTGCTTGTCTAAGAGATGGCTTCCCTTTGCCAAGTATCGACTAACTTTTTGATCTAACAGCTGGACATGAGATGTTATCACTTATGTATGGGTTCTTAGGTTACAATCAAATCTTGGTTGCTCTCGAGGATCAACACAAGACAACTTTCATTACCCCATAGGGGAATTTTTATTATCGGGTCATGCCCTTTGGTCTGAAGAATGCTAGTTCCACTTACTAATGCGCCATGACTTACATCTTCCATGATCTCCTATATAAAATTATGGAAGACTACGTGGATGACTTACTCAAAAAGTCTAAACTTCACCAAGATCACTTCATGATTATCAAAATCATATTCACTCATCTCCTCCAATATAATGTTTGACTAAACCCAAATAAATGCATCTTTGATGTCCTTTTTAGTAAGCTCTTAGGCTTTATCATTTCTCTCCATGGTGTTGAAGTTGACCCTGCTAAAGTTTGAGCAATACTAGATATGCCTCCACCTACTACTATCAAATAACTCTGTAGCCTACAAGGCAAGCTTTAGTCAATCTAAAACTTCATCTCCCAGTTGTCAGATTATTGCCAACCCTTTCACCATCTCCTCAAAAAAGAGGTCTCTTTCCATTAAAATACAAATTGCCAAGAAGCCTTTGATGCACTCAAACGGTATCTCCTTTCCCCATCAATTCTTATTGCACCTAAGGAAAATCAACCTTTCTACCTTTACATCTCTATAATAGACCATTCTCTAGGTGTTATGATTACACATCAGGATGATCACCATCGAGAACAAGTGGTTTACTACATAAGTTGAACACTTATTGATTATGAAACTCGAGATACGTATACTGAAAATCTTTGTCTTGCATTGGTCTTTTTAGCTTCCAAGCTCCATCATTACCTCTTAAATCAAAAAACCTACATCATCACCCACACTAATCCCCTCAAATACATGCATTCCAAGCCATATCACAACTAACATGTAGCTCAGTGGCTCATGCTCTTTTTTGAATTTAACTTGGAATTTATTCAAAAAAAAGTCTATCAAGGGGTGAATGATCATTGACTAGTTAGTTACCACCATTTTACTTGACAACCGACCTTTAAACCTCAAATTCCCTGATGAATCTATCGCAACGCTCTCCATTGATAACATCTCCTATCAAATTATTATGTTCTTTAACAGGTCTAAATGTCAACATGATGGGGGTGCAGGGGTCATCCTCATCCCTCTTGATGGTGAACCTATGCCTTTATCATTTAAACTAGATTTTGAATGTACTAATAATATGGTTGAATATGAAGTTTTGTTCTTAAGGCTTCAAATGACTATTTTCTTGGGTGTCAAATCAATAACCATTTTTGGTGACTCCTAGCTAGTGGTTAATCAGGTTAATGGTTCCTACTTATGCAAAAACAAAATTCTACAAAGATATAAACATCATGTAGATACGCTATTGGAATCATTTGACTCTTACCTCTTGTAAATTATTCCTCGATCTATAAACAAGTTTACTAACACAATGGATTCTCTTGCTTCACACATACCCTCTTCCTCAAAAATCTATGTCACTGTACATCGCTTAACATTGTCCTCTTATGTATCAAATAACACCCTTTTTATAGGCAATGTAACACATAACCCACATGACTTATGGTATAAATAACTTACAAATTACCTCTCCTTTTCTATTACCCCTTCTGACCTCTCCAATAATGGGAGACGTGGCTTCATGAAACGTGCCACTCGTTACACTATGCTAGGAAGAATTATCTATAATTGAGGTTTTGATGGTCTCCTCCTTAGATGCCTCACTAGTACTGTGATCCCCTTCACCATTAAGGAAGTCCATAATGGGATTTGTGGTGGACATTTCAATGGTAACATAATTGCCAAATGTATCCTTAGACTCAACTCCTATTGGCCAACACTCCATCAAGACTGTAGTGATTACGTTTGACATTATGTCAAATATCAACAACACACTAACCTCCTTCACATTCTAATCCATGCCTTATAAGTTGCCAAAGACTTCTGGCCCTTCTCCCAATGGGGTTTGGATCTAATTAGTGAGATTAACCCTCATTCATCTCTCTGTCATCATTCCATCATTACTAATACTAAATACTTCACCAAGTGGGTCAAGGCCATTCCTCTCATCTCCACTAAGGCTGACAAATTTTTTGACTTTATCAACCATCACATAATCTTTCATTTTGGTTCCCCCATAAAATTATAATAGACAATGATAAATTTTTCAAAAACAAGACTATCCAAAAGCTTTGTGACACTTTTGGAATCAAATTAAACCTCTCATCACCATACTATCCATAAGCAAAAAGACAGGTAGATGCTTCTAATAAAACCTTAGCCAAAATCCTCATGAAGGTAGTGAATGATACTAGCAAAGATTGGCACATGCACATTCCCTTTGCTTTATGGGTTTACCGCACTAGCATTTGAACCCCTATAGGTGTTACACCTTTTTCCTTGGTCTATGGGATAGAAGCTATTTTGCCTCTTGAGGTCCATATTCTTTCTCTTCGCATCTCTCTATAAGACATACTAATGATAATTTTTTCCAAGAATGTTTGGCTCAATTTGAAATAATTGATGAACATTATCTCATATCCCTCAACCACCTATAAATCTATCAAGAGCGTATCAAATACACTTACAAAAAAAAACTCAAGGAGAGAGATTTCAATATTAGAGATCTTATCTTAAAATAGAATCAACATGTGACAAACATGGAAAAAAGCAAATGGGGTAAGTTTGCTCCTAATTGGCTTGGACCCTACATCATAACTCACTAGTATGGCTCAAGAACTTATTGTTTGTCTTCTCTTGAAGGAAGGCCAAAACTTGAGCCTTTAAATTCTTTGCACCTATGACCGTTATTTTGTTAATCAAGTGACGCTTCACCTCATGTTTAACTTGAGCTCGTCCCTTGAGAAACCCTATTAAATTCATCTCCCTTCCTCTTAACCCTTATTCCTACACACTTAGTTAACCTATGAAGTGCTATGGTTTTTCCCTCAAAGTGGAAAATCTCTAAGCCTCTAAGTCTTGTCCATGACTAAAGTTTAAAAAAATAATAAAAAAATTAAAAAATGGGATATATAGATAAGTTATAATCTCTCAGGTCATGATTCTCAACATAGACTGCTCCCTTGAAGGACAACTATTAAAAATAAAAAATAAAAGCTTAGACTAATCCCTTGAAAGATGACTAAGCCAAGCTTTGTTATCAAGGTAATAATGACTTAGAATCTTCTCGTATTGATTAGCTTCATATGACCTCAACACAAACAAAATCCCATTGCAGGCTTCTTGCATTGATCAACTTACACAAAAAAAAAAACTTAAGTCATAGACTTGCCCATAGTAGCTCTTGGGTCACCCACAAAAAGGGCATACCATCCCTACTAAGAAGTTTATGCTACCCACACACTCTCAATCCTTTTACCTTTTCCCCTCATACTCTTTCAAGGAATTTTGAACTCAATTGACACAAGGTGAGTACGATGCTTTTCTAACAAACAAATGGTTAAATGATGCAAAGCATGAAAAAGGCTCATACTCTTGAGCCTATTTCTATTATGATTATGGTCTTTTCCAATACGTGAGCACCATGCCTCTTTCTTTCCCATCCCAATCACATGTCGATTTCTCTTCTGAGATTACATCCACAACAAGATTCAATCACCTCCTCGCCTTTCTGTCAATCTTTCTTGATTCTTAGAGTTATGTGTTTAACAAATATTATCACTCACACACCCATCTATAGCAAATATACTCAAATAAATACCCAAAAGCATACTAAAACTAACAAACCATTGCCCATTAATTCATTTCATATAATCCCATTTGAAATCCACCAAACATGCAACCATAGTTTCTCTAAACAACAATAACTATGAAAAATATCAAGCCTACACCATTTATTTTAAGCATACACCATCACAAATATGGAAAAATGTTGAAATAAAAAATCATACCCAACCCATTCATTTTAATCATACACCATCACCAATATGAAAAAATGCTAACATGAAGCTAACCAATCAACTATGCATATACCATCACACATATGGGAAATGCTAGCCTAACTCAACTAACATGCTCAACATTAACATAACATTAACATAACATAAACATCCACATCATTATAATAACTTTAAAATCATCACCATCACATAAACACATCTCAAAATGATAAACTCTCATATATATAAACATTGAATATGAATGTACATCAACAGATCATATCAGAATCATCTCTCTCTCAAAAATTACATCTCTCATCTTCAGCTCATAGGTTGGTGTGTATACAACATATATAACAACATCAAAAATATCATCTAGCCCTCAGAATACTCAAGGCTATAGTCATGGTCATGAAGTAGTAGTATCATCACTACTTTCTAGCTATCTACATCTGCATGTACTAGAAGCCATGGCACGTGTCATTGATCTCTCCTAGTCTCTAGCCTCAGAATACCTCTAAATCTTTAGGAACTCCTTGATGGCTCTCTCATAGTATGAAATCTCATCTAAATTAGTGTTTTAACTCCTTAGAGATACAATCTATGGTGGACCCATCAAACCTACTGTAGGACCCTATACTAGTCCCTGTGGTGGAGGAGTAGCCTATCCTGGTGCTCTCAAACTATCTCTCTCTACTGTCAGTGTAGTAATTTAGCCCTATAATGCCCTGAACTATCCTTGCAATGTCGTAACCTACCCCTATAAGACCAACATGTATGCTTGTGATGCATCTCAGGCTTATACCACTACATCTTTGGCCTATACAGCTGCTTCTCTCTCTCTCTCATCACTCCCTATAAATTTGGTGGTGTTTTCCTGACTTGAACCACAAGATGCAAACCTATCCACCATACAAGATAAGCCATTGTGCAGTCAGGATCTACTACACCCAGGCCCATTGGTAGCTCCTTAAAATCTAGCCCATCTATCTCTTAGGGCAAAGGTAGGGGTGCCTCTATATCATCCCTCCTATATAGAGGAAAGGTAGAAGGCACGTATTGTAACAAGCCAAACTATCTCTTGACCTATGCCATGAGTATCATCTCTAACTCTCTAGTTCATCTCCCTCTAACCCATAATGTGCTTTGTAAACTAAAAAGCTACTCTACCTATCTTCTAAATGTAGGGTATGTCAAGTAGGGACTCCAAACAATATCTATGGGAATCAATCCATCTATCATACATCTATAATAATCAATGTCTTGCACTATGTCATCTACTCATGTCTGGGCCATACCCTCTCTCCATCATCTGAACCTAACCCTAAAATTGGTTATCATCCTGGTGGGTAGCCCCAATGGTCATGTCACCATAATGTGCTCATATTCCCAATAATGGATTAAATGCCTAAAACACAAACTATACCATCATTGTAGCCTCAAACCCCATAACTCTCTATATAATTGTGCCAAAAAATCTAGTCCCCATGCATACACTATCTTCTACTTAACCATCTATGCCAACACACCTGTTAATGCAATAGGAAATGTCCCCCCATCTACGTTTGGTAGTGCATATACTATAATCCCTATCATCATCAAGATACTCACCTAATGTTGCTCCTCATCAATAGGGTACATTGGCTCATATGTAAAGCTCATTGAATGATAGGTCACCTCACTAACATGCTCTCTAAATAATGTTTCCATATGAATATCATGTTCCTCTCTTGAATAAGAGAAGAGCTCCTCACCCTAAAGTGGCAATCATAAAATCATGTATACCTCCACTTATATCATTGTTAACTCTCTGGTAGGTAAATAGAAAGTGTTAGTGGTGTGATCCCACATCTCTATCAAAGCTATCATCAAGCTAACATCATGTGTAACCTGAAAATATCATCACACTCCTCCTAATCATATGGCTTCCATGTGTTCCCACTCATCCATGGTGACATCCCTCCTTATCCTCATCAGTAGTGTAGGTAGTCAATCTTGTAATATCAACTCCTACCTAGCCTACATCCACACACATAAACCTCAAGTCACATACTTTCCAATATAAGCCTCCACCCTTTTTTCCCTTCTCTTTGGGAGAACTACATTGGCCTGAGGCCCTCATCCAAGCTATGTAGGTAGTACTTAGTCTGACATGGGGTATTTTAAGGTTAGCTCAGTTATATAACCACCTAATTATCTAACCTATTAACCCACCTAAACCCTAGGCCCAATTGCCTATCTCTAAACCCTAGGCCCAACTAATTATCTTTCAACTCTAGGCCCCATAACTAGTATCTTAAACTCTAGGCCCCACAACCTATATCTCATGCCCTCGACCCCATGACTTATCTTTTAATTCCTAGGTCCTATGACCTATTTCAACCTCCCTTTTCCTAACTACTTCCCTTAAATTTTTTTAACCATACCTCACCCTTTTTCCCTATGCACTAGGAGAACTACATTGGCCTGATGCCCTCACTTGGGCTATATAGGCAACACTTAGTCGACATAGGGTCTTTTGAGGTTAGCTTAGCCATTATGATCATTAACTGACTCAACTGGGGATCCAAAATGGATGTTTTCTTCTTATTTGGGGTTTTTCCTATGACCAACATCAATATTATATGTTGATGTTAGTTCTTGGTGTCAGACGACATTAGTGTTGATGTCGACAAATGCCATCAAGCCCCATCAACAGCAATGACTAGTTTGGCCCTAGGTTCGAATAACCTACCTTTAAAATTTAAGTTTTTCCTAATAACTACCCCCAACCCTTCCAAAATTTACCCAAACCTACCCTTACCCCATTTACTACCTATCTAATTACACTTTCTCCCCCCAAAAAGTCAAATTTATCCCAAATAAAAAATTAAATACCTTAAATCAACATTCAACTCAAAGAGCATCTTATCTCATCTCTCTATCTCCTTCAAGTTGTAATGGCTGACACTTCTGGTGTTGCATCTTCAACTGGGTCCCCTCTTACCTCTACCATCTCTACCAATGCCAATACTCTCTCGATCACATTATGGCCCACCAAGTGCTCGATCACACCCTTACTCTCACACACTCTTATCAACCGCTTATCTCTCACCAACTCACCACAAATAGATAAGATAGAGCTATCCTATGCCACACAACACTTATAACTCTTTTTCTCCAATTAACTATCACAAATGAGTTTTGGTGGGCCATCAAACCCCTTTTTTGTTAGATTTAGTCTCCCATTGATGTTGGTAATCTTGACCTAAGATGCCAATGTCGACAATACTTATGACTGACATCGATGGCATAACCAATGTTGACAACCTTAAAATTAGAGTTTTAAATCCCAACCACCACCTTTTGGACTACACCCTAAGTCTAGGGTAACTTAGAGATCATGCATATCTCCCTAACCATGACAACAAACCTTGGCTATCACATATATCTCCCCAACTATGATAACCAACCTTGGAGATCACTTAAATCTCCACCCATGATGACTCTAACAGGAGACCATGAATATCTCCTTGACCATTGACCCTTTTGAACTAACCTTTCATTGCTTATGTTGATCACTTACACTACCTCACTATAGTTGGCTATTATACACACATGTATATCAGATGTTTTAGATCATGACTAAGCCAATCCTGTCACCTATAACCTTTTGTGTTTACCAGGAGCACTTCTTACCTTAAATACCTAGAACACATGGACCATTAGAGCTATAACTTTGATCATTTTAACCTTATCAACTATCACTTACAAGCTATGATTTGGTTATTTCTATCCAAGTCCTTCTTGCCTTTACCTGTTATTGATTGTGTTGACTGTAACTCATAGTATTATACATGTAAGTAGTGATGTTACCACGTTCTCACTCAACATCTACCCACATAATTAACTCCTTATCAAATTGGTACCCGATTTCAGATTCTCCTCCATCAATTCCCATTTTGAGGAGGGATACCTCATCCCATACTTGGAGCATCCAACTCCTATTTTTGTCTTGCAACTTGTTAGTACAAATTATAAGACAAAAAGGGGAAACTATAAACACTAAAATTATGTCACACACGTGTGTAACTCCCTATGTCAAAACCCTCCTTGATACCCTTTTAATTAGCCTTCTTAACCCATGTTTTCACACCTCACACATTTAATTAATTTAAAAATATTTATTTAAGTTAATTAAAAACTACTTATGCCACCTCACTTGGCCACCTCATCTTAAGACTAATTCTTACTCACTGAGTCACCTTAAGACTTAGTCCCCTAATCCTAACTACCCATAACTTGTTCTCACCCCTAACATAAATTCCTAACTACATTCTTCTTAACCTTACATTTCTACCATTTTCCAATGGATACCACACTTGGCAAGAGAAGGAATAGAAAATAGTCTAAAAATATCCCTTTTACTTATTCTCATTCCATCGACGTCGATCACCCCTTGACCGACATCGGTGGGATCGCCGATGTCATTTACTTAAGCCAAATTCCAAGGTAATGGTCGAGTCAACAAAAATAAAAAAAATCAATCATTTACATATAGGCTTTAGCATTAAAATTTCTACATCTAGGCTTACCATTACTCTACATAAATTAGTCTAGATTAGGAATTGATATACTATATAGAGCTTGGATTCCTCTGAACTGGCATCACACACTTATCTTTTTTGTTCATGTATTGCTTCAAACATGCCTCACTAGCGTCATCTATCCAGCAGTCACAGTTCATCTATTTCACCAGCTAAGTATATCTCTATGTTTTGTAATTCCTTTAAATAATCATTTTAGAATTACTTTACATTATACTATTTATCATTTTATGAATGTCCTGACTCTCCTTGTGAAGGAGTTGTAAAACTCCTTTGCCTATTTTCCTTTGCTTCAAATATACCAATCCTCTATCTAGACCCACCTGAGTCTTACCCACTCCCTTACGACTCTTACCAACCTCACAAACCTAACCAACATCTACCTCTTAGCTTAGAAAAGTCTCATAAAACTTCCTAATAACCTACTACCCCTACCGACATTAGTCAAATAACCGACATTAGTCATATCTCCTTACCAACATCGACAACCTTAATCAACATTAGTGATTGTGTATTTCCACCAACTTCTCTAAGCCTACCTAAACAACCTCTAAAAACACCAATAACTCACATTACCTGCATTATGTCACTCTCTGCTACACTCAGACTACAAGAATGGTATGAATATCTCTCTCTTACTCTCTCTTTCATTTTGTTATTCATTACTATTTTGTTTCAAAAAGTGAACTGCCATCCCTAAGGAAGTTTGAAACTTCCAAGAATAAACAAGTAGCTTAGCAACCCACTCATATATCTAATAACAAATATTTTTGGTGGTAGTGCTTTCTTATTCATAGGTAGTCCTCCCTAGCCAAAGAGGAGTGCTCAACATTGTCTGGATATGGTGTGTAACCAATCTAGGTTCTCTTTAATCTCTAATCCCTACCCTTCATCTCTATTTCTCTTTAAACATCAAATATATTCAAAATTTAGTGAAACACTACCCCTTGAAACCACCTAATATCTCACCATCTCACTTGTTTTGATACCAAATATGACAAATGAAAGAGCCAAACACAAATTAAACATAATTGCGATGAATTCAGTTCATGATAGAAACTAAATTATAAAGAGCACAAGGACAATAATAATGATCACACTATATTTATGACACTCAATATAATACACACACACACACATGTATATGTATGTATGTATGTATGTGTGTGTGTGTGTGTGTGTATATATATATATATATAAATACATACATACATACATATATATGTATGTATGTATGTATGTATATATATATATATACATACATACATACATATATACATACATACATACATACATATATATATATAATACACACACACACACACACACACATATTTGTGTGTGTGTGTGCGTGCGTGCGCGCGCGCGTGTGTGTATATCTATATATATATATATATATATATATTATATTGAGTGTAATAAATATAGTGTGATAATTATTATTGTCCTTGTGCTCTTTATAAATTAGTTCATGATAGAAACTAATTTATAAAGAGCACAAGGATAATAATAATTATCACACTATATTTATTACACTCAATATAATACATACATACATACATACATACATACATACATACATACATACATACATACATACATACATACATATATATATATATATATATATATATATATATATATATATATAGGCTATGAGATCTTCTATTAAGGTGGAGTCAAGCCTAATCATAATCACCCCTAAAATTCTCTACAACCTATTTACGTGAGTTTGTTTTAACAACCAAAACTCCCTCAAACAATAATATACTAATAACATGAACACTTTAATTTTCTAACAAATATTTCAATGATAATTAAAATATATATACATAGTTGGTTCTAATGCTAATATAGATTTGGATCTAGCATAGTTAGAAAGTAGACTGGATCTAGATTCTAGATTAGTTACCTGATTATGGAAATTGTAGCTCTATAGCCATGGACACTTGAATCAACTTGGGACAGTTATATCGATGCTACTATTTAACTCAAATGTAGGTGTCCAATATTGAATACCTAATGAAACTATATGATAGCACTTGGATGCTTTTAGGTTATATGTCATCTTTGCTCTGGTGTATTCAGATCTGAGTCATAGACTATCATTTTTTTAAAATAGTAAAACCTTAGTTTTTCATATTCATAATGGTTGTGGGAAAAATGGGTTAGTGGGCACATGGTGTCAAGTTACCCCAAATACCCCTCTATTAATGAGCACTACCTACATAGTTAATAATCGTAAGAGGCCCTCAGACTTATGTATCTCTCCTGTATGTGTTGGTTTGTGTGAATCATGCAATATGTGATAAGTAAGTACAATACTGACGTAACTTATAACTATAATGAAATTACTTAGATGCTCACAAAGAATAATTATATATTAGATAAAATAAACAAACATAAGAGATCACACAATAATAATTGATAGTAGAGTAGAATACTAGATAATATAGCAAACCCACTTTGAGGGGGCAACCTCAAAAATAATGCAATAAGAGCAAAATACTTAATATGATGATCAAAGACTAACCACTACCTCCTATATATAGTCTACATAGCCATGGTTATTCCATAAAATGACCTAACTAAGAACATATAGAAATATAACAAGAATATCAAAAATGTATGTAAGCCACAAGTCAGGCATACATATCTATAGACATGGCAAAGGTTAAGGGCATATCATGCCCTTCCCCTTCAAAACAACATTGTTCTCAACATTGAATCAACTTTGGATGTTTTTGTACAAAGGATTCATCCTCCCAGGTGGCATCTTCACATGAAAG
This sequence comes from Torreya grandis, assembly GCA_037957365.1. Lineage (NCBI taxonomy): Eukaryota > Viridiplantae > Streptophyta > Pinopsida > Cupressales > Taxaceae > Torreya > Torreya grandis. Next base: position 2,604,741 of record JARHVA010001319.1, read on the forward strand.
ATTATTCCATTTAATCAAGTACTCCTTAATTACTCTAGACCGTAGCTATTTAGTGTGTATTTAAAGGATTACCTCTAGATAGAAAATAACTCTCCCTTCCTCATCCAGTTCTAGTAACTAAGTTTGAGTAGCAACTTTGTGTCTAATGTCTTTCTTCAAGCATGATACATGAAATACTAGATGTATGGAAGTGGATGAAGGAAACTCTAATTTTAAGGCCACATTACCAATTTTATACAAGATCTGATAAGGCCCATAATACTTAAGGGATAGCTTGTTATCTTTTTTCTGTTACTTCAAGGACAACTACTTATATGGATGAAAGTGAACAAAGACCCAATCACCAATGTCAAAATGCCTCTCACTCTTGTGTTGATTTGACTGTTACTTCATGCGATTCTAGGCCATGGCTAAATTTACACACAAACTTGCAAAGACCTCATGTTGATGGTGAATACATTCCTCAACTGCATGAACCTTAGGATGGACCGTCAAGTTTAAAGTGATGGATGAAGGGTGGTATCTATACAAGGCCAAAAAGGAATACATTTTGAAAAAACTATGAATAGAAGTATTATACCACCATTCAAAAAGTGGTAACTAATGAACCCATTTATCTTATTTATCAAAAACAAAACAATGGAGATATCTTTCCAGATGTTTGTTGACTACCTTAGTTTGTCCATATGATTGAGGATGATAAGATGAACTATGAGCCAACTTGGTGCCCAAACATGCAAATAATTCACTCTAAAAATTTCTAGTGAAAATGGGATCTCTATCACTAACAATGATCTTAGGAGTACCATGCAGTTTCTAAATTGTATTGAGAAAATTAGAAAATATTTTACTAGTAACAAATGGCTGTGATACAGAAAAAAATGAGCATACTTACTAAGATGATCCATAACAACCATGATAACATTTTTACCATTAGATCTCAGTAACCCTATAATTAAATCCATAGACACCTCTTCCCAATGTTGGTTAATGATAGATAAGGGCTGCAAAAGACCTAGGGTTTTGATGGTTTCACTTTTATTTTGTTGACATATCATACATTTAGCCACATATTTCTAGACATCCCCCTTGAATCCTTCTCAAAAAAATCTTGCTTGATTTTATGATAAGTTTTCAAAAATCCTAAATGTGCTCCAACTGGAGTTGCATGAAGTTTCTGAAATATTTTTTATTTGAGAAGGGAATTCTTACATACATGTAATCTATCTTTATACCATAATACATTACCCTTCCATGTGAATTTTCAAATCCACCCAAACCTTGCTAAAGTAACTGAATCAAATCATGGCTAGCACTATCATATTTCCATTCTGATCTTGCTTCCTCTAGCCAATATGCCTACCAAATAGTCATGGTACATAACAATGCCTCAATTGATTCATCCCTTCTAGATAGTGCATCTACCACCACATTTTCCTTGCCTTTCTTTTAGACTATTTTTCTTCTGATGACAATGATTGTTATAAAAAATATTTGAGAATATCATGATCAGTATTTACCTAGAAGTCACGACCCATCAAATAATTTCTCCATTATTTGACTACATACAAAATGGTCATCATTTCCTTCTCATAGATGGGCTTGAGTTGATTTTTACCCTTCAGTTGGTGACTTTAAAATGCAATTGGTATGCCTTCTTACATGAGCACAACACCCATACCATATCTATATGCATCACATTCAACCATAAAAGTCTTAGAAAAATCAAGAGTGACCAACCTTGAAGTGGTGCACATAGCCAGTTTCAATTGGTCAAATGCCTTAGTAGTTGTATCAGTCAACTAGAAGGAGTCTTTATTCAACAAAGAGGTGAGTGGGGCTGTAATGCTACCATAATTTTTGACAAACCTATGATAGTAACCAGTTAGCCCCATAAATCCCCTAAGTTACTTGAGTGTGTTAAGAACCAACCAATCCATTATTGCTTGGATTTTTTTAGGATCCACTTTCACTCCTTCATGTGAAACCATATAACCAAAATAATCAACCTCAAAAGCTCCAAAATTACATTTGGAAGGTTTGGTATACAACTAATGTTATTTCAGAGTTAAGAGTACTTAATTCACATGTTGCAAATGGTCTTCCCAATTTTTATTGTAAATGAGGATATCATCAAAAAACACCAGAATAAATTTCCTAAAAAATGGCCTAAAAATAGTATTCATCAAACTCTAAAAGGTGGATGGTGCATTTTTTAGACCAAAAGGCATAACCATAAATGGCCCTCATGAGTTTTGAAATCTATTTTAGGTATGTCTTCATCAAGGATCTGGATTTGATGATACCCAAAACATAGATCTAACTTGGTAAAATAAAGAGCATCATTTAATTCATATCTAGAAAATCATCAATGATAGGAATTGGAAACTTAACTTTGATCATGTATTCATTGAGCTCTCTATAGTCAGAGCACGTCCTCCAAGTGTCATCTTTATTTATCACCATGACAATTGGTGAAGCATATTTATTTTGGCTATGGTGATTGATTCTTGCATCTAACATCTTATGTACCATATTTTCAATTTCACTTTTTTGGGCATAGGGATAACTGTATGGCCTGATGTTGGGTGATGTACTACCAAGAACAAGTTTTATTTCATGATCATGCATATGGCTAGGTGGAAGTCCTTTTGGCATGTCACCAAAAATAATAGAATAAACATCAATCACTTGTTGCAAATTAGGAGGTGTAGATGGTTGAGTTGGTTGGACTTCAATGGAAAATAAGTGAGCTACAATCCTTCAGCACCCTTTCATAGAATCTTGGTCATTTTATGGGAGCTAAAAAATTATGGATATTTATCCATTAATTCCCTTAGCTCAATGTCCTTCCATTATAATGAAATAGTGTGACTAATTCCTAGAAATTTATCTCAATAGTTCCCAATGTGGTGAGCACATGTACTCCCAAAATAATGTTAGCTCCACCCATAGGAATAACAAACATAGTATAATCCAATAGATAGTCTCCTATGGCCAGCTTAATACTATGGAATTTTTTTTAATAGCTGATAGTAATACCATCTGCATCATGACCTAAAATTCTAGAGTGAGATAAATGAAATAGTTCAAAGAAGCAATCAAATTATTATTGATAAAGCTGTGTGTGCTCCCCAAATCAATCAATATAGTGACCTTCTATTCCTTAATGAAACCCACCACCTTAAGAGTTTTGAGAGTACTAATACTTAAAATAGCATGATAGGAAATAGTAGGATAAGAGTCTTCAGATTCTTCCTTAGGTTCTTTTGTATCCTCACCAATTGCCTCCTCATCATCTTCATACTCACTGACACTTTCGATGTAAAACAACTTCTTTTCATCACAATGATGTCCTTTACTCCATTTTATGTCACAACCATAACACAACCCTTTAGCTCTCTTCTCCTCAATTTGCTAAGGTGTCAATTTGGTGGGTTGAGGAAATGATGGTGCTGGAAAAGTAGATCATGACCAATAGTGAAAGTTTTTCATTTAACCATCTTGTTTTCTTCTACCATGCATGCCCTTGGGACAGATTTTGATACAAATGATGGATTAAACATCTTATCCTCTAATTGGATTTTATCTTTGAGTCCACCCAAAAAAATATTAGTCAAATTTTCCTTAGTGATGTCTTCTACTTGTAAGGATAGATTTTGAAATTGATGAATATAATCCTTCACAGTTCCTATTTGATGCAGTTTGGCTAACTAGATGAAGTAGTTCTCAGAGACATTATTCTGATAATGATCCAAAAAATCATCAATGAAAATAAACCATGTAACAAGAGCACCATTCTTTTTCATTTAAGCATGTAACTAACGATACCAAATGAATTTCTCAGGCTCCAAATATAGAGATGCCACTATCATCTTTTGAGAACTAGGAGTTTGGTACAAATCAAATAAATTATCAATTTGGATAATCCAAGTGAGAGGATCCTTACCATCAAAGTTATGCATGTCCACTTTTGAAAACATCAGTTTCAAACCAGGATTAGAGTTACTAGTGTTGAGAGGAGGAGGACCTAAATGATGAAGATGAGGGTTGTTTGGATGTAACTGAGATGAAATGGTAGCCAATTGTCCAATGATCTGATGCAATTGAGTGTGAACCCCATTAATTTATCTACACATCTTTGAAAGATTAGCTTGAACTACAATAAATTCAACTTGCCTCACCAAGCTCTTTATGTCAGCTTGAAGTTGAAAAATCAATAGATTTAAAGTTCTAGATTCCATGTCATCCCTAAAAGGATCATTAGGAGTTTCTTGGCCCCCCTTTTTCCCTAAGTAATAGGACCCACCATGCACAAACCCTAGGAGGGTTTTTGACCCAAAAAAAGTGTACCAAAAGAATGGTATCATTATAATTTCCTCACCAAAATGAATCCAATGATTGTTGTTGTGCACTAGGGTGAGAAATTTTAGCACCAAAAAAGTGTACTAATAGAATATATCATTGTGATCACCTTGCTAAGTTAAATCCAATGATTACAAATGTGCAAATGAGATTTTTTTTCCAAAATTTTTGTTTTAGATTTTAAAAAAAAAAGCATTTTGAAAAATATTACACTGATAGAAAAAATTAATTCTTCCTAGATTTTAAGTTATGTTTTTTGCTCCTTTTGCTTATAAAATTGACACCTTGCCAAATCTGGAAAAGAAATACCACAAGAAACTTTCCCAAATTGAAGCTAAGATACCACTTTTAATGAAATTACTTAGATATTCACATAAAATAATTATACACATAAAATAAGTAAAGATAAAATATCACATAGTAATAATTGATTGCATAGCAAAATACTAGATAATATAACAAAGCCACTTCAAGGGGGTAGCCTCCACAACAATGCAATAAGAGCATAATACTTAATATGATGATCAAAGACTAACCACTACCTCATATATGTAGTTTACTTATCCATGGTTATTGCATAGGTTGACCTAACTAAGAACATAGAGAAATGTAACAAGAATATAAAAGAGGTATGTATTCCACAAGTCAGCCACACATATCCTTAGACATACCAAAGGTTAAGGGCATAGCAATAACTTGGAAAATTTGGATGTTGGGTTACACCTTCAATAGTTCATATTTATAGACATGTTGTCCCTATGATTGATATGTAAATAGGAGAAAAGAGGGAATATTTTTTCACTTGAGTTCTTGATTGAGTGTTTTTAGTAAGTTTCCTTATGAGTAGGTAGGAATTTACTAGGTGAGGAGTAAATGAGGATTGATCTTGTATTTATACCAATCCCCTTGGAGAATATATCACATTAAATCACTTAGGTTGACCATAGGAACATGTTTTATTTATAAACTGGATGAGTTTAGGGCACTAGACACTGGCATCAAAATGTGACACTTACATCAACATAGGCATTTGATTGGGATACAAGTGTCTACATAATTGAAAAATAGGTGTAGGTCTATAACTTATAGATATGGAAGATAATTAGGTTTATAGCATTCTGTGAAAGATATAAGGTTTGGGTTATTAGAATAATATTGGTTGAACTAAGAGATAAGAAATTAAGCATATAGAGATAATCTATGCAAGCCTTTTGGTAGTAGGAAAGTTTTAGAAGCTGAAGGTACATCCATGGTATGTATTTTCTAAGTATATAAGACTAAGGTGATATATAATTCATAAATAGTGGTTACAAATAGAGATACCCAATAAAATATATGTATCCAAAAAATTTCATTAAGAAGAGACAAAATCGATAAAATGTGATAAAACATAAGGAAAAAATAATGTATAAAAATATAAAAATTCAATGTTAAATAGGTAAAATGTTGGAATTAATCTATTGCATTCCATAGGAAATACGATTAAAAAAATGAAGTCACATTGACATATTATTGGTGAAAAAGTGTTAGCAACAATTTATTTGAACAAAATAACAAATAATTGTATTTTAAATTCTCACCTAAATAATTAATGTAATGAATTTTGGACATGGAACACAAAAAAATGAAAGAAAGAAGCTTTACAAGGATTCAAAATATGTATTCAATTTATTCGGACATAAATAATTAAGTCAACCCAAATTGATGTAAAACATTTTGGAATAGAAGATGATAACAGAAAGAATGTTTTCACACCAATGTGTAATGGAAGCATGATAATCAAATATAAAATTTTGAAAATTTATGCTATTTTTTCCCAATGGTTATTTTCAGCATTCATGTTGAATCCAACAATATTTTTTTTTAATGATAATTTTTTTGAAATAGTATATAAAATTGATGAGAGGAGGATAAACATTTAAACTTTTTTTAGATATTTGAAATCATTAGTGTTGAAAAAAAAATTATGTCGCTTGAATTTTTATTTATTTTATTGATTTTTTCAATTGACAGAGACACAATTTTGAAACATTGAATAAATCACTATTGGGAAGTTGATTTTACTCCACGTTTAAGAGGGGTAGATCCCTCATAGGATATGGGTTTTTTGTGTACTTTTAACTTGAAAGCACAAAAAATAAATGGAAATGGGAAATGGATAAAGATGAAAATGGAAAATGAATAGAGGAAGATGGAGGTGAAGGTGGAAAACCTATGATAGAATAAATATATAATACCACTTGGATAACTTAAATTTAGATGAAATGGATAAAAAACCTTCTTTTCACATGAAAAATGGAATAGGAACAATATATGTAATGATAATAAAAGTCTATCTTGAAAGCAAAAAGTCAAATAAAAAATAGATTGGGTATACTTGGTACAAATCCCATCCATAGAGTTTCAACACAAAGTTTGTAAACATTGTGAGTTACATGCAACCATGAAAAGTGCATCATTGTAATGACTTAACTATCTAAAAAAATAATATAAATTTCACAAATGAAGAGCATTTAAAACTCACAAATATAAGGTATGATCTCACCTATTTATTTCTATTCCGTTAATCAAATCTAGAAAAACACATAAAACACACAAAGTTGTAACTAACAATCCCCAAAGAGCCAAAATAAAGATGAAACCCTCACATGATAACTCAAATTATCTCTTGTATACGTTTTTTTCACCCACAAAAGAAGTTTAAAATCCTTCCTTTGCACTAACTCAACCTATATCTTTTAACTATAGTTTTCCCATATTTGATTATATTATTCAAGCATTTTATAAAATTAAATGCAATTGTGACTTTACATATAATAAAAATATTTAATTATAAAAAGAATTAATTTAGTAAATAACTCCAAATACATAGCTCTTTCTTGATTCTCTTCCTTAGAATTATTTCTCACTATTATTTCTCAGTGCTCTTCCTTGGCACTCTTTTTCATGCTCTTTTATGAATTTAAATAAAATTAAGTAATTATAAAAGAATTAATAATATAATTAAGTCATTTTAATTTATAAATTGGGCTCACAAACATAATCTTCAAAAAATCTTCCATGCAATATTCATATAGCCTTTTCTTATCCATTAAGTTGTAGAGTCAAATAAAACAAACATTATGATTTGTGTATGCCAATGCTATTATGAATAATATTTCCAAGCTTTCTCCCATGGAAAACCTTTGACATCAATTAAGATATAAATCAAGTCCAATCAAATATTGTTGGATGTGTATTATTCAATTGAATTGAAAATTTTGTTGGACACTGTCTTTAGTCCACATTATGTTTGTAGTGTCTTTTGAAAGAATAAATAATGTCTTGAAGAGAAGATAAGTAGTGAAAAATAATGTTAAATGTTTAATAGATTGCTTAAACCAAATGTGGCACCTAGGATTGTTTTAACTGCATCCCCTCCTCAAATTGAATCACCACATTCTAAGAGACCATATTTCATTGAGGCATTTTTTTGAACAATTTATTTGTGCATGCATATGTGCTCCAAATCTCAATTTGGGCACAAGCTAGAAGCACATGATTAGAGGTTGCAAACTTATTTTTACACACACTGAATACATTTGCTTAAAATATTTCAATGATTTTTTTTGAAACATACACATTATTTATATTATGAAATTATTACATTCCATGAGGCAACAACTTTATGAGGCAAATATTCAAAGAGATTCAAGGCCTTAGAAAGCTTCCCATTATGTGTGAGTCTAGTAATCACTGTATTCCATGAAAACAATTTCCATCTGGGCATATTATCAATGAGATTCACATCATCATCAACATGTCAAATTTGAGTATATTTTGCATCTTTAAGGTTGCCTTTACCAAGAAAATAGTCTTCAAGGTTGTGAAATGACACATGAATAAGTTTTTTAGTATTGTAGAATGTACCCTCTTATAGAAACATTAATTAACATTTATTTCTATAATTATGCCCTTATGACCACTCCTTATACACACTTAGATAATTCTTAGTTATGTGGTCCTCGACTATATTTCCTTCAGTTCTATGCGGTTAACCTATTCTTGTAAGAAACTAATGACTAATAAATATTATTATTTCTCATTTCAAATAGCCTAAGCCCATCCTTGGACTAATCCAGACTTCCATCTTAGTTATCTTTAATCCTCAGATAAGGTTGATCTTTCAAGACTATTCCACTTGTCGATAGTGTTTGAATCCATCGGCCACTTCCCCCAACAAAATAATAGGTATTTTATCAAATTCAAATTCATCTAATGGATCATACCACATGTTTCATGAGTCACATCTAGAGGAATTATAAAATTACCACTATAAAGTGACATTTTCAATACACCTCCAAGGTCACAAGTCATTATTGAATTACTTGATCACACTAGGATTGCACTAGCATATAAGATTACACTAGTCTTTCACACACACCATTGTATCATGGTATAACTACATGGAGTTTGATCCCTTTCCAGAGTATTGGTATGCATGTAGTGCTCAACACAAGGGGTGTTGAGGTCAAACAAAACTTCAACCAATAACTCATTTTCCCCTTTAATTTTGTTTGTTCCCCATGACCTATTAAGACAAGGTTCCAAGTGAAGAATAATCCATACAATGACTTTCACTATGGATCATATAGATATTATAACACACATAGGAATTACAGGTGAAGGCACACTGATACATTTTTACACAAATATATTAAACCCCAATGGATAATGGCATGCCCTACATATGCCAACATAGGTCAAATTAATCCAGTTAACAAAACCTTATCCTAGGCAGATGTGAAGCCCTATTAATAATTCAGAGTGACCTTACACATTCATACAGTCAATTACATAGTTTCACTTATAACCATGCATGTTATATTTCTAGCTAAGTGATCATTATTTAGTATTTTCTATTTGTAGTATAATTATGTATCTAGTAAGTTACAAATTAGTTTGTGTAATTTATTGCATATATTATAACTCTAATTTTACTTAATAGTTTGTCATAATTAAATTAAAACTCTCTTAATCAAAAATTCATAAAACACCTCCACACCATCCCCATGATGTATATCAATATCAAAATAAATTACATATTGATGGACCTTCACAAGTTCAATAATGGCCAATAAAAATCATTATCATAGCAAAAACATGATACTTCACACTTTTTAGCATTGCAAATAAGCTATTGAAAATAACACCAAGGTGATTCTTATCACAATCAACATCAAGGTGATTCTTATCATTGTCATTGAAAATAACACCAAGCCATGAAAAATGATAAAATTCAAAATGTAAGATTGAAATATACTTCTCCAAAAGTAATCTTGGAAATAATTGCAGCGCTTCTACTGCATTAAAATTTTGACTAACAACCATTTTTTAAAAATATATTATAGAAAACTATTGTAGTCCCATTGTTCATTAAATATTATCTTTCAATAATGGTATTCAACTTATTACTGGCACCCAACTCCTCCAACAAGGAGACAACTAATAAAAGGTCTATATCACTAAGGAGACTTCATAACAAATTAATATCTTTCAATACCAATCATATGGAAACAAAGAGTGTATAGAAATTCCAAGATTTTTTGATATTAATAGACCATAGACATCAAGTAACACCATTTTTTCCATACATCACTTCTTCTTTGTTGTTTCTTATTGAAATTTATTAATGCAAAAAGACACAAGGAACCATTTAGCTATTTATGTAATGTTAAAATTTCTTCTATGGAAAAAAGTGCCTTTAATATGATAGTTTTCCTCTGAGTATCACAATCTAGACACATCATAAGCCATGAAAAGAATCAAGAAACAAACCAAAATTACTTTACATAGATACTCACATTATGTTTTTATATACCCACATTGAATCTCTTTAACTTGCTAAGATGCTCATGTTTTTTCTTAGGCGCAACATTATGAATAAATTAAATATATTCATTTACATGGAATACCTTAAGATCTTTTCTTCGTAATAAATTAGGCTTGCAAACTTCCATATTCTCATGTAGTCCATAGTGAATAATAAGGTTGTGAGCCATTATAATTATGTAAAGATTCATGGGATGCCTTAGATGTAGATGTAATAGTAGTTTCTAATGTCTAAATCATAAAAATAATAAACTCTTCTCTTTCTTCTATTTAGAAATGATATTAGTGCATCTCCTTGTGTAATTTAAGTCTACAAATCATTGATATCTAAATGAGTATAATGAAAACAAATCTACATACCATAGGCATTTTATCAATTTCATAAAAATAAGTTTTCTATAAAAAAACAACCAAAAAAATCTTTTGGGTACAAGTCACACACAAGGAAGGGCTATGTATAAGGTAAAAGGAGAAACATTGAAACTAAACATGGCCATTTACATACTAAAAAAAAATGAGCCCTTAAAATAAATTTTTTGGTAAGAAGAGGATAGCACTTGTAAATTCATGAGAAAAAACCACAACATTGTTTTCATTGCATCCATATGGAAAACATGAGGCACATGGGTAGGAAGACAAATATGGAGTCAAGTACTTGACCATGGATGTATGGGATACAAAAATTACTTGAATTCATAAAAGGATGTGTGACACAAACATTATTTTCATTAATACAAGGAGTATACTTCAAATATATATTTGAAAATAAAATAACATGATTCATTTCTCCAAAATATTTTAATTTTAGATTTTTTGTGAATTTTATATTATGAATGGTTGAACTAACTTCCTTACATTCCTTCAAAAGTGGGCTTGGGATAAAAAATCTAAGATGCTAAAAATTACTAGAAAAATTTTCTTGATAATTTCCACTTGGATTTTTTTTTTTAAATTGCTTACTTTTGTTCGACATTTCCACATATCTTTTCTTTACTAATGTGAATATTATTATGTTCATGATTCATCTCATGTTATTGGAAGGAAGCTAAAAGTGACTTTCCAATACATTTTTCCATGATTTCTCTTTCTTGAGCTAAAATTTCAATATCTTCTTTGAAGTACTGAATGAAGGAAGATGAATTCACTATAGGAGTGTTCAAAATGGTGGAACTCAAACCATCATTTTCGTGCCCAACACCAAGAATCTATTCTTTTACATTTGTTTTACCTTGTGTAGGTTTTAAAGAGGGAACATTTATTTTTACATTACTTGAATAACTACATGAAGTCCTTTAAAAATTGAATTTTATTCAGCTCATAAATAATTAAATTTTGTTTAAAGTTAGGTATAAAGAGGAAATCATTTGCCTCCACATCATCACTTGAAATAATCCAATCAACTATTGGTTTGGGTTGTTTTATTAAATTTTCCTATTTTATTTTTCTCTTTGTTCCTAAATCTTTCTAAGGTTGACATATTATAGATTTAACTAGTATCTCTTCATGCTATCAAATTTTGCAACCACAAATCAAATCTTGGGCAATAATAGAAAAGTTCATAATATAAAAATACCAAGCCAAATCCCATTGTTCTCGGTTTCCATTTCAATAGAGCTTCCAATATTCATTTTGAAAGTGGAATATTTCCTTGATATTTTAGAAATAAAATTCACCATTCAAACCTCAATGGAGTCACCCAAAAAATTCTAATTTTTTTTATGTCACTTGCATTTTTCTTTGTTTTATTGATTTTCCAAACAACCAGTAACACAATTTTTTAGTATTGGATAAATAAATTTTAAGAAAGTGATTTTATTATGATTTTGAGAAGGGAAGCTCCCTCAAAAGAGATGTGCTTATTTTTGTAGTTTTAATTTGAAATTAGAAAAAAAAAAAAGAGTAAATGGAGAAAGCTAAATATAAGAATAATGGAGGAGGATGGAGGTGAAGGTGAGATTACTAAGATGAAATAAATACAAGATAAATTCTAGAAAATAAAAATTTAAATGAAATTAATGGAAATTATTCCTATCACATGAAAACATAAGTAGAAGCATGCGTTATAATGGGAACAAATGGCTTGCTCAAAAGTATACAATATGTTAAAAATAAAATTGAGTACATTTGATATAATTTCCATCCACAAGGTTTTAACATAAAGTTTGTAAACACCGTGAATTGAAAAAATCATAAAAAATGCATAATTTTAATGGCTTCTCTATCTATTAATAAAAATACCAATTTTACAAATATATTAATAACATTAAAAACTTACAAAAGTAAAGTATTATCTCACATGTTCACATCTATACCATTAATCAAATCCCTAAAATTACATAGCACAAAAATTTGCTACCAAACCCTTCCCTAAGAGATGAAAGAAATAAGAAACCCCATATTATAATTTAGATTATCTATTTTATACTTGTTTTCCACTCAAAAAGGAATTTGAAAATTTGTCATTTGTAATAATTTAACCTAGAGTTTCTAATTAAAGTTTGTCCACATTTGATTTTATTATTCAAACATTTTTCAAAATTAAATGTAATTGTGACTTTGAATTTAATAAAAATAATTAATTAAATAAAAAATCTAAATATATAGATCTTTCTTGGTGCTCTTCCATGGATTTTTTTATCAATGCTCTTTCTCAATGCTATTTTTAATGCTCTTTTGTGACTTTAAATTATATTAATTAATTATTTAATTAAATCATTTTAATTTTCAGATTGGGCCCATGAATGTCATCTTTAAAAAAATCCACATGGATTTCCCTGTAACCTTGTCTTATCCATTGGGATGTAGATTCAAATAAAGAATTATAAAAAGTAAAACAATTAAAACTGACATAAATTGACTCAAATGGGCATTGAAATTATGATGAAAATATTTAACTAGAAAAATATAAAATGCAATATGGATAATAAATTTGTATTCTAAAAATAGAGAATGATCTAAAAAATATGCATTGTTATGTTCCTATTAGTAGAATGGAGTGCACGGTATGTGATATATGTTCTTGATTTCTATCTACAGTTATTATAGCTATGCAACATGTATAATCATGTTTGGAAGTACTAGAATAAAACATCATTTGAAATTGATTGCATAGATATGACCAAGATGCATTGAAATCATTACAAGTAGAATTTATTTTTGATATGTTTTTCTATCAATAATGTGTAAAAGCAACATTGTGTTATTGATACTAAAATAAGCCAACTAGATTTAAGGAAAAAAAATAAAACTATCTTTTTAACATTATACAATTTTATAATCTAAGCAAGGATCGAAATCCTTACCTTATATCTCATTATAAGAATAAAATGTTTAGTCCAATTTAAAAGAATGGAGTTTTCAACTACAATATTCTCCCATAAGTCAAAAGAACATGTAGTTTTAAATCAAACAAATGATTGAAATAGTATACCATGTAAACATTGTAAGTTAGCAGGAGAAGTGCATGAAACTTCCCTGATGTATGATTTTTTGGTATTTTTTAGTTTTTATTTTCCAAAACTATCAATACAAAATATAGTCCACATTCACATAAAATAAGAAATAAGAATTGATACACATAATATGAGAATGCATATACTTAAATGCATTTATAAGTACTTGATTCTTGACACATTCTAAACCATTTGACTTGTGCCCAAATACACAACTCTTCATCATTCCTCTAAGACATTTACCTATATGTGAGCTTGACCCTATCAATGGGGTTGCATATGGTCTTCACTACAACACCGGTGACATAGATAATTCAAGAATGGTTTACAAAAATAAACAATGTGATTTATACATGGTCCACACTACATAGTTGTTGTTTGTGTCATGTTGATAAAAATAATGAAATAATGGAGGCTGAACATATTATCAAATAGGCCTTTCATGAAACTTGCTATGATACCAAATGTTGGATGTTTTTTCTATCATTGGAGAGAAAAGCTCAAATTGGGTCAAATCATCATAATAATTTATTCATAATAATATAGATATTTATATAAAATAGTTGGTTCTATTTTCTAAGAAACTAACTTTTTCCCTTCCTCATACCATGTTCTCATCCCTATCTTCACTCATATCTCACTTAATCATCGCTTTGTTTTCTCTCCTAAAATCTCTACAAATCTTATATTCTAATGTGATTGTTACTCACATAACAATCACTTACACCCAATATATTATTCTTTCCACATATTATTATTTTCACACACACACATAAATATTCTAATATAAATCAATAAATCCTAACATACCCATTGCAAGCATAATTCTATCACCTGCAATTTCTTTGCATTAATTTCTTGTAGATTTGTTTGGATACTCCACACATGAATCAACCTTTCATTAAAAAACTTATGGAAAAAACACTTATTTAGATTGATTTCTTGTATATTTGTTTGGATACTTCATGCATGAATCAACCTCTCAAAAAATAATATATGAAAAAATTGCATGTTTGCATTGCTTTTTGTAACTTTATTTGAATACTCCATGTATGAGTCTATTTTTTTTTACTTTATAGGTCTGTTTCCTCTTGACAAAAAAGACTACCTATTTTCTGTAGTTAGAGACATTCATTTTTTATTCATATGATTACCATTCAATGCAAGTTTGTAAGATTTATATTCAATTTCAATATACTAACTTGAACATGTGCATTCAAAAAAATGTTTTAAAAAAATTACATTTAAAAAATAAAGTCATATTATAATATGCTTCTTTTTGCATGTTCAAAATTTACTTTTAAATATTATGTACAAAGTATTTATCATAATCACATATTCCAATTGATTCAATAAGATCCATAAAATCTTGGCTTTATTTATATGATTGTTCTAACGCCAATGTAAATTCACATATTTATATACAAAATCATATGTTTATTAAAAAAAATTCCTTGAACACTACCAAGTTCATAAAATTTTATAATACTATATCACCTTTAAAATAAGATAGATAAAAAGTTTTTAATAATGTTTATGAGACCAAAATAATTTATGGAAACATAAGAGCATTGTAAATTATTATTGAAGAAGTGATAAACTAGTGACAAAAAATATAAAATAGATGAAGTTTTCAGATTGAGTCTCTACCACTTCTTTTTTGAAGGTTGAACCTCCTACTATTAATCAATGTTTTATATTGTTGCCTCTTAAAATCTTATATTAGTAAGAAGAATAATATCAACAATTTGGAAAGTAGTGTGGAAGAACCTTCAATTGGTTGTTAATTCTAAGTTCTAGGTCCAATTGCTCTTAAAACCTAGTCTTAATTTACTTTCAAGGATTGGAGAATTTGAAGAATTTCTCCCAAAATTCAATGTCTTCAATAAAATTTTAATAGGGTTATCTATTTGCATACTCTTTGCAATGATAGTAAAGTTGCAGATGCACTTGCTAATTAAACTTTTGATCATTTCGATGTCAAAGGATATGGTCCCCTCCTTTATGGTAGTCATCTACGCTGAGAGATGAGGTTTAACGAATGCTTTCCCTAGACAATCACAATACTGGTTACTCAAGTCTCCATTAGTTTTCGTTTCTCTAGTTTTTGGAGAATGGTGTTGTTGTTTGG
Source organism: Torreya grandis (assembly GCA_037957365.1). Lineage (NCBI taxonomy): Eukaryota > Viridiplantae > Streptophyta > Pinopsida > Cupressales > Taxaceae > Torreya > Torreya grandis. The sequence goes on from JARHVA010001319.1 coordinate 2,620,560, forward strand.
GTCTGTTTAGTTGGTTGTTACTTTCTATCCTTCTCTCTTTATAGTGATGAGGCTTGCTTCCACTTTTGGTCTTGTTAGGATTCTTGTTGGATTTTTTCTTTTGATTACAGTTTTATACATGAACCTTAAGTTATCAATTTTGTTGGTATTCTTGGTTGCTACATGCATGCCCTGATAATTGATTTTCTTATGGCTAAGTGTGCTCAGTCTTATAGGTATTTTTTGAGCATGCTAAAGGGGGTAGGGCAAATTGGAGCCCTAGGCAATTTTGGTGGAAGAGATACCCATACCTCCTTGGGTCTCACTTGAATGTGACATCTCTCTTGAGTTGTTTTCTACAAAACCAAAAAATATATATCGATGAACTTATATAGGAGAAGCAATGCTAGCAGAATCTTAATCTATAGTAAAAAGAAGAAATGACACTTGCATGTAATACAAAAAAAAATTTAACATGGAATTTTTTTTTTAATAAAAAAATCTAATATAACCTTCTTCACTTATTGTATTTACTCAAATATTTAAAATACATTAATGTATTTTGTAGTTCTTATTTATCATAATGAATGCGTGAGTATTTGTAAGTACATCAATAAGAAATCATTGAAGTATTATTACAATATAACAAGTATAAAACTATAGACCATGAAACTACCCATACAATACAACAGGGATAAAACTATGGGCCAAAAAACTTACCAAAAACAATCCCAAGAAGATAATTAAAAAGAATAAAAATAATATTAAGGCTTTGTCCTATAAAAAAGGATTTAAAAAAAAAAACTTTGAAGCTTTGCCCCTAAACCTGCAGATGGGTGAGCTTTCCCTTGTTCATCGAGAAAGTATTGATAAGAATCTCTAATTCTATTCAACAGTACCAATAAAGATCACCAATTTTATTGAAAAGTATTGACAATGATCCCTAACTTTATCAAAAAAAATACCAACATAAATCGATGATACAACACTTCTCTAATAATTTAGATTCCATAATATATTGTTAATTTATATAGATCAAACTCTTAAAATATAAAACACACCTATTCTCTCATCCCATTTTTATGAAAAATATTCTATCTACAAGGGAAATTATATGAAATTGAGATTATTCTCAAATAATCTCCCACGATATTAAAGGTGGCAGCCTTACACAAATGGACAAAAGTTGATGACATGAATGATACGCATCTATGTCGCCTTCTCCCACACAAAGAATCCTTCAACTATTCCCTCCGCCCGTGAAGGGTCATATCCACACGTTGGCAAATAATTATTGGTCCGCAATCAAACAACGGAATTTAGGTTAGTTTTCATTTTCATTATTGGACCCGGGGTCACCTAGGGGCGAAAGGCTCTGGTTTTGTTTGTGCCACGTAGACCTAAAATACTTGCGTGGCATGCAATTATATTAGGCGGTGGCTTTGAACTGATGGGGTCATGGTTGTACAAGGAAGTGCTTTTTAATAATGAGACTAGGCCTTTGCTTTTGTGAATTGGATTTTAGTGGAGGATTTGGAAGATGAAAGTGACAATACATGAGAGAAAAAGCCCAAAAATTTACATGGATTGCTACCAATATGGCCCAGGGGTTGTTGTCCTATGAACCACTGGAGTTTAGGGCTAGTAGGATTAGAACAAGTGTCCCTTGGGCTTTCTTTTTTTAGCTTTTTTGGTGAGCATGCTTCGCTGAGGGTGAGGGCTTTGTGGTTTTACGCTGTGATGGTCGTCTTACTTTACTTTTGTGCAATAATGTTTACAATGTTCCCTCTTGCTTTTGCAGTGTCTTTTGGATTTCTTGGCATATGTCACAAATAATTGGCCAAATGGCACAAATGATTGTATTTTAAAAGTGTGTAAATGCATTCCCCTATTGGGTAGAACCAATGAGTTTGATAAAGGTGGCTATGGTTAGAAACTTATTATTTAGTTCCTTGCATAGGCAATTGAGCATACATTCACACATGGGGATAGTTAATAAATGTTGGGTTTAGGTTTGAGGGCTACTTGGCTAACAAATAAGTTCTTATGCTATTTATTTAGCTCAAATGATTGGGTTTCCCATTGTGTACCACCGTGTACCATGGCTACTATTAACATATGATTATGTGTTGTAATTGTCCAACAGCCTAAAATAACCCAGTGTGTTCGGTATAGGAAAGCCTCATTATGTGCACGATAATCTCATTTGACTTAGAATAGTTTATTTTATTTTAAAATATGTATGTATGTCACTATTTAAATTTGTTAGGCCAATTCGATTGTCATGTGTAGAATTACAAATGAACCACTTTTAATTAAACATCGCATAACATTTAAAAGCAGTAAAATAATTATGCCTATGTATATGGGTAATTAATTATGTAAGGAAATAAGGAAAATAAAAAGATTTTTTTTATTTATGTGTTTTTGTAAAATTTGTTATTGGATTTTGATTTAGAAGAGTGAATTTGACGCTGTCATGATTATTGTATAGAAATAAAGAAATGAAGTGAGCTTATTTTCATGACTTTATAAATGTTCGTAATAATTTGTTAGGTTTATATGAAAGCTCTTGATCATTACATGACACCTAAAAAATACAATAAAATTGTTCACTTACTTTTACTCTTTCGCCTCTTATTTTAATTTATTGCATTGTAATTCATATCTAAGAAAATAAAGTTTATGGGCCTACATTGGGATTTGTGTAACTAATGTGAACTAACTAGCCCTCTATATGTCTAAACCATTAGATTGGAAAAGATGTCGATAAATAAAAATTGCATAATAAAAATAACTCCCGAATGAGCGTAAAAAGTGCTCCATAATAAAGTACTAGCTAGAAAATACGAAGTGCTTGACTGTGTCTTTGCATGATCAAATGAATCTAATGAAGTTTTTATATATTTATAAATGACTTGAATTCAAACATTGGCAATATTTGCGTGCATGTTGACTTCCAATGACTAAAAATGAGAAAGGTAGAAAGATGCACATGGCTCCATCAAACTAAAAGGAGAATAAAGAGAAGATTGTTATGATCATACAAACGATCTTGACACATTTTAGGACCATATGTATGGTTCTAACACAGAGCATGGAGACTAAAAAATCGATCAAGTGGACACATGATGATGGATAAAGAGGGTTTTAGGATATGGAAGTCAATGAAACGATTAGATAACATGCACATTTACGTAGACAAATGGACTAATACCCATACAATAACACTAAATAGAGGCCAACAATCATTTTTATGTGTCTACATTATGCACCACTTTGAGGTGCATGCTTAGCCACAAATTAGGTAGAATGCACGTTTACTTAAGAGTAAAGATATAAAATGGATACAAAGAGATATTACACATCTATATCTCTAAGTACAAAGACATTGAGTCTTGGAACCTACAAAACCATTTATCTTTCCTATACAAACATGGGTGAGTATCAAATAGTAAATGTTCAATATGAATTTAATTGATATCAAAATACCTCCCTTGTCCCTAGTAAATAATAAAAGTCCCATAACTTATTATACCGTCGAAGGATATAGAAAATGAAGTAGATTTGGAACCATGTATGTCATTAGGTGGTTGGCTGCAACATCTGGAAAAAAATTGAAGTCACAATGGCACTGAGAATTGGGAATTGAAGTTGAAATCAGTTGTTAGCAACAAGGCCTCACTTCCATATCATAATGAATAATATGGGCATAGTGAGTCTTGATAAACATCAAAATAACGATAGAAATAAATGTAGAATATGGTTTTCCCCTTGAGATACGATTGAAATGCATGGAATATGGTGATACTTATGTATCAATAAGAATAAAAATTTCCCTCCAAGGCAATGCTATGAAAATTGTATGAAACATCAACATTATTATATTTTTTCCTCATTTGGGCTCAAGATATAGGCCAAGTAAATTAATTATAACATAAAATATAATAGACGTAGCATATCACTGAATAACACAGTTGCACATGAGAACATGTACTAAAATATTTTAACCCATGTGAGCTCAAGATATATCAATTATAACACATAAATCATTGGATTTGTTATAAATTTGAGTCATTAGTCCACAAAAATATAATAATAAGGAGAACAACCAAGGAAAAATACTTTTTCCAACACATACACATGATAAGGATCATAACAACGTAGAAAAATACAAGATTTCGCATGATATGAGTCATAAAAAGATAATAAAACATAAGAGCATAATGGAAAAGAACATATGAGCATTATGTTGTTTCTTCAAAATGTACCATAGGTGCTCTTCAGTGTTAATGAACACTTCTCATTTTAGGATTTGAAAAATTCAAGGCATGAGTTGCAGTTTTGTGACAATTTGGTGATGTCTGTGGTGAAATAGATGCAGAGTATGGGACTGTCCACAATATTTGTTTATTTTAGTGGTTGGGAGCCACTAGGGTTTGAATCTTTGGATCTTTGAGATTTTGATGATTTCCAGACTAATCTAAATGAGTATTAACAATGATCTTAAACTAAAGTGAGTCTTGATAAAAAAAGAAAAGAAAAGAGAAGGGTAAGGTAGAAATAAAAAGTGATTATAAATTCTCATCTCAAATATTATGACAAAATTCTAATTACTTTGAGCACACATGAACCAATTTATGTTATAAAATAGCATGAACTCAAATTACATTACAAATCAGGCAAAATTCAAAGGAAATATAAAAATCATAAGTAAGAACCAAGTTTACTGTAAATGTTTGCTACTGTGGTCTGAAGAGCTTAAGCACATTCAAATGCAAAGCAAAATAAAATAAGGTATACTTGAGATCTTTACAGTTAATCTAGTGTTAGCACATATTAACATCCCTATGATAGAGAATGCGACTCAAAGTACTGATAATCCTTCAAACTTAAGATGACAACATACAATTGAGAGACAACATTGACATTTAACAAACTATAAAGACAATCTTTTCAGAATTCCTTAGTTATCTTAAATGCTCCTAGTTTACAATTGCTCAAAAGCTCTCTCTTTAGAAAATGGTAACCCCTTTGTATTTATAGGAAACATAGGTGGTTTATCAGTTAACTTTTTCAAAATATCCACATGCAGGATAAGGACAATTGTCCTTAATATAAAGACACAATGCGAAAGGTTTTCATGCCAACTTGACAAGAATAAGTATATGCTAACAGATTAGCATATATTTTACAAAAATAATATTCTTTTACAAATTACATTGGTGGGCACTTCAATTATCCCTATCTGAGGAAGTCTTTCTCCTTGGTGTATTGCTCTTTGATTAGTTCAAAATCCACTACATGTTTCATTAGACAATCCTCTTCTTGACTTGCTAACTTGTCAAATTCACTATCAGCCTTAGCCATGAGTTCCTTGATACATTGTGTTTCTACAATCTACTTCCCTATAGTAATAATGATGCCAAGGATCTTCTGATTATCCTTGGTAGAATGGCTTTGATTGTCCTTAATGCCCTGGATGTGGACACCAACTCTCTACTTGAATTCTCTATCACTGATCAAGTCCATAGCAGTGGCTTGAGAAGGGTTGACCAATAGGCCCCCCAAAAGTTTTTTCATTCTAGTTACCAGGTCCTTGCATTCTTTGATGAAGTTGTTGACATTACTGCACCAAGTGACCAAATCTTCCTGCTTATCTATCAGAACTCCCATGAGGATATCTAAATGTCCAATCTTGATGATCTTGAATTCTAGGGTCTATTTTATCTTATGCACACTAATGAGTTCTACCATTTGAGCTTAAGAATCCTGCCATTGGGTGATTAAGGCTTGTGCCATATCAACTTGATGGTTTAAAATACTTAATCTAAGTTTGATGTTCTTTAAATTCTCAAATGTGTCTAGCAAATATTTATTTAGAACTTGTAATAGTCCTTAGGAATTGAAAGTAGGACCTAAGCCTCCAAATCTTGCTTCTCCTTCTCTAAGTTGAGGATCCTCTACTTCGTTCCTTGGATTCTGACCAAGGTCATTGTTGATTGTGCCATTACCCAACTAGCTATATCCTCCTAAAAGATAGGATGTTCTCTTGTTTCCTGCCCTTGAATGGGTGTTAAGCCCATAAATGGTTCCACCTTTTGAAAGGTGAACTCCTTAGTGCTAATATTAGCCTTCTTTATCACTACTCTCTCAAGACCTGATGTGTCTGGATTGAAATGCACTATTGATTCAGACTCATTGAATTGTATCTCCTTGGGAACTTCTACATTTGAACTCTTAGAGGCCCTTTGGGTGTCAATCCCTTGGCTCTCCTTGTTGTGAAGTATTTGGATCCTTCTCTCTATTTGTCTGTTCACAATGTCTTGGATCCATGGCTTGATATTTTATTGAGCATCTATGACAACTTGAGTTAAAACCAATAATGGAAAAAGAGATTGGATTTTTTGTAATTTCTCATAAACAAACCAGTCAAGAATGGCTGGTCCATAAATAGGATTCTCATCACTGAAGAGGTTAACTTCATTGGTATGGTGAGTGAAGGTTAAATTAGGCTTCTTTCTAGGTGCTAGGGGCACCAAGGCCAATTCGGCTTGCCTCTTTATTGCATCCAATGGAGTCAAATCCTTGCCTATTTCATTAGAGGGATCCTCCTCCCTATCAAAACCATAGGTAGTTGCAATGTCACCAAGGGTACTCTCTACTGTTTCTCCTACCTCAAGGGAAATCATGCTAATAACCTCCACTGGGGAAGAAGGCCTCTGCAGGGGTGCTTGGGGTTGAGGACCTTCACTAAGTCTATGCTCTATCCTTTTCTCCTCAATTACAACTTTATGCTTTCCTTTTGTATCCTCAGGTTGCCCAACTTGGGACTGCTTTGCCAATTTTTCTTGTTGAGGCTCAAAAGATTATCCTCCAATAGGTAATTCCTGATGAGCAGTCCCTGATGGTCCTGGAAACAAGTGATAATGAAAAGGATGCAATTTTCATATTTCTCCTAAGGGTTTATTGTCTCTAACTAGCCTATGCTCCAATTGGATAGTGTAGCCTTTAACCCTGGACATGACTTCTTCAAAGTTCTTTGCCTTTGTGCAAATACCATCTCCCACACCCGGTTGATGTTTGTACTTAGTCTTTGAGACCTTTTTATCCTGGATGTGGTTGGCCACTCTATCATTGGGGTCCCACATCTTAAGGTCATCCAATTAGAAATTAAAAGAATTTCTATGGATCACCATAACTTCTAGTTGCTTCCAATCCCTGATCACAATTCTACCAATGTCTAGTGGAAAGGGGTGGACCTGAGCCTTCTTATTTTTCTTGCATATCCCATCCACTCCTTGGATGATTTGATAAGAAATCTCTTGATCTTGAAGCTTATTAGGGACATGAATAGGCAATTTGTATGGTTGAATCATAATTCTTTCTATCATTATTACAATGCAATTTGAATAAAACCATACATCCCCCATGGATTCTACTTGTCTTTTGATTAGAGGGTGGAGTCTTGGCATAGGGATACTAGTGATTGCCTTAGAGATAACTAGGAAAACACTATCATAGATAAATTGTATTTGGTTCTTGTATTTAAATATATGTAATTTAGAGTACTGGTGAGAGATAGTGATCCTACCATCAGGGGACCAATTTCAGATGTTAGGGAAATCTATAGAGGTAAAAAGCTAATCCAAAAGGTAAGGCATCATAAATAATTACTTGGAGGTCTTTCTCTTCATGGTTTTGAATTGTTTGGCCAAGAAAAAGCTTATTAGGTCTCCAATGAGAGGGGTTAAATTCCATTCCAGCATGTAGTGAACATAAGATACCCAGACCTTACTCACATAAGTAGTGGAAGGGGCACCAAAGGCTCTGTTCAGCAAGGTCATAAATATCCTAATTCCCTCCCTAAATTGGACACTAGGAATCCCACCAGCAAGGGACCTAAAAACATGGGAGCTTTGGATTAACCAAGGTGTGAGGACCGAATCTAGGTTTTGGGTGTTTGCCCACTATCTCAAGGATTGGAGATAAATATGAGGCAAGGGGAGTTTGTAATAAGTTTCAAAGGCCATAGGGGGAATGCATAAAATCTTATTAGTGATTCCCTATTGAATGATCCATTCCCCATCTATTCTATAATCAATGAAAATGGGAGCAAGGAGGTTGATACAATACATTACCTCTGGTTTGGCAGTAGCATGATGGAGGCCTACGAGATGAATTGAGACTAGGTCATTGTATCTCTAGTGAACAATGGCATTCCTATTTTCCTCTTGAAAAATTAGTTGTAATTCCTTCATAAAGAAGAATAACTCGAACCAATTTCTAATTCCATGCACATTCAAGGCTATCAGGTCTAACTTTGTGTCCTTGAAGACCTTTCCTTCACTATCTAAAGTTAGATAAAGCTCTACTTCTATTTTCATCTATTGCCTACCTATTAACATTGATGACACTAAATTATACTTGAAAGATCACCAAAGGTTTAAATAGGGCACTTACTTCAAGGTTCAGTCGTGCTATTTTGATTACTTTGTGACCAATTAATCCAACTCAGGTCTTCTTTATAGAGGGCTTAGGGTTTTTTGAGCTTTAATGGTGGATATATCCAACTCTTAATCTTATACATACCTTATATTTGATGGAGCCTTATTATCATGCCCTCTATGTTTTTGAGCTTAGAATATCTTTGATTTTGACTCTCCATGTTTATATGGAGCCTATGTAGTATGACTCTGCACCTTTCATGGCAATTTTCATAAATGCTAGTTGGAGACTAGTCGTTGGCTTTCAAAAGCTTTCTTTATTTCACTCTTAAAATCCAAATCTAGGTCCTTATATTTCATTGGTCCTTTGATCCTTAAGTTCATTAGTTATGCCATGTGTCAAGCTCATGGGGCCTTTGAAAAGTCCTCAAGCTTGACACACTGTTGGATCAAATCTAGTGAGCAAACGATCACCATTAGATCTTTGTTAGGCTCAAATCATTAACTACAAGCCTTTAGGATGTACATTGGCCACACATTGAGCTCACAAAGCCTTTGAAAATTATTCATGCTTGATACACCATTAGATCAAATCCAACGAATGAGTGATCATCATTGGATCCTAAAATATGTACACCTTTTAATTAGTTCCATGACTAAATAAACTTAGACTGAAAATGATGTTTCTAAAGTCATTTTATGTTAAGAAACACAAAATAACTTAGGTTAAGAACTTTTATGCTAAGTTTTCCTATGTAAAAATGCTAAGAATTCTTTGAAAGGGTCTTTAGAAATTCCCTTTTTGCTTAGGCTTTGAAAATTTGGTCCACGTTAAATTTGATGGGTTCAGTAATGTTAAATACATCCTCGTAGGCATCAAATGATGGGAGAAAACTTGTCAAATTAAAGATAATGGAATTGCTTCGATTCATTGACTGAGTGCCACATGTCAGGATTTTAAGAATTCCTAAGGCTTTAGGGTTGATGTGCACCATCAATTTAAGGCTTATGAGGTAGTGAAGATTACCAGATCATAATCCAAGTGCTTAACAATGATTGGTTTCCCTTTAGGTGTCAGATTTGGTTCACATCATTAGATTAAAATCTTTGATTGAGTGAGAAGCATCAGATTTTCAAAAGTGCATGAGCTTTAAGTTAAGGCTTGATATGTATAAAGGTTTAGCCTAAGGTTTAGATCTTTAAAATTTGTTTGTGCTTAAAAACACAAATACATTTAAACCTTAATAAGACTTAGTTAATCCAAAAGGGCTCTCAAGTTTTAAAAGGGAAAAGGGTCCAAGTCTTGATTTTATATTAACATTTGGTCGTGTTGAAAAACATAATCAAAGCTTAATATAAAGTTAGACTTAGGGTTTTTTAACTAAAAGGAAATAAAATTTCCCACTAGACTTTTCCCATGAATGTTTTAATTCAAAACCCTAGGGTTTACTGCTTAGGAACCCTAGCTTTCTCCATGGAACCTATAACTAATCATCTCAAAGATAATCATTAACAACATTAGTCCATGAAACATAATCACAACCAGATACACCGAAGCTCATGTTTTTCTTGAAATTGAATCACCTTTAAATTTCAAGAGAGAATAAACCTTTCACATTCAATTTAGAACACAAATATTTTGAAACATTCAAAAGGGTCCCCTTTCAACAAAAGTAAAAAAATGGGGGGATGTTAGTCTCAACAAATGGTGAATCATAGGGGGAACATAGCAATATTTTGGAACCCAAGGTTCTGGTTTAGACCTATACATAAGTTTCTTATCCAATTTTGACATATACCATCTTTTTGAGTCAATTCTCAATTGAAACAAACCTCTTATATTTAAAATTTGAACCTGAATATTAAAGTAAAAACATGCAGTGTGTGCTTTGATTCCACTTACTATTTGTCATGAGACTTCAAGAAGTAACATCTAGGTTCATATCCTTTTGGTCATTACATTTGAATTTGAGCATATTTAAATATTCTCTTAGGAACAATTTCTCTTAATTTAGGGAAGGCTTGGGCATTGCTCTATTTCCAGCCAGGCATCTATAGCCCCAACAGAGATACCTTTAGCTCCACTCATGGCCTTGTTCTACTACTAGCCAATCGTCCATAGCCTCGATGGAGATTTCTTGAATCACCTCTAGCTTTGCATCTTTTGATTTGGCATTAAGTCTTTCTTTTTTTATTTTTAACAAAGGTTGGGAACCAAGATAGCTAGGTTTAAGGATTTGGTCAAATGTCCTGGCCTTAAGATACTCTCCTTTAGTTGAAACTTCAATCCCAAACAAGGATGTATTTTAAGTGTAAGAATGAATGTGAATTAACAAACTAAATTCACATTATACACATATGATTCTTTTTAAAACCAAGCTTTGATTCAAAATAAGGTTTGAATCTTTGTGGGACATTTAACTGTTATACCTATCTATGCTAGTGCCCTTAGTTGCATCATGATACTTTATCCCCACCTCATGTTCACTTTTGTAAGATTCATACTCACACCTTTTGAGAAATTCTAAACAAAGATAATATATGAGACTTTACTATAACCGAGGAACACCACCAAGCAAAAAAGATAAAACATAAACAAATAAACAAGCACAAGCAAACAAATATATACAAGCCCAGCAAGAAAAAAAAAAGAAAAGAAAAGAAACAAAATAGCCTACCTACTCTAACCTTTATAATCTTACATATTTATTTCATGAAGACCCCTAGTGGGGAAGCAACAAAGTAATGCTTGAGTTATTGCCCATTGGTGGGCAAAGTAAACTTTGCTCCTTGAAGATCCTTCAACCTAAAAGTGTTGTTTCCTAAGATTTCTGCAATTTGGTATGGGCCAATCCACAAAGGGGTGAACTTGACATGTTTACCTTTAGGTTTTGATGCCTTATCCTAGAGGAGGACTGGGTCTCCCTACCTAAATACCTTCACTTTGGACATTTAATCAAACCATATTTTCACAGTTGATTGGTGGTTAATGAAATCTGTAAATGCCTTTTCTCTATCATCTTCCATTTGAATGATGTCCAATAGCCTAAAATTAACAAGTTCTTGGTTATCCTCCATATATTCTTGCATGAATGTGAATGTAGGAAACTTCAAAGTGATGGGAAAGATAGGCTCCTAACCATATACTAACAAAAAAGGTAAAGCCTTGAGCGCTTATTTGATCCTGATTTTATCTACCCATAATGCAAACCTAAGAAGTTTATGCCATGTTCTGAGTTTATCTTCATTAGACTTTTTGATTGCTTTCATTAAGTTTTTGTTTGTAGATTCAGAAACACCATTTCCTTGAGGATATTGATTGGAGGAAAACTTGAGTGAAATGCCTTGTTTATAAGCTCATTTCATCATTTCCATGGATATGAAGGTAGATCTATTATCACAAACTAAGGAAACTGGGGTTCCAAATCTAGTACAAATATTTTCTTCTAAGAAATTAATTACCTCTTCCATTTTGCATTGCTTAGTGGCTCCTACCTCAGTCCATCTAGTGCAATAGTCCATAGTAGTTAGGATATATTTGTGACCTTTAGAATAATTGGGGTTGATCACTCCTACAAAGTCTAATCCCCATTTTTCAAAATGCTTATCCAAAATCACAGATTGTAAAGGCATGGCTGCCTTTGGCTCTTTTGTCATAAATATCTAGCATGAATGACACTCCCTCACATGTATGTGTGCATCTTTGAAAAGGGTGGGCCAATAATACCTAGTCCTCAGAATGTTGTGGGCTATGGTTCTTCCTGAAGGATGTCCACTGCCCAAATTTTCATGGAAAGTAGACATGATTTGAGAGGCCTCTTCTTTTGACACACATCTTAAGTAGATCCCTTTAAAAATTTTTCTATAAAGGACTTCATCTTTGATGAGGTAATGGGATGATTTGAGCATCAAATCTCTCTTCTATTCTCTGGTGAGTCCTGGGGGACAACTACCTCTAATAAGAAGATACATTAAATAGTCATACCATTCATTAAGTTGGAAGTTCTATTGTCCACTTGCATGACATGGAGATTGGGGTCAATATTAGCAATCATCTGAACTAAGCCTTGACATTTCACTAATTTGGAAATTTTCATCTCTATATCATTCTCTTGTTGGATTGCCATCCACTTGCCTCTTTTTTCCCCAAGCTCATTCTGAATCAACATAAGCTTTGCGGTTAGGTCAGGTAAAATAACATGTACCTTGTTTCTAAGGAGGTAATGTCTAAATTTTTTTACTACCTTTACCAAGGCATAGGTTTGCTTATCAATGATGGAATAATTCACCTTTGCATTTTTAAAGTTGGTGCTCATGAAGGCTATAGGATGGTCATTCCCATCAACTTTTTTAGTTAAGATAACAGCCATGGTATGGTCAAAAGCAAATGAATATAAGAAAAAATCCTTTGAAAAGTCAAGACTTATCAAGACTAGGGCTTGACTGATTGCTCTTTTAATGTCAAAAAATGCTTTCTTAGATTCCTCATTCTAATAATTTTTAGCATCTTTCTTAAGAATATCATTCAAAGTTTTGAATATCTCAATAAAGCCTGAAATAAACTTCCTCATGAAGTTAATCTTGCCAAAGAATGACTTTAGTTCTTTCCAAATGTTGGGTAGCCCAATTTTAGAAATGACCTCTGCTCTAACAAGATCTATGAAGATCCCATATTTGGTAGTGACATGTCCCAAAAATTTTCCCTCAATGACACAAAATATGTTTTTCTTAGGGTTAAGAGATACACCATACTTCCTACATCTATCAAATACTTGTCTCAAATTCATGAAATGTTCTTCTCTATTCTTAGAGAATATTATGAGATCATCCATATATATGATGATGCATTTTCCCACTAGACCTTGGAAATCATGGTCCATAGCCCTTTGAAAATTTTCCCTTGCATTAATTAATCCAAAAGGCATTCTTTTAAAAGCAAATGTTAACCATTTAGTAGTAAAAACTATTTTCATCCTATTTTATAGAGCAATAATCACCTAGTTATATCTAGAAAATCCATCCAAAAAGGACATCATGGAAGATCCTAAAACAACTTGGATAACTTGGTCTAGAGAAGGCAAGGGGTAATTGTCCTTTTTAGATGCTCTGTTCAAATTTCTAAAATCTATGCATAATCTTATTTCCCCATTATTTTTTTTGATTGAGACTAAGTTTGTAACCCAAGTGGAATGCCTAATAGGAAATATGATCCTTACATCCAGTAGCTTCTTGACCTCCTTAAAGATCATGGGTTCTAAAATAGGGTTAACTAGTCTTTGCTTATGTCTAAAGGGTTTACAACCCTTCTGGAGAGGTATAGTATGAGTAATAACCCTTGGGTCAAATATTTTTAGATCTTCATAGGACCAATAAATTACATCTTTGTATTTTTTAAGCATCTCTCTAGATTTTTTATTTTCCATTTCAGTGCAAGCCTTCCCTTTATTTACCATTTGGGGCTGATCATGTGGGCCAAGGTTTGTTACATGATAATCTTTACCACTTACCTTGCATTGCTTAGGTGCTTCAGAAATATTGTCAAGATCAAATAGTCTTTTCAATGAGATCATCCCTTTAGCTATCTTATTATCACTTAGTTAGATGATTTTAACATTAAGTTCCTTCTTAGGAAAAGTTTCATTAACTTCATCAATAATGCGAGCTTTAAAAGCTCTAGAATTAGTCAAGAAATCTATAATTTGTTGATCATCATTGAAAACTTGGAAGTGATTTATATTGTCAGGGACTGAGGGACATGGTATAAGATCAATACCGATGTTCTAAGAATCATGATTAGGCATAAGGTTAGTTGCAAAAGAGGTAAGCTCATCAGCAACTTTATTTTCATCCCTAGGGACATACAAGATATTGAAGGCATCAAAAGATTCCACCAAGTCCCAAACTCTAAATTTGTACCTCTTAAGGTAAGATAGCTTACACTAGTACTTACTCCTTACTTGATTAACTATAAGTTTAGAATATCCATAAACAAGGAGTTCCTTGACCTTGTGCTTGATGGAAAGTTGTAATCTTAGGATGAGAGCCTTATACTCATCCAGATTATTAGTGCAGGGGAATTGTAACCTATAATATGCATGGTATTATTTTGTTATAGGGTCTATCAATATAATACCAGCCCCTAATCTTGATTTGCATTTAGCACAATCAACATATAACTTCCACAGACCAGGCATTAAACATTAGAGGAGAACTCTTAGAACTAGGTTCCTTTGTAGTTTCTAAAGTGAAAACTCCTAGATCAAAATCTAAGAAGTTTACCCTTTCATTGACAACATTATATTATGTTATCATGTGTTTCATTCTGGGTTCCCTTTCTACTCTTATCTAATTTGGCACATCTTTCCAAGGTATCAACAAGTGTGAGCAATCCACAGACATGTAACCATTTAATACCTTAGTCCATTCTCTACTCAAGAGAAATCCATAACATTAGGAATATCCATCACTTGTATGTCAATGAATTGATGAACCTTTGGTTCACTAGCTAATTTCATATGCACATTCAATAACTCCCCAATGACATTGATTATTGATTTATCCAATTGAGTAACCACCCTATGAGACTTGATTGATGTTAACCCAAGTTGTTCACATATCCCAATAGGCATAATATTAGTTGAGGATTCAAAATATAAAATATAATTATGGATATTTTTCCCAAATATCCTAATTATAAGCAAAAAGGGCAGGGACTTTGCTTTGGTTAATTTCATAGTTACATTTGCACTATCACTCTTAGGGAGCTTCCCAGGCTTCTTGGACAAGGATTCCAAGAGTAAGTCTCTTCGCTCTGTTATTTGATCTAACTCATGTAGAGTGATGTTAGATTTAATATTTTTCATATCTTTCACAATATTGTAACCAGTTTTACTTGAAGGATCAATAGTACGTTTGGAAGAGCTTCCTTTAGGTGGTTTACGATCATTCTTTGATACAGTGTTTGGAGGGGTCCCATAGTTGTTAGGTGGAGTAGAAGTAGTCAATGGCTATTTTTGCTCCCTATTTCTCAGAGGATATGTCTTCAAGAACTGTTGGAATGCTTGAATTTATTTATGGATATCCTCAAGCTCATTATCTTCTTGAAAAGGAATTGAAAAGATTCTACCATATGCACTTCGTCAGATGATTTAGATTAAAAAAGATCTGTAGCAACATATTTGTTTATAACAATTTCAAATATGTCAAATTCCTCTTGAAAAGCTTCAAAATATTTGTAAAATTTAATGTAGTCAATCTCACCATGCTTGGAAGTAGCATGCACCCTAAAATAGTCTAGTAAGGCAATATCAGTGAGGTTGATATCCATAGTCTTTTTTCTAGAGGAAGGCTCATTAGCTTTATTATTGTAGAAACTATCATTCTGAAATCTTTTTCTAGGCTTGTTAAAATTTTGGAAAGTGAAGTTCCTTCCAAGTTTGTCATTATCATTACCAACTTGTTTTTGCAATTTCAAGAAGTCTATGCTGAGTTTTTAGACCATATTTAGTATAGATTCATTCTCATTCTTTAAAATCTTAGAGTTTTGACCTTGGCTATCGTTAATGCCAATAATAGGCACTAAAGTTTTCTAGTCATTGATATGAGATCCATTGGTAGCTTGATGGTTCAAGAAATCTAGATTTTGATTAGGGGCATCATGGCTAGTAGGTAATACATTCAAAGCAGGGAATTAGTTTAATGCTAGAGTATTTTGGTTATTATTTTGGAAAAGGTTTAATGCAGGCATCTGAGGATTAATATTTGGGAAATAATAAGCCATCTATCCTTGGGTATGCATTTGGTCATTAATGACCACTACTTCAGAATAATCTTGAGCCAATGTGATGATAACTGGGATACCTCTTTTAATAAATACAAAAGTCATGGGGTCAATAACATCTTTGTAAACCTCCGGAGCCAAAGCTTCATTAGGTTTATATGGATCCATGGTCTGCCTAAACATCTTTTGGAACCTAGCATTAAAAGACCTAATAGGTTCACTTGTATCTCTCTTAATAGTTGTGAATTGATGATAGACATCACAGGGGCTTATGATCTTTCCAAATTGATCTATAAAAATAGTGTCAAAGTTATTCCATGAGATAATATAATTGTCAGGCAAATTAAGGAACCATTCATATACAACATCTATGAATGTAAATGGGAACAACCTACATCCTACATCTTCATGAATAACATTTAAAAATATTAATGCAACTTTGAAAGATTTAACATTCTCCTCCACAATTACAATACTAGTTGGACTAAATATTTGCAAATATTTTTTAGGATTATGTGGTAAGTCATGAACCACACTTGGTATATTTATGGGGGAACTTCCAAGCCATGCTATATTTAGATGAAGATCGAACATAGGAATCCTTTGAAAGGGTGAAGATGATAGAGACTTATAACACATATGCCTTTCTTTGTCTTTCCTAGTTCTTCTATGAGTTTCTTGCTCAAGTAAAGGTTCTCTAGTCTCTGAATGTGATTTGGTCTTGATCCTTGGCAATTCCAGCTTGAGGATTAAGGATCCTAATTGAAATATGATGAGTAAAGTTAGATCTTCATAGATGATCAACAATCAACTTGTATAGTAAGCTTATTTTGTAAGGATTTGCTGATAAGAGGACAAAGGACATCAATCTTTGACTAAACAAGCTCAAAGATGTGCTAAATTATGCAAAGATGATCATTCTTTGCAACTTATGACTCAAATAAACTTCCTATTGACAAAAAATTATCAATTTTAACTAGAACATGCAATATAATTTCAAATACTAATAAATTATTAGTACCAAAAGTCATATTTACTAGGATTAAGCATATGTATTCAAAGAATATCAATCTTTGCCTAAGTAAACCCAAAGACCGGTATAAAATCATGAAGGTCACCAATATTCACATAATTTATGCTAAAAAAGACACAATCATGTAAAATAGAGAGTGATCTTTGACCAAATACACCATAGCTAACAAAGATCTTTAAAAATTTGTGGCCCTCCTTCTAGCACCAATGAGAGCCTTCCTGTTGATGCTTCAAAATATACCATAGGTGCTCTTCAATGTTAATGAACACTTATCATTTTAGGATTTGAAAAATCCAAGGCATGAGTTGTAGTTTTGTGATAATTCAGTGATGTCTGTGGTGAAATAGAAGCATAGTACAGGACTATCCACAATATTTGTTTATTTTAGTGGTTGGGAGCCACTGGGGTTTGAATGTTTGGATCTTTGTGATTTTGATGATTTACAGACTAATCTAAATGAGTATTAACAATGATCTTTAAACTAAAGTGATTATTGATTAAAAAATTAGAAAAGAGAAGGGTAAGGTAGAAAGAAAATGTGATTACAAATTGTCATCTCAAATATTATGAAAAAATTCTAATTGCTTTGAGCACACATGAACCAATTTATGTTATAAAATAGTATGAACTCAAATTACATCACAAATCAAGCAAAATTTGGAGGAAATATAAAACTCATAAGAACCAAGTTTAATTTAATTATTTTCTACTGTGGTCTGAATATAGCCTAAGCACATCCAAATTTAGAGCAAAATAAAATGAAGTATACTTAAGATCTTTACAGTTAATCTAGAATTAGCATAGATTAACAACCCTATGATAGAGAATGTAACTCAAAGTACCGAGAATCCTTCACAATTAAGATGACAACATGAAATTGAGAGACAACATTGACATTTAATAAACTATAAAGATAATCTTTTCATAATTCCTTAGTTATCTTAAATGTTCCTAGTTTACAATTTCTCAAAAGCTCTCTCTTTAGAAAATGGTAACCCCTACCTATTTATAGGAAACATAGGTAGTTTAGTGGTTAACCTTTTCAAAATATCCACATTTAGGATAAGGACAACTATCCTTAATATAAAGACACAATGTGAAAGGCTTTCATGCCAGCTTGACAAGAATAATTTTATGATAATAGATTATCATATATTTTACAAAAAGAATATTCTTTTACAAATTACAATGGTGGGCCCTTCAATTATCCCTATCTGAGGAAGTATTTCATGTTGGTTTATTGATCTTTAATTAGTTCAAAATCCATTGTAGGCTTCATTAGATAATCCTCTTTTTGACTTGCTAACTTTTCAAATTCACTATCAACCTTAGCCATGAGTTCTTTGATACATTGTGGTTCTATAATTTGCTTCCATGTAGTAATAATGATGTTAAGTATCTTCTGATTATCCTTGGTAGAATGGCCTTGATTGTACTTAATGTCTTGGATGTGGACACCAAATCTCTACTTGAATTTCCCATCACTGATCAAGTCCATAACAGTGGCTTGAGAAGGGTTATCTAATAACCCCCCTAAAAGTTTCTCTATTTTGGTTACTAGGTCCTTATCTTCCTTGATGAAGTTGTTGACATTACTACACCAAGTGACCAAATCTTCCCGCTTATGTATTAAAATTCCCATGAGGATATCTAAATGTCCATGCTTGATGATCTTGAAGTCTAAGGTCTGCTTTGTCCTATGCACACTAATGAGTTCTATCATCTGAGCTTGAGAATCCTACCATTGGGTGATTAAGGCTTGTGTCATCTTAGCTTGATGGTTTAAAGCACTTAATCTAAGCTTGATGTTCTTTAAATTCTCAAATGTGTCTAGAAAATATTTATTCAACACTTGTAATATGTCCTCAGGAATTAAAAGTAGTACCTGAGCCTCCAAATCTTGCTTCACCTTCTCCAAGTTGAAGATCCTCTACTTCATTCCTTGGATTATGACTAAGGTAATTGTTGATTGTACCATTACCAAACTAGCTACATCCTCCTGAAAGATAGGATGTTCTCCTGCTTCCTAACCTTGAATGGGAGTTAAGCCCATAAATGGTTCCACCTTTTGAAAGGTGAACTCCTCAGTGCCAAAAGTAGCCTTCTTTGTCACTAATCTCTTAAGACCTAATGTTTCTAGATTGAAATTAACTATTGAGTTAGACTCCTTGAATTTTATCTACTCGAGAACTACATTTGAACTCCCAGAGGCCCCTAGGGTGTTAATCCCTTGGCTCTCCTTATTGTGAAGGATATGGATCCTTCTCTTTACTGGTCTATTCATAATGTCTTGAATCCATAAATTGATATTGTCTTGAGCATCTATGCCAACTCAAGTTAAAGCCAATTATGGAGAAAGAGATGGGATTTTTTGTAATTTATCATAAATAAACCAGTCAGGAATGGTTGGTCCATAAATAGGAGTCTCATCACTGAAGAGGTTAACTTCATTGGTAGGGTGAATGAAGGTTAACCTAGGCTTTGTTCTAGGTACCAGGGGCACCAAGGCCAATTATGCTTGCCTCTTTCCTCCATCTAATGGAGTTAAATACTTATCTATTTCATTAAAGGGATCTTATTGCCTATCAAAACCATAAGCAATTACAATGTCACCAAGGGTACTCTCTACTATTTTTCCTACCTTTAGGGCAATCATGTTAATAACCTCCACTAGGGAAGAAGGCCTCTATAGGGGTGCTTGGGGTTTATAACCTTCACTAGGTCTATACTCTATCCTTTTCCCATCATTTATAACTTTACCCTTTCCTTTTGTATCCTCAGGTTGCCCAACTTGGGATTACTTTGTCAATTCTACTCGTTGAGGCTCAGAATATTGTCCTCTGATAGGTGGTTCCTTATGAGCAGTCCCTAATGGTCCTGG
Source organism: Torreya grandis (assembly GCA_037957365.1). Taxonomy (NCBI): domain Eukaryota; kingdom Viridiplantae; phylum Streptophyta; class Pinopsida; order Cupressales; family Taxaceae; genus Torreya; species Torreya grandis. The sequence goes on from JARHVA010001319.1 coordinate 2,640,680, forward strand.
AAACAAGTGATAATGTAAAGGATGTAATTTCCATCTTTCTCTTGAGGGTTTATTTTCTTTAACCAGCCTATGCTCCAACTGGATATTCTAGCCTTTAACCTTGGACAGGATTTCTTCAAAGTTCATTGCCTTTGTGTAAATACCATCTCCCACACCTGGTTGATGTTTTTACTTAGTCTTTGGGACATTTTCATCTTGGATGTGGTTTGACACTCTATCATTGGGGTCCCACATCTTAAGGTCATCCAATTGGAAATAAAAATAATTTCTATGGATCACCATAAATTCCAGTTGCTTCCAATCCCTTATCACAATTCTGCCAATGACCAGTGGAAATGGGTGGACCTGAGCCTTCTTATTTTTATTTCATATACCATCCACTCCTTGGATGATTTGATAAGCAATCTCTTTCTCTGCAAGCTTATTAGGGACATGAATAGGCAATATATATGGTTGAATCATGATTCTTTCTATCCTTATTACATTGCAATCTGAATAGAACCATACATCCCCCATGGCTTCTACTTGTATTTTGATTAAAGGGTGGAGTATTGGCATAAGGACATTGGTTATTGCCTCATATATAACTGGGAAAAAACCATAATATATAAATTGTATGTGGTTCCTATATTTGAACATATGCAATTTAGAGTAGTGGTCCTACCATCAAGGGACTAATTTTAGATGCCAAGGAAATATATAGAAGCCAAAAGTGAATCCAAAAGGTAGGACATCATAGATAATTTCTTGTAAGTCCTTATTTTGATGTCTATGAATTATTTTTCCAAGGAAAATCTTATTAGGCCTCTAATAGGAGGGGTTAAATTCCATTCCAACATGCAGTGAACATAAGATACCAAGACCTTACTCACATAAGTAGTGGAAGGGGCACCAAAGGATCTATTCAATAAGGTCATAGCTATCCTAATTCCCTCCTTGAATTGGATGATAGGAATCCCACCATCAAGGGATCTAAAAACATGGGAGCCTTGGATTAACCAAGGTGTGAGGACCGAATCTAGGCTTTGGGTGTTTGTCCACTCTCTCAAGGATTGGAGATCAATATGAGGTAAGGAGAGTTTGTAATAAGTTTCAAAGGCCATAGGGGCATTACATGAAATATTCTTAGTGATTCCCTCTTGAATGATCCATTCCCCATCTATTTTGTAATTAATGAAAATGGGAGCAAGGAGGTCGATATAATGCATTACCTCTGGTTTGGCTATAGCATGATGGAGGCCTACCAACTGAATTGAGATTGGGTCATTACATCTTTGGTGCACAAGAACATTCCTATTTTCCTCTTGGGAAATTGGTTACAATTCCTCCATAAGATATAATAACTCAGACCAATTATTAATTCCATCCACATTCAAGGCTATCAGGTCTACCTTTGTGTCCTTGAAGATATTTCCTTCACTATTTGAAGTCAGATAAATCTCTACTTCCATTTTCATATTTTGCCTACCTATCACTATTAATGACACTGAATTATACTTTCAAGGTCACCAAAGGTCTCAATAGGGCTCTTGCTTCAAGGTTCAGTTGCGCTATTCTGATTGCTTTGTGACTAATTGATCTAAGTTAGGTCTTCTTTATAGAGGGCTTATAATTTTTTGAGCTTTAATGGTGGAAATATCTATCTCTTAATATTATACATGCCTTAGATTTTATGGGACCTTATTTTGACTCTCCACGCTTAAGTGGAGCCTATATGGATGGCTCTATGCTTTTCGTGGCAATTTTCATAAATGCTAGTTGGAGACTAGCTGTTGGCTTTCAAAAGTTTTATTTATTTTTATATAAAAATATGAATCCAAGTCCTTGCATTTCATTGGTCCTTTTATCCTTAAGTTCATTGGTTATGTCATGTGTCAAGCTTATGAGGCATTTAAAAATTCCTTAGGCTTGATGCACTGTTGGATCAAATATAGCAAATAAGCGATCACCATTAGATCTTTTTTGGGCTTAGATCATTAACTACATGACTTTAGGATGCATATTGGCCACACATCAAGCTCATTAATCCTTTGAAAAGTCTTTAATCTTGATGCACCATTGGATCAAATCCAATGAGCGAGTGATCATCATTGGATCTTCGAGGATGTAGAACTTTTAATTAGTTTGATGCCTATATTAACTTAGACTTAGAATAATGTTCCTAAAGTCCTTTTATTTTAAGAAGCACAAAATAACTTAGGTTAATACCTTTTATGCTAAGTTTTATTATGTAAAAATGCTAGGAGTTCCTTGAAAGGGTCTTTAGAAATGCCCCGTTTGCTTAGGATTTTAAAAGTTATCAAAGTTAAATTTGATGGGTTTGATAACAATAGATATGTCCTCATAGATGTTAAATTATAGGAGCAAACTTATCAAATTTAAGACAATGGAATTGCTTTGATCCAATGACTGAGTGCCATGCATCAATATTTTGAGAATTCTTGAGGCTTCAGGGTTGATGCGTGTCATTAGATAAAAGCTTTTGAGGTAGTGAGGATCACTGGATCATAATCTACGTGCTTGATAATGATTGATTTCCATTTAGGTGTTAGTTTTGGTTCATACTATTGGATCAAAATCTCTAATTGAGTGAGAAACATCATATCTACAAAATTTCATGAGCTTTAAGTTAAGGCTCGATATGTATAAAGGTTTATACTAAGGTTTAGACCTTTAAAGTTTGTTCATGCTTACAAACACAAATACATTTAAACCTTAATAAGACTTAGTTAATCCAAAAGGGCTCTCAAGTTTTAAAAGGGAAAAAGGTCCAAGTCTTGATTTTATATTAACCTTTGGTCATGTTGAAAAACATAATTAAAACTTAATATAAAGTTAGACTTAGGGTTTTTTAACTAAAAGGAAATAAAATTTCCTGCTAGACTTTGCTCATGAACATTTGAATTCAAACCCCTAGGGTTTACTCCTTAGGAACCCTAGCTTTCTCTATGGAACCTGAAACTAATCACCTCAAAGACAATCATTAGAAACATTAGTCCATGAAACATAATCACAACCAGATACATTGAAGCTCATGTTTTTCTTGAAATCGAATCTCCTTTAAATTTTAAGAGAGAATAACCCTTTCACATTCAGTCTAGAACATAAATGTTTTAAAACATTCACAAGGGTCCCCTTTTATCAAAAGCAAAAAAAAGGGGGGATGTTGGTCTCAACACATTAGTTTCAAAATCACATTATGTACATAGGCACATTAAGCATGTACACAAATCATGCACATATACACAATGGGCATGTGAAAAACATGACATCAGAGGAAGCACATAATCACAATGAGCAACACAACAATCACAGAAGCATTATGAACATGATAAGTATGATGGTAAAATTAAAATCACATAATTATAATTATGAGTGTAATAAGTAACATGTAAATATGGAATTAAAAATCATATGTCATGGAAAAGAAGTTAGAAATAACATCATATTTGAACATTGGCTCATAGAAAAATTGTATTTCAATCCTATATACATGAATCATGCATACCATACAATGTTAACAACAACTATATTAAAAAATAATCCATAAATATAGAGGAATGAGTAACCTAGACGTGAACATAATTCCCTATGCCCTACCTGCCCCTCCTCCCCCACAAATGTTGAATATGAGGAAGGAAATGGTATTGAATATTCATATCTCTCTAAAAATATAGGATTTCAAACATATGAATCGAGCACACTTAAGCATTGAATGGTATGCATTTTATGATCAAGACATGTGTGAAATAAATATACTCATCAATATGATAAGTAAGAACTCCCCAAATTTTCAGGAAATATATAACCAAAAAAGTCCATCCTCAATATGGGTCCTAGAAAATTGATGTGCTAATGTGTATCACATATATGTAGAGATATCAACTAATGATTGGAAAATGCCTTAAAAGAGATAAATTTAATACCACTCTGAGAAAATATTGTCTACTCTAAACTAGATGAATTTTTAATGTGCAAGATGAATGGCCAAAACATTTGTAAGAAGAAACTATTTTCTCTAAAAAGGATACATTGTTTGTTATGGTGGATGTATGGTCAAACCTATATGAGCATAAAATCTTTGGTCTAGAGAGGACACAATTTTTTATGGAGTTCCTCAGGCTTCTTTACTTTTCACTTCCATCGTGACCATTTAAAATGTTGCATATGGCCTCCTATTTATCACAGGGTCATATAACATGCATGTGGTCACAAATTTTTGTTTACGTGGATCTATTGATATATTCAATATAATCTATAATGTCCATGGATTTGATCTCCTACTTATGTGTTTTCTCTTATTTATGTGTTTTCATAAAATCTAATATTGAATTTTGACTTGGAAAAGTGAATTTAAAGTTGTCATGATTAACGTATAGAAATATAAAAATGAATTGAGATTATTCTCATGACTTTATAAATGTTCTTAATAATTTTTTAGGGCCATACAAAATATCTTAATCATTTCTTACCACCCACAAGATACACCAAAATGTTTCATTTACTTATACTCTTTTTCTTCTTACCTTAATTTACCACATTGTAACTCATGCCCAAGAAAACAAAGTTTATGGGCCTACATTTGGGTTTGCATAGCTAATGTGAACTAAATATCCCTAACCCATTAGACTGGAAAAGATGTTGATAAATAGAAATTTCGTAATAAAAATAACTCCAAAATGAGTGTAAAAAGTGCTCCATAATAAACTGCTAGCTAGAAAATATGAAGTGCTTGAGTGTGTCTTTTCATGATCAAATGAATCTAATGAAGTTTTTTATATTTATAAATGACTTGAATTCAAACTTTGACAATATTCAAATGCATGTTGACTTCAAATGACTAGAAATTAGAAAGGTGGAAAGATGTAAATGGCCCCATCTAACTAAAAGGAGAGTAAAGAGAAAATTGTCATGATCATACAAATGATCTTGACATGTTTTAGGACCATATGTATGGTTCTGACATAGAGCATAGAGACTTAAAAATAGATTAGGTGGATACATGACAATGGATAAAGAGGGTTTTAAGATATGTAATCGAATGAAATGATTTCATAACATATACCTTTACATATACAAATGCACTAATACCCATAAAATAACACTAAATAAAGGCAATGGTCATTTTTATGTGTCTACATTATGCACCACTTTGAGGTGCATGTTTTGACACAAATTAGGTGGAATACACATTTACTTAAAAGTAAACGCATAAAATAGATACAAAGAAATATTACACATATATATCTCTTAATACAAATACGTTGAGTCTTGGAACCTACAAAACCATTTATCTTTCCTATACAAGCATGGGTGAGTGTCAAAGTAGTAAATGTTCAATATAAATTAAATTGATATCAAAATACCTCCTTTGTCCCTTGTAAATAAAAAAAGTCCCATAATTCATCATACCATCAAATGATATATAAAAATGGAGTGGAGTTGGAACCCTTTATGTCATTAGGTAGTTGGCCTCAAAAACTAAAATAAAATCAAAGTCACAATGGCACTGAGAATTGGGAATTGAATTTGGAATCCTGAAGTTGTATAAAAGCAAAGCCTTAATCCCATATCATAATGAATAATATGGGCATAGTGAGACTTAAGAAACATCAAAATAATGATAGAAATAAATGTAAAATTTATTTTCCCCTTGAGATACAAATGAAATGCAAGGAATATGGCAAGATTTTTGTATCAATAAGAAGAAAAGTTTCCCTTACAAGCCAATGCTATGAAAATCATATGAAACATCAACATTATTATATTTTTTCCTCATTTGGGCTCAAGATATAGGCCAAGTAAATAAATAATAACACAAAATATATCAACCATAGTGTTAGGACTTGTTCCAAAGTATTAACCTTAGGTTAGGTTGTTAGGTAAATAATAAATGTAAAAATAAAGACACCTCCTTTAATAAATCATTGTCATATTTACTTAGATTGGTTTTATATTTGTGTTAATAATGAAACTAACTTTCTGGTTGCATTCCCATAAGATTTGGTTATTAGGTTAGTTATCTTTTACCAGTCATAAGTAAAAGCTATATATTCATGTTTGAATGTGTAATAGGGTTGACGACATATTGGAACCCTTTTCATGTACTTATTTTTCATGATTAATAAAATGCTCGTGGACCCACCTCAGTGGGCACAAGATTTACCCTAAGTTATTTTTGTTGATCAAGATGATTGGAGTGCTATCAGTGGTATCAAAGCATGGTAAAAGAGAATGGTGATCTCAGGAAGAAGAGGTGAAAAATAAATTCACATGATTAGATAAATAAGGCTGACATGAAATCAAGTTTGTAGTGATCAAATTTGTTCAACATAAGGTATGCCCCTCATTACACATTGGTGTCAAATTTGAAATTTGTTTAAATATTTAATTTTTCAAATACATTTTAATTACCTATATCAAATTCTATAGGATATATGATTTAAATATTTTGAGAATATTACTTTGTATGGATATATGCCTGCAAACCTCCATTTTGAAGCCATTCAAATCCTATAAGCTGCTTGTTTTTAAATCAAATCTTCAAATTCTACCTAAAGAGACCAAGTATGACATTTGTATGGCCTTTTTTGGATTTGAAAACCTCTTTGAAAGAGTGTAATGGCCTCCATATGTGTCTTACATAGATATGAAAATAATCTAAGTGAATTTGGTGATGTTTCTATATGTTTAGAGCTTTTTAAAGGCCAAAAATATGATTTAGACCAATTATGAAAGCTTTCAAGCATTATTTTTGAATTGTATGACCCATTTTTTGATTTGTGTACCCTGTATATGTATGTAAAATAAATCTAAACAAAAAATTTAAGAATTTTTTGAGATTTGATATGATTTGGAGCTTTAGATTGTCAAAAACTTGAGTAAAATCAACCCTAAAAGCATTTTAAGCAATTTTTTTGAATGGTATGGCCTCCCTAAGCAATGGTATGGCAATTTTCTACATCCATATATAATTTTACATAAAATTTCTTCCTAATTATTTAGATCTACTTAAAACTACTTAAACCTCTTTTTGTATAGCCTGATACAGTCTAGTACATAATATTACAACCCAGAAAAGTTTAATAATTTTCTTGTGGCAGCCATGGCATCCCATATTATTGGTTTAACATTGAAAAGAAGTTAAAAATTATTTTTTATTATTTGGCAAAGTGACATTGAAAAGAAGTTAAAAATTATTTTTTATTATTTGGCAAAGTTTGATATATTTTGAGACAAATTTTAGGGTTTTGGGGGGCTCCACAAAAATCAAAATTTTTTCACCTTTTTCAAAATTTCACAAATAATTGTTTTTTACTTGGAAAAGTAATATTTTTTTAACTAACCATATAGCAAAAAATAAGATTTAAATATATATTTATCCTCATATGTTTTGTAAAGTCTCATAGAGCAATTGGAAATCTTTATTTTGTAACAACCCTTAGAAGTTAGAGGTCTAGAGTTCAAATCTCTATTTTGGTGAAATTTACTACTTAGTCATTTGATTTTTGGAGGAATATTCCATTTTTGGAATATTTTTCATGATTTGCATATTGTAAAGGGCATAAAATGTGTAAAAGAGTGAAATTTAGTAGGAGAAAACAATAGTTTTGTATTTCTTTGGTGAAATAATGGTGTAATTGGTGACATAAAGGTGTAACTTTCTATTGATTTGGTGTAATAAATGAGTAATTAGTGAAATAAGGATGTAATTCTCCTATTTTTTTGGTGAGGTTTAGTGTAAAACCCATAAAAAATCTCTCTTCTGGCTCTACGTGGAGGTTAAGTGAAAACCCCCATAAAATCTTAGTTTTGTGAAAAGTGTTATCGTGATTGTGTTTTTCTTTCATTTTTTTCACTTACTTTCATTTCAAGATGCCAAAAATTCAAAATTTACTTTTAGATAGCGATCATTTAAAAATTTCTAATTACACTGATTGGAAACATTTGATGGAAGCTTCATTAGTTTTTAATGAATTATAAGATGTTGTGAAGGATGAAACTTCTATGTTACCTACATAATAGGCTAAAATTGATATTTTTAATATGTGTGGTGTTAAATCCCTAGTTTTAATCAGGTGTTATTGAACTAGAGATACTTATATTCATATTGAAAATTATCCCCATAGTTACACTACATGGAAGACTTTATCTAACTTGTTTACTTTGTCATTAGAGGAAGACAGGGATATAGGTGAGTACATGTCTAAGTTGAAGAATATTGTTACTGATTATACTAAGGTTGGGTTTGGTAAAATAGATGATGATCTCAATATTATTACTACATTGGAAAGACTACCTGTGTCCTATAAATTTTTTGTGTAAATATTACATGTCTTTAACAAGATCACATGCATAGATTTTGATAAATTGGATGAGTTGCTTATTCAACATGACCTCTCTCTCCCCAATAAATCCAAGAAAATTGAGGAATACCATGTTATAGAATCCAAACCTAGTTCTTCTTCTTCTAGTCAACAAAATTATAGAGGGCAAATTCATAGAGGGGGTAGAGGTTATAAAGGAGGCAAATTTCAAAATAGAGGTAGAGGATATAATCATAACAACTATTCAAATCAGCAATCTAGACATTCCTATGAGATGAGTGCTAGAGGACGTGGTCATAACTCTCATAGAGGTAGAGGTCTAGGTAGATAAGACATTCAATGTCATAGACATGGGAAATTTAGTCACATTGATTATTAGTGTAGGATTCATTTTGAAAAAAATTAGATGTCACAAAAGTGTCTAAGTCTAACTCTTCTCAATATGCTGACCATGATTATGATGAGTTAGGAAATGTTGCTCATGAATTATCATTCAGTGCTTTATGGAACATTGCTTATATAGAATATGAGGCTAGATATGAGTTCATAGATGTGTGGGTTATGAATATAGGAGCAACCAAACACATTAAATTCAAGCAAGACTTATTTTAGACTTACAAAGAAGCATGTCTCACTCCCGTATCCTTGGTAGATAAGTCTATGTATAATCCACAGGGACTTAGGTCTATTAGAATTTTGTTTCCTAATGGTTCCATAAAATACTTGGAGAATGTTTGGTATGTTCCACATTTCAAAAACATCTTATTTCCTTGGTAACTATTCATAAGAAGGATTAATAAATTGTGCTTCAAAATGGGCCCATTTATATTTAATCATTAAAACATGGATATAAAACCATGAGTCTATGTTATGAGGATGGAAATTGGTCTATTTGCATTGTAAAGTGCTTCCTCCCACAATGGAACTTGGGATAGTTGTTGATATAGGTATAGTTACTATGTCTACATAGCGATTGTGGCATCTCCACTATGGACATTTGAATGTTCACTCTTTAGTGGACTTACAGAGATATGGTATGGTTAATAGTTTGCCCACTTTTTGAAAAGATAATAATATTTATGAATCATGTGTTTTAGGCAAACAAAATAGGTAAAATTTTCCTAAGATTTCTTCATGGTGAGATAACAAATGTTTTCAATTAGTTCATAGTGATGTTTGTGAACATAAATAAGTCATCCATTAGAGGGTTTAGATATTTTGTTTGTTTATTGATGAGTTTTATAGGATGGCTTGGATGTTTTGTGAAAAAAATCATAGGTTTTCACTAAGTTTGTTGATTTGTTACACTTAGTAGAAAAATAAATAGGTTTACACTTAGCCACTCTTCATTTAGACAATGGTGGTGAGTATACTTCGAATGAATTTTTTGATTATTATCAAGAACATGGGATTCATCGAAAATACAATAATGATTATTTACATAGTAGAATATATTCTTTGAATGAGTGAACAAGACTTTAGAGGGCATAACTCAAGCTATGTTTCACTATAAATAAATCAATGATAATTTTTGGGTTGAATCCATTGGTACTGTAGTGTATTTGAGAAATAAGTCCCCTACAACTGCATTTTTGTGTCAAAATTTATATGAGGCTTGGTATGGGTTTCAACCAAAAGTTAAATACTTGAATTTTTTTGGATGTCTTTGTTTTTCTTTAGTTCCCACTAAAAAAATAACTAAGTTAGAACCATGAAGTAGAAAATGCATCTTTCTTAGGTATTCAAAAAATAAAAAGGGGCATCATTTGCTTGCACATGATACAGTAAAATTTATAGTGAGTAGAGATGTGATATTTGATACATTTGGTACTACGAACACTATAGATATTAATTCATAATTTGACAGGTTAGAGAGGAAGATTGAAAATTATACTAAGGGATTGAATAATGAGGCTAACTCTCATAGGTTATGGTATGAGACTAGTATCACTTCCATTTAATCTAATTCCTCTAGTATTTCATATGATAATGAATTAGACAATGTTGAAAATTCTCAAAGTCTTCCTTCAAATGGTGTACATTTAGAGAATTATAGTGTTTGTGATCTTAACAATTTAGAGAAGTATCCAAAATGGGCTCAAATTACTTTTGATGACTTGAAAGTAGATGAAGTTGGTCTAATAGGTCTAGGAGTTCTCACAAATAGGTGAATTATGTAGTGGTTGTTACAAATTCCACTGAGCCATCCAATTTTAAGGAGGCTTGCACTAAATATGTTTGTCATAATGCAATGAAAAGTGAGTATGATGTAATTCTTAATAATAATACTTGTGTTTTGGTTGATCCTCCTCCACACGTTCAACCCATAGGATGGAAATGGGTTTATAAGATTAAGTATAATCAGATGGATCCATTGATAAATATAAGGCAAGACTTGTTGTAAAAGGTTATGCACAACAAGAGGGTATTAATTATGAGGAAAAGCTTACACCAACTGCCAAATATCACACTATTCATATGGTACATTCCTTAACAGCACAAAATGTGTAGAAAGTACATCAAATGGATGTTAAAAGTGCCTTTTTGAATGGTGATTTATAGGAATAAGTTATATGAAATAACCCTAAGGTTTTGAGAAATTGGGTGTAGAACACAAAGTGTGTGAATTAATCAAAGCTCTCTATGGGCTAAAATAGGCACCTAGGGCTTGGTATGAGAAAATGGATTCTTAATTGTATAAAATTGGTTTTAAACATAGTGAATCAAATGATACTCTCTATATTCGAGTGTAGTGAAAGTATTTTATAATTATTGTTTTCTATGTCGATGACTTGTTTATCAAAATAAATGATGAAAACCATAACAAGTCTATGAAGAAGGAACTAAAAGATGGGTTTGAGATGATATATCTTGGACTTCTTCACTATTACCTTGGCATAGAAGTTACTCAAAGAAATCAAAGTATTATCATTTCACAAGCTAAGTATATTTTTGAGTTTTTAAACAAATTTGGCATGAATGATCAAAAACCTACCCTCACTCCCATGGAAAGTACCTTTAAATTATCTAAAGATGGTGGTAGTGCCCTTTTTGATGGCACCAAATATAGATAGTCAATGGGAGGTTTGATATATTTGATGACTACCAGGCTTGATATATCATTTTCAGTTGGAATTTTATCTAGGTTTATGCATGAGCCTACATAAATTCATTGGCATGTAGTAAAAAGAGTACTTCATTACCTTCTGGGAACAAAAACATATGGCCTTGAGTACCACCACAATAAGAAATTCAAACTTATTAGGTATTGTGATGCAAATTTTGGTAGATTTGTGGATGATAGAGTGTCCACCAATAGGATACACTATGCATATGGGTTCAATTGTCATTGCATGGTGTTGTAAGAAGTAGGATACACTAGAAAATTCATCAACATAATCTAAATATGTTGTAGCATGGGATGCCTCCAAATAATTTTTTATTTATGACATATTCTTAAAGATCTTCAAATTTTTCTGATTACTCCTACATGGTTATGCATTGATGATCAAAATGCAATCAAGATGTCTAGAAATCTAGTATTTCATGCCAAAACAAAATATATGGATGTCAAATACCATTATATATAAATGATGTTGTCAAATAAAGCACTTGATTCAATATATTTTTGTTGATTAGATAATTGATATCTTCACAAAACCCCTTGATAGATTAAAATTTGAAAAAATCAAAAAAATGCTTGGCATGTGTCCAAAGAACTAACTTTGGATCATGGGGGGGTTTGTTAGGACTTGTTCCAAAGTCTTAACCTTAGGTTAGATTATTAGATAAATAATAAATGTAAAGGGGCATGCATCTATACTTATAAAGACACCCCTTTTAATGAATCATTATCATATTTAATTAGTTTGATTTTACATTTGTGTTAATAATGAAACTAACTTTTGGGTTACATTCCCATAAGAGTTGGTTATTAGGTTAGTTTTCTTTTACCAATCATAGGTAAAAGCTATATATTCATGTTCAAATGTGTAAATTGGTTAATGACATATTGTCACCCTTTCCATGTACATATTTTTCATGATTAATAAAATACTTGTGGACTTACCTTAGAGGGCACAAGATTTACCCTAAGTTATTTTTTTTGATCAAGTTGATTAGAGTTATATAGTGTATCATATCACTAAATAACATGGTTGCATATGTGAACATGTACTAAAATATTTTTACCAATGTGAGCTCAGGATATATCAATTATAATACATAAATCATTGGATTTATTATAATATTAAGTCATTAGTCCACAAAAATATAACAGTAAGGAGATTGAGCAATGAAAAATATTTTTCCCAACACATACACATTATAAGGGTCATAGCAACACAAAAAAACAAAAAAATTCACATGATATGAGTCCTAGCAAGATAATAAAACATAATAGCACAATGGACATTATATCTAACATGAAAAGCATGTAAACACATCATGCATATAAACACAATTGGCATGTTAAACAACATTACAACATAGGAATAAAATACTCATAAGGAGTAACAAAACAATCATAGAGGCATAATAATCATGATAATTATGATGTTAAAATGGAAAATACATAATTACAATGAGTGTAATAAGTAACATGTAAATATGGAAACAATAATCATATGTCATGGAAAACATGTTATAAATAACATCATATTTGAACATTGGTTCATAGAAAACTTTTATTGCAATCATGTATAAATGAATCATGAATCACATGCAATGTTAAAAATAACTATATTAAAAAATAGTGCATAAATATAAAGGATTGAGTAACATAGACATGAACTCAATTACTGCCCTGAACATTGTGTTGAATATGAGGAAGGACATGGTGTTGAATATGAAGATCTCTTTGAAATTATAGGATTTTAAACATATAAATTGACCATACTTAAGCATTGAATGGTATATATTTTATGATTAAGACATGTGTAAAACAAATCTACTCATTAATATGATAAGTTAGCACTCCCCAAAATTCTTAAGAAACATCTAACCAAGATCAAACATCCTCAGTATGGGTCTTAGAAAACTGATGTGTTAATGTGTATCACATCTATGTAGAGATATCAACCAATGATTGGAAAATACCTAAAAAGAGAGAAATTTAATAACACTATGAGAAAATATTGTCTAATCTAAACTAAATGAATTTTCAATGTGCACGATGAATGGCGAAAATGTTTGTGAGAAGAAACTATTTTATCTAAAGATGATGCATTTTTTGTTGTGGAGGATGTATGGTCAGAACCATGTGAACAAAAACTCTTTGGTCTAAAGAGGACAATTTTTTTGTGGAGTTCCTCAGGGTTTTTTACTTTTCACTTCCATTGTGGCCATTTGGAATGTTGCACATGGGCTCCTTTTATTCATCACAGTGTCATAGAGTACACACAATGGTCACAACTTTGTGTTAAAGTGTATTTGTTAATATATTCAATCAATCTATAATATCCATGGGTTTGACCTCCTATACATTAATAAAGTGGCCTCGATTAAAAAAATAAAAAAAGTAAAATTGTGATCAAAATTATAAATAGGTAGCAAATTTATATAGGTGATGGAGTAAAATTGGTTGTGACTATTAGGTCGAAGTGGCCTCAATAATATATAAACAGATTGGGTTATTAAATCGAACATATAAAGTGTATGGACCCAAATATAACCAAAATATAATACATGTGTCATTATCTTACATAGTCACTGTTCACAAGATCAAACCTATGGTTAAAAAACATGTGGCAACGTCTTATTAGCCATAGGGTCACGATATTCTAAATTAAAACCAAATCTAGTGACCTACAAGGAGACATGTGGTGCAATGATGGTATATCAGAGTCATGGGATGGAATCACTTAACAAAATGGATTCACAAACTCCATGGTTTTATAAATTCCACCTTATAATATAAAAGGTCTACTTTAAATTATGACTTACAAAATAACTCATGGTAACCTTATATAGGTTATGGAGTCATAGAGTACAACATAAATTGGGTGAGGACTAAATACCCATTGGGTTTTAGAAACCAATTTAATTTTTGTTTTGGTTTATTATGATTTTAAGCCTTAGACTATAAAAGGGGTCACAATTAAAATATATGTATTTCTGAGCCATGATTTATATAATGAACACAAAAGTGAACCTTAGGACTCATGAATAAATTAAAGGGGTCATGATTAATAATTTTTTATAACATAAGACATTATACAAAGTGGGTGGCATAATCTAAACTTAGCTTATAATGCATATTGAACCTAAATACACTCAAAAAATAGAAGCAACCTATTTTTTAAATTAAGATAAAGGAAAATTTTTTAATTTTAAAATACATCTTAATTTTTCAAAAAGAGGGTCCTTATTTATTGAAATAAATGGGGCATGTTAGTGACAATAAATGGTGATTTTTGCATTAAAAATATTATTAAGTGTTTAGAATATAAAATTTATGGTTTCAAATTTTAAGTGAAAATTAAGTAATCAATGCAAAATAATTTTATATTTTAAAATAAATATCTTAATGTTAGGGGAGATCATCATATTTCTTTGCTACCAACCAAACTTATATAGTTATACTATAGATACATTGGAATTTGATCTAAGCTTTGATCCACTATTAGCCAGGTGTCCATAGCCCCAATAAAAATTTCCTTAATAACCTTTATAAGATTTCAAAAAAAAAAAATCATTCAAAATTTCAGATTATCCCTTTTCAATTTTTTATTTCCCAAGGGTTGGAAACTAATATTTCTAAGTATAAAGAAAATATTAAATTTTAATCAAAACTAATATTTTCATTACTTTCATATATTCCTCAAAGAAATATTAATTGTCATTATGTGAAATTATGACTCTTCATCAATGCAAATACTTTTTCTTTATTCATGTGAAAATTCTGAAAAAGACTATCATTTTTCTAATAAAAATCTAATCATATTAAACATGATATTAGTATTCAATCAAAATTTAACATTTTTTTTAATTTGATATTTATTCACAGTGATCCCAATTCTTTTACAATTAAATGTGACTATAACATGTGTGTATTTAGATACAATGATTATCTGGAAAGTCTCAAAGTGATCAAATACTACATATTTTTTTGGATGCAAAAATAATGTCTTTGGTTTCTCTTTTATTTTGTCTACGGAAATAATTATTTAACTAAAAATAACTCAAACAAAATTATATATATATATATATATAATAAAAAATTAATCTATAAAAGAAAGAATGCTACTCTAATCCCAAACTAACCAAAACAAACAATATAATAAAAATGGGAGGATAAATATATGAAATTTTTGTGAAACACATCCCATTTCCTATTAAAATCAAATATTTCCCATTCATAGTTCTTAATTTTTCAAAAAACATATGTATATTCTTTACAGAATTGAATTAATTTCATGTTTTCAAATTTAAAACAATTCATGTAATCATTTTCAGCATGGTGATTCTCCTCAAACATAAAATAAAAATAAGCATTGGAGTTAGGTATAATTACCTTAAAATTCGGCCAAATTAAAATATGATATTCTTTTACCCAAAGATCAGAGAGAGGTTCAATAAATACATATTATTCAAGAGCTAGATCAACTATAAAACAATTTTCTTTTTTGAATTTTTCTTACATGTTTAATATACTCTTATAGACTTGATATCTCTTGGTTTTCATCATCATTTGAAATATATTATTATTATTTAATCGACATATCTTCATCAATAATTAATGCCTCATGGTATTCACAAATAAAAACATAACCTAACTCAATGATGTAAAACAAATCCATCCTATCGTTGTCCTTTATATTTTATTCTTCTTGATGATATTCATACTAAAATATAAAACATAACTCATATATAAAATCCATGTTAAAATTAGGCTCCTAAAAATTTAAATTTTTTATGTTATTTAAAACATCTTCCTTTGTTTCATTATCATCTTTCAATAAACTATTTTCCATAAAGTCTGGTTGAATAAATTATGTACAAAATACCAATTTTTATTCACTTTTATATAATTATTTTAATGTATTAATGTATTTTGCTCATCATCAAAATCATAATATATTTCATTAAAATTATCATGTGCCACACATTCATTTGTATATATGACAAGTTATATGGTCGATTCAATAAGAATGTTCGTGGATGACTCAAAACTTTCATTATGAACAAAATCTTGATTTAATTTTATGTTATTTGGGAATCATCTATTATGGAATTATTATAATAATGGAAAACATTTATTCATTGAGGAAATAATTTCTTATCTATTTGGATTGCTTCTTGATAAGTAGAAATAAAGGTGTTAGCACTAGATTTTATTATAAACATGGAAATAATAAGATATAGAGCATTTAACTATAAATCCAAAATGACTACCTCTTGGTGTATAATGTTAATTAGAATGTTCTTATATGTATATATTTTTAAATTTTAATTTATAATCCATTATTAAATAATTTGAGTCTCTCTTAACCATAACTAATTGATTAAAGAAAATACAAGTATCAATAACTTGGTCAAATTGTAGAATAAATACATCTTCTAAATCTTGCCAACTGATTAAACTAGACATTAAACTTAAAAACCAATCATGTTCATGGTAATTTAATGTGAAGATAAATGACCTAAAAACTACACCCCCATGTTGAACATTCAAAGTTTGTAGAGAATTTTTGAAGGCAAGAACATGTTCTTTTGTAGTTCGATTATTTTGAAATTTGAAATATTTTTTTGGAAACTCATGTTGAATATCAAATAATTTTGTGGCTCTTTCACTAAGCTAAGACTTTAAAAAATAAAAAAATAATTATCTAAATTTTAGGTATTTTTAATATTTGAAGAACCACTCAACCACAAAGATTAGTTTTATGATCATGACCTCTAATTCTAAAACTATGTTGATCAATCACAAGAACTAAGTGTTATGGCCATCTTTCTAACACAAAAAACTACTGATGTTCTAGTTTGGGAACATAATCAAAGATAATAAAATAAAGAAATGGATAATTATTTTAATCCCCAAGTTAGGTCCTTATAACTCTATTGGATTATTTTCCCTATTTCTAGTATCAAAAACTTGTTGATGTGGGTTTTATGCACATCACAATTTTGGATATTCATCCTTTTATTTTAAAAACACTAGATATAATTAGGGGTAAGCATTACATTTTATATCTCTTTAATGGTTCTTAGTGGTAGAATATATTAGTATTACAATGTGGTGTTTCACATTTTTGAAATTGATCTAGGTGATTAACTAACACTTATTTATAGCAACACTTCAAACTAACAAACATTTGAATATTTGAATATAGGGAAGGGTTTGGGGGAGATGGTTGTATTGTTTTATTGCCAACTAGATGTATAAAGTTTCAATAGAGATACTTTGGTCTCTACTCTAGGATTTGATCTACTTTTAGCTAGGTATCCATACCTTGATGAAGAATGCCTTAATCACTCTTATAGGATTTTTCTTTTAAATTTTCATTCAAAATTTCAAATTTTCCCTTTTTAATTTTTTATTTTCCATGGGTTGGGAACAAATTTTTTAAGTATCATTAAAATCATAAAATTTAGTCACAACTCATATTTCCATTACTTCCACATATTCCTCAAGGCAATTTCAATTATCATTATGTGGAATTATGACTCTAGATCAATGCAAGAACTTTCTGTTAATTTAAGTGAAAATTATTAAAAAGACTTTCATTTCTCTAATAAAAATATAATCATATTAAACATAATACTAGTATACACTCAAAATTTAACATTTTTTTGAATTTATATTTTTTCATAGTGATCTTAATTCTTTCCAATTAATTGTGACTGCAACATTTGTGTAATTAAATACAATGATATCTAAAAAGTCTTGAAGTGTTCAAATTCTATATGGTTTTGTGGATGAAAAAATGATGTCCTCAGGTTCTCTTTTATTTCATTTATGGAAATAATTATTAAAAAGAAATCAAACGACCTAATCTAAGAAAACAAAACAAAAGAATATAAAGTTAAAAATATGAAATCCAGAATAAAAAATTAATCTATGAAAAAAAGAATGCAATAAATAAAAAACTACTCTAATCCCAAACCAACTAAAACTAGAAACAACTCAGAAAAAATGGGAGAATAAATATAGGAACTTTGTGTGAAACACATCCCATTTCCTAGTAAAATCAAATATTTCCCATTCACAATTCTCAATTTTGAAAAAAAATCCTTATATTGTTTACAAAATTGAATTAATTTCATGTTTTCAAATTTAAAACAATTCATGCAATCATTTTTAGCATGGTGATTATCCTAAAACATAAAATAAATCTAGGCATTGGATTTATGTAGAATTAACTCAAATTTTGGTATAATTAAAATAAGATATTATTTTAAAATTGTAAGGCTTTTTAGATAAAATTGTGTGAGAGTTTTGAAAAAACTCTTGCACAGTTTTATCCAAAAACCTTTACAATTTTATCTCATGAACTGTGGAAATATGATTACTAAAATATTATTTTACTTGAAGATTGGAGAGAGGTTTAAAAAATACTAGTTATTTAAGAGCTACATCAACGAAAAAATGATTGTTTTCTTTGACTTTTTCTTGCTTATGTTTATTATACTTTTTTGGACTTGAGATCTCTTGGTTTGTATCACCATTTGAAATATGTTCTTATTATTTAATCAAAAATTCTTCTTTAATAATTAATACCTCATAGTCTCCACAAATAAGAACATAACCTAACTCAATGATGTAAAATGAATCCATCGTATTGTTGTCTTTTATAATTTATTTTCTTGATTACATTTATGCTGAAATATCAAACATTATTCATCTACAAGAAGGTCATATCATTTTTTAAAGATAGAAAACAAGTCCATGTTAAAATCATGCTCCTAAAAAATTTAACCTTTCATGTTATTTAAAACACCTTCTTCTATTTCATTATCATCTTTCAATAAACTATTTTCAAAAAAGATTGGTTGAATAAATTTTGTATAAGATACTAATTTTTATTCACATTTCTATAATTATTGTAATGTATGAATGCTTTTTGCATCATCATCAAAGTCATAATATATTTCATAAAAAAATTCATGTGACACACATTCATTTGTATCTATAACAAGTTATATGGTTGGTTCAATAAGAATGTTTGTGCATGACTTAACAGTTTCAATGTGAAAAAAATCTTGATTCAATTCTCTTCAATTTGGGAGTAATATATCATGACATTATTAGGAGGATACCTATCTCATGGAAATTATTTTAACCTTTTAGGGTTTTACTAATGTAAATCCTTTGTTTGATTAAAAGGATGAGTAGACTAAATCAATGAAATAATATGCAATAAATAGATACTAATTTATTACAAATTTTGACTTGCTTTGACTTTCTAAAAATAATAATAAAGATGTGAAAATAAAGACTTGTCTACAAAATACCCGATACAAAATATCTAAGTGCTAAAAGCTATGATACAAACATGTTTAAGTGTTGTCGACCAAATTCTTATGTCAAGTCCTCTCCTAGATAGTAGCACCGCATTGGATAGTAGTACCATGTGACTTTAGTGTCCTAAAAATGGCACTAGTGTCCTTTATGCAGGACTACTCTTAAATTTTGGGTGTACCTACACCTATGTTTTTGGGTTATATTTTAATGTACATGAAGTATGAAACTCTATATTGCGCCTATAATATTTGATTTATGATATAAACCTTAATCCTCTTTGTAAGTAAGGCATGAGCTTAAAAATGTGTTTGTTAGTAGGATAGACTAGACATTCTCAACACCTTGATATGAAGAGAGTTGGCTACATACCAATACTCTGAAGAGGGGTCAAACCAAATGTAGTTCTCCCCACTTAAGTGCTGGTACAAGTGCAAGTGATGCTAGAATGATAATTTTATTGAATGCCTTGAGTGTGTTTGAGATTGGATATCTAGAAAATTTGATCTTAGGGTAGTTGTAGATGGCAGTATGCATAAATAGAGCAGAATAGGGATTAATAACCTTGATTTTACTCAACTTGTTTCATGTTTGAATAAGTATTTTGCATCTAATTTAGATCTAGTGGATAGAGGTCTAAAAGTCATAAATTTATAGTGTTATGTAGCTTGTACATGTAATAAAAGATGCTTAGGCCAACCTTAGGAGGGTTTTAATTTTGAAAATATATCCATCAAGAAAGATAGGGTAAAAAATGTTACTACCATTTTGGGGATACTAGTGCCATGTGGATCTAGTGTCCTTAATGTGGTGTTAATGTCTAGTTGGTAGGTTACTAGGCATGAAGGGCCAGGATCTATAAATGAGGATTTAAGACTATGTTTTAACTAACTAGGGACACTTGTGGTATATACAAAGGCTAGAAAATTGTGATAAAAGGATCTAGGATAAGTCTAGGACTAATCTAGGAATGGGTTGTCTCAAGTAGCACTCTTAGTACTCAAATACCACTTTAAGGTGACTAGATTTACACCCGCCACCCCCCCCCCCCCCCCTCCCCCCCCCCGCCCCCTCTTATGCTAAAAATGTAGCAAAGCAAAATGACTAGAATAAAGGAAAAAGAAGCATACTTAGACTTACCTAGGAAGTGAAGCCCATGAAGCGAAGTGTAAATATGTGAAGTTGGGTTTGCGTATGTGAAGCATGATCCAAAGTATGACCTGTAATGAAACATGCATAAATCAATCTTTAATTAAGAGATATAAAAATCAAAAGACTATGAGAAATAAAGAAGTAACTAATTAAAACTAAGTAAAGAGATAAGAAAGAGGAAAAGAACAAATACACCTCATTGGGTACGTGAACCAATGCATGAGCTTGGTGACAAACTATGTGTGTGCATGTATATAGAGATCAAATCATTTAATATCTCAGACTGAGTTGATAGCTTGCTCAATCTTCATGTGTGGGTGGGCTTAATAACTCAATCCAATTTTGAATCCATCATTTCCCACCCTTGTTTGGTGGATCATGACCTATGAATATATTGGATCAAACTAAAAGTGTGTCTAACCCTCTCATGTGGGTGGCTCAAGAACTCAAGTAGGGTATGATTTCATCATTGTGCACCCATGTGTAATAGATAGATCTAAAAATGAACTACATAATGTGATGGAAATATCTAACTAAGTATATATGTGATCTCCACAGCCATTCAAGTACATTAACTCTAGGCCACTCAGGAATGCCAACCACTATAAATAGAGTAAGGCATGAAACTAGTGATAACCTACAATATGATGTCAAGTGTATATAGCATAGAAAATGACGTAAATTTTTCCATTCCATCTGATCAACCTATGTGTAATTGAGCTTATAGAAATAATGTGTCATATATATGCCCCAAATCTGATATCTGAGTATACTGATTCTAAATTAAGTTGTAATAGTTGTATCTAAGTATTTGAACTAAATATTTGGATAATCCTGTTGCATATGATGCTACTAATCTGAGAAATTGATATGGATTTGAGTTGAACTAGTGTGAATCTAATAAAAAAATGAGCATAACTATCAAACCTATAACTATATTTGTGGAAACTTGAACTCTACATGCTGTACTATTCTAGCTAATCCGAATTGTCCTAAAATTAGGGATACTAGAAAGTAGCACCACATATTTTATAGTGGCACTGTGTGGCATTAGTGTCCCTATTTGGGTGCTTATGTTTGTCTAATCTAAAATCTGAGTCACTATACCGATTTTTAATTCCCAAATTTTTCCTATGTTTTACCTATGTCTGATTTCCAAAAATTGAACATGTGTGCTAAAAAAGTTCTATAAATGCAATGTAGAAGCCTAATATCTATGATAAACCCCTATGAATTCCTCCTCTTTTGAGGGTAGTTTTTGAACCTATATAAGAACTATCCTCAATATAAATATATCTATAAAATGTGTGTTAGCTAGAGTATATATGATAACTGCATGATAATCCAATATAATGTGCAAATATAACATTAAAATGTAAGAGAATCAGAGCATAGGTATGTAATTTAAGATGTATGCTATGTCTAAAATTGCACAAAGGTGTTAATATATATGTAATTAATGTGTATAAAAACAAATTTGAATAGCTACCTAGGGGATGGGACATGATGTCCATCACGACACCTAAGTAGGAAGGGTAGATGCATGAGGTTCCGATGGCATTGAGAACTAGTATGTGTAAAAATCCAAGAGAAGTGTCATGGCCATTATGTATACAAGAAATCATACATACAAAACACATGAGGCATGAAAAATAGGCCAAGGGGCTACAATATAAGGGACATGGGCACATGTCACTAAATCTAAGAAACTAAGACATACAAAGACATGTTAAAATGTCCACATGCACAAGTAATATTCAAATTATCTTATATCAACATATAAGGACATGTTGAAATGTTTGTATACACAATCAATAAATCACACACAAAGGACATGGGCACATGCCTAAGGCATAAATGAATAAAAGTGGTGTAGAGATAAAAAACAATGGCATTTCAAATGCCCTCGAATAGAATAAGAATAGAAAATATAATCAATTATAAATTAGGAAAGATAGAAATGAAATCATTAATGAATGTAGTATAAATCTATGTAAGAGTGAGAATTTACATATGCTGAGTTTAAAATAGTGATAGTCAACAAAAAAATTGAGCATGAGTAGCAATGATTAATATTAAGATGTATCAATGCAAAAACTAGAATGTAAGAAATGTAAGGATAAAACCTGGTGATAGAAATTATGTATAAGATGCCCCCATGTGGGAGGATGTATCAAATGAATAATCCTAAATTGGTGTATATGCCCCTAGTGGGTAGATGATAGCAAGTTTGGATTAGTGTAGTGGACTTGAGTCATGTAAGAAATCTACAAACACTTGACAAGAACACGTGAAACATGTATGTATGATAAAAATGACTATACTTAGATAGCTAGCATATGTAGTGTCTAAAAAATATAAGAAATGTAAACATAGTAATGCATACAATCTATAATATTTTGTTTTTACGTGCTATATTATTTTTGTATTTTCTAGATATAAGCGATGCACAAGAAAATGAAAATAAACTAAGTACAAGGAGCAAGGGAAAATAAAGTATGTATAATTAAATGTAGGACATGTAAATGAAATAGTATACAAGCAAAGTGTAGTGTCTCTATAGGCCCAAGAGCACATCCATGGGATGTGGATATGATAAAAGATCATCTAATGTCAGATATTAAATCTATCCAAACTCAAATAAGTCATCATTGTTATGATCATCATACCAATATGTATATATAAATGGAGTCTTATCCTTGGCATTAGTCTATAGTCTATGCATCTGAATAGTGTGCTACTCAACTGTGTAAGATGCCTCTCATATAGTCCAAAGGTAAACCACATTAGACTATAGAGTATCGATGTGAAACTTTTGGTTCTCATCTATGTCATCATGTAAGATGTAAACCATGTGTCTATTTTGAGTTAATGTCAAGCATCTATCTGAATGATTAATTATGGTATCCATCACCTATAACCATGCAATTCTAAGTGTAACCTATAGATGAGTGTCCCTTCTCAAATGAAGAATAATGTATTGGACACCTTAGCACCACATACAACTGGTAGTGTAATATGTCCAATAGAATATTGAAAATGTATAGCATATTTTAACTTGCTCTCTTGATAACCAATGTGGTGTATAAATGCCAAAGTGCAAGTGTTAGGATCATCTATAGCCACATGGGGGATGTATCTATCTATTACAAAAAATTGTATAGTTAATAGATCATTCCATGAATTTTGTATTATTATTGACTCTATCATGGTGCTCATATTTGTGAAGCAGCTCTTATTGATGATGGTGGTTGTGCCTATGGAGGTGGAGGCTATATGATATGTATAGTTCCCTTGGCCTTAAATTTATTTAATTTATGTTATAATTTTGAACATGTGTCAATATCATGTTTTGTGAATCTATAAAGTGGCAATAAGGTTGACCTTCTTGTGGTGAAAATTTGATAAATGATATATGCTAGACTATGGGTAATATCATCAATCCTCTATCAAGTAGTATCTTTAAGATTTGGTGTAGTCTGTCCTATGAACTCCCTACTTGAATTTGTATGACTAAATCAATATCCATGGATGTAACCATATGTACTAAATGGATCAAGGGATTTGATGTTGACTATAGCCAAGTATGAGAACCTGTAGGTATAGGATCCTAAAAAAGTGAAACTATTGGTGTAGGGTGGGGTATAAGTGCTTTCAATTATCTTTGTACTCTCTTGGGCCTATTGGTGTAAAAATCAATCCAAATAAATAATAATCAATATATATAGGTGGTTTATTAATGTAGTGACATCCTATAGGGATGTCATCATGATGCAATTTTTGGCTTTGGTCAGGGTAGGAGGTGTTCTAGAGTTATTTTTGGTCTTTAGGAGTCTTTTCTATGTGTCTAGGATGTTTAAAATTTAAACTTCATAGTTTCCTGCCAAAAGCACTTATTCAAAAACTTGAATTCTTAGAAGCCATTTTTAGGGATTATAGCATCTCTTTGATGATGTTGAGATATAATATTATGTAATTAGGAGTCTTATGAAAAATTTAAGGGTTTATATTATCTTGACCCTCCTATGACATGGTTTTGCATATTAGTTAAGTTGCAACTAAGGGTTTGTCCAAGGCTCCCATGTGGAGAATGAAACAAGATTCAATTATGAGGTAGTTAGAGGAGTTTTGAATATAGATGAGTGTCTTTTTTTAGTGATTCATGTCATTCAAGATAGTATAAGTGTGAATTTGGTATAGAGGTTTTGAATAGCCAAAGAGAGAAAACTCTACCTCATAGGTTCAGTTGTACATATTGATCAAGCATCTTTAATATTTAAGAATGAAGGAATTTTGAAATCTTGTGTTATTAAATACTCTATTAGAAAATATGTTGTAATTTTTGTTCCATTTATTAGATTAATGAATATGACTTGTTTTTTCTATGATTGAAAAGGTGAATTAGAAATTTATTCACCCTATTTTTAGACTGTATTCTATGTTAAGGAACACTGTGCATGTATGTGCAAAAGATTGAGTAAAGGTTGATTGTGAAGAAAGATACATAACTAAATTGGTTGAGACATCTATATGTGGGTAAGTATCTTAACAATTATTCTATTAATATGAGATGTCTTACTATTTTTCCATCACCATTCATATAACACTCAGTGTAAAACCTATAGAAAGTTATATTTGCTAATACAGCCAGTCACATGAACTAGGTTAAAAGATATGAGAATAGGAGTAATTATAGGTTTTGTGAGATTAAAAAGGTTTATGAGGATATAATAGAGCCTAAAAAATTTAGATAGAGTTTGGAAAATCCACTTTGAGACTTAAGGTACTCAAATCATAACCCATAAAACACACAGACTATGTCTGAGATGACAGAGGAAAAAAGTGTGGAGTATGTTGTTCCCAAAATCTGTCACTCATTTTTGGGACAACATATGAACTATTTTGGTCCTGTAGGCCAAAATTCCTTCTTCCCTTCTAAAAAATTATTCTGGGCATTCAAAATTCTCTATTTTTCAAGCTTTTTTAGCTAACAGACTCTACATGCTGATTTCTACGGACTCTGTAGGCTGATTTCTATGGACTTCACAGGCTGATTTCTACAGACTTCGTAGGCTGATTTCTATGGACTCCACAGGCTCATTTATACGGACTCTGTAGGCTGATTTCTATAGACTTTGCAGGCTAATTTCTATAGACTCCATAGGCTGATTTTTATGGACTCTGTAGGCTCATTTCTATGGACTTCGTAGGCTCATTTCTATGGACTCTGCAGGCTCATTTCTATGGACTCCATAGGAAAGAAACAAGTTCCCAACACTTAAAAAATTTCAAGGTTGGTTCAACACTGAGGTTCAACCAAAAGGTCCATCGACAAGTTTCAAACAAAGGAATGAGTCATTGAACCGTTGAACCTTGAACTAAAATGGTTCAAAGGGTTCAAAGGTTCAATGGGTTCAAAAGTTCAATGACCTCAGCAAGCTTAAATATGTTAAGCGCTTTAGAAAATTTCATAGTTCAACTGCTTTAGCAAGTTCAATGGCTTCAAAAGACTTAATGAAAAGAAGAAGGCTTGAACCGTTAAACCATTGAACCTTGAAGCAAAATGGTTCAAAGGTTTAATGGGTTCAATAGTTCAAAGGTTCATCGAGAGGTTGGTTCAATCAGTTGGTTCAAAGGAGTGCCCCAAAGCCCAAAGGCCAAAGTACCCTTGTGGAGGGTAGTGAACCAAAGGTGAGTGCCCTTGCGGAGGGCAGATGATGAGTAAAATGGATCATTGCAAAATGCTGAAAGGGTAAGATTTTCTTTGGAAAAGTGAACAAGGTAAAAAAGTTAGAATTCCTTCAGATTTGTTCAAAGGCAAAAGACAAGGTGAATTCTTTCGAACAAAAAGTTTGAAGGAATTCCATCAGACTTTGGTTTGAAATAATTCACCTAAAAGAAAAAAGCCGAAGGGAAGGCCGATCGAAAGCAAGCAGGAAAGAAACATAAAGGAAGATTTCCTTCAGATAAAATGTCTGAAGGAATTCCTTCATACATTTTGTCTAAAGGAATTGAAGTTGAAGGCCACCTGAAAGACCCCAAAGTGTAGGTATCCTTGTGAGGGACTCTTAGCCAAAGCTGAAGGGATACCTCCCCTTTGAGAAGGATTAAACAAGAAAGCCAAAGGAATTGCCAAGGAAGGTGACGGGCCCAAAGACGTCAAGATTAAGCATCATGAACTAGCCGTTGGGATTCAGACGTCCGATGACATCCCCACAGATGTCAAATTTAGGGCAATAAAATAATCATTGATCTTTAAAGGCTTGAGTGTGGACTCAAATACATTTAAAGGCCTGAAGGCCAAAAGGAAGAACCACTGAGAGAAGGTGCTAAAAGAGCCAACAAAGCTGGGAATATAGCCCTAAAAGCTCAAATTCTAGGAAAAGACAAAACCAAGAAGAGACAAAGAGGTAAAGACCAAGAATATCTGAATAGAAGTTATTCCAGTAGGTGGAACAGTCCATCGAGTAGATATTTGAGCTTGCAAATGTTAAAAGTGTGGCCTATTTTTCTCCTTTGGAGTAAAGACAAAATGGACAGCTGTGTAGATATCCGGTGACAGACCAAATGACTCAGGCCCAAGGGAAGACATTTGAGATGAAGTGACATGCCATAGTTAAGGTAGCCACCCTATTCCAGCATGGTCCCTTGACAAAGCTGAAATGCATTCAAGGCATTAAATGCATCATAGGCTATTCCATGGAACAAAGCGCCAAGCCTTTCTTGGCTACTGTATATTGTAAATCTCTTCTTTTCATAAGGGAGATCTTTTTGGTTATAGAAGTAAAACTCTGCCAAAATTGTGAGGTGATCATTGAGACTTTAAGCTCAGATTGTTAATTATATTTTTTTGTTTGAATGAGAAAGCAAGTTACTTTCAGACTTTGTGATGTAATAGCTTGTGTCATTTAGGAGATTATTCTTATGTTTATTTCTTAAATAAGTTCTTGTCCATTTTAATGAAATAAGCAAAACTAATGGAAATAATTAGGAAGGTGTCCTGAAGCCAACTGTGGAGAGACTTTGTGCTGCCACAACTATCTTTAGTGTGTGTGTTTTTAGTTTATTTCTGTGTAAAGGATCTTGGGATGACTTTGTGCCTCCATTATTCTTCATATTTCACTCTTGGGAAGTTGAGGTGGAGACTTTGTGCTACACCTCATTATACTGGTTACTATGCCCCCTATTATCAGTTACTTGTCATTACCAAAAAGATTCATGTTGTTTGTTAAACAACACTTCTAAAAGAATAGAAGTGCCTTCTATCATTTCACTAGGATTTCTCCTTTGATTTGTGAACATCATCTCTGTAAAAAGAGAGATGGATGGTGTTATCCTACCCCTAAGTGTTATTTTTAGCTTATTTATAGTATATTAATATATATATATATATATATATATATATATATATATATAACACTCTCATATTTATAGGGAACCTCCCCTTGATGAGAGGAGAGATTTGTCCCCTTTTGATGTGGTAAAACTACACGTCTAGCTGACTGATCTCCCTTACTATGGCTGAAATGACCTATTTTACTCATCAGTTAGCTGGTGACAAAATATTCACCCAACAATTTTTTGGCGACTCTGCTGGGGACACAACAATTTTGCACAATTTGAAGCCTCAAGCTTTAGATTGAAGTATCACTTGTCTTATCCATTATCATTATAGCCTTATCCATTTCCATTATATACTCTGAGTTATGAACCAGAGCCACTGGGGATTGAACGTTTCACTTTTAAAAGTCAATTCTCTGGCAAATCCATGCCAACTAGAAAGAATGAGTAGTTTGGAGCTTCAAGCTCCAAGCTAAATTAGGGCCAGTTCTTTTCCATTTTAATTCTATAATCTGGCAGATCCACACTATATAAGAAGCCAAAAAGCTCAAGGTGTTGTTGACCCTATTTTTGAGTTGGTGCAGCAGAGCAATTTTGATTTGTTTCCTCCATAACCTCACCTTCAATAAACTAGGAGTCTTCCTCCTACCAACACTAGGTCACCAATACAAGGCAGAGCTTCTTTTTCCTCTGCTAGCAGAGCTTTGCCTGTACATATCCCACCAAGATTTGTTATCCCCCCTTTCCATAGCCATATAATAGAAGTTCAAGGCCCTTGAGGTAACTCTTTTGGCCCACTCAATTTAACTCCACCTTTACATGAGCTACCACACAGTTCAAGAAAGAATTTCTTCAAATTATTTGTGATGGAAGAGTTCATTCTGATGAACATATTATAGCCTTTAGCATAGCCTGTGGCATGATAGGTGTGGAGTATGAAGACGTAGCAGTCAGGTTATTTGTAGAGACATTAAAAGGTGCTGTTGTAGACTGATTCTATCATCTGCAGGCCTAGACTGTGGCTGATTGGAACACTCTCAAAGCTAAGTTTGAAGCAAGGTTCAAGCCTACAAAAGATGTGCATGCCCTGCTGGCCCAGCTCACACAGATGAAGAAAGAATCTCATGAACATATGAGGGACTTCATTACAAAATTTGACAAGCTAAGGAACAAGATTCCTACAATTGCTTAGCCAACACTTGTGAACCTTAAATATTTCTTCATCAACTCACAGCTACCTAAAGTGAGTTTTCTACTGAGATGTGCTGGCCACATAGACCTTGCTGCTACTCAAGATTTGGCCAATGAGGTGGAAGATGAACTTATCTTGGTAGGAAAGATAAGGAGAGATCCTAATAGAGGTAAATCTTCTTTGTCTTCTAAGATTTCATCTACAAGCACCATTGATCAAATGGTGCAAAAGCTAGAAAATGAACTGCTAGCCTTGAAAACACAAGTGGCCCAAGTTATGTCTGCTCCTCCTTATCAAGATATGCCAAGGAGGACATTTCAGAACTAGTCATATCAAGGCAATGCTGCCAAAAGTCAAGGGCAACCAAATCATCTGCCTCCCCCACAAGGGAAACTTGCCATTAAAGCAACACTAGCTAACTTAGCAGTTGGATATTTGGAAACATAACATGATTTCTCTTTCTAACCTGAGTTTGATCAAGAAAATGATGTTGATCTCTTTGCATTAGACCAAGAAGAATCAGCTACCAACTCCAACATTGGTTTCCTAAATTACTAAGATGAACCTAGAAGTGAAGGTAAAGTAGTTAAGGGATCATATGATGTGTTCACCTGGTCCAAGAATCAATCAGCCCAACAAGCTGATAAAGAAAAAATAGAGGAGTGACCTTAACCTATAATTTCAATTACCAAATGAGGAACTTCTCTGCCTTTCCAGCCAAAGGACCCAGTGATTGCTAAAAAGGTAAATACATCAAGCATTCCTACACCTTCTACTTCAAATTCACAGACCAGTCCTCCCCCTCCGAAAAACTAAAAGGATGAACTCCTATCCTCTATTCCTAGTTCATTTCAGACATTTGACATAATTGACCATGTAAAGAAAACCAAAATTCAAATGTCTAAATTTGAATTCCTACAAGCTAACCCTGAGTAGTTGGATAGGTTGGTTGAGTGTGTGAAGAATAAAGCCATCCCTGCAGGACAAGATGTTGATAAGGTAACTCATGATGCCTCAAGGAACATGTCCATACCAAACAATCTTGTAATTACTCCTCCTACTGCCCCTAGGAAAATAGAGCCTTTCTATGTTTCTCTGTTGATAAACGGTCACAAGCTGAGTAATTACATCAGTGATTTCAGAGCTTCAGACAATGTCATGCCTACCAAAGTGGCAGAATCTCTTGGTCTCACACTAACCAAGACATTTGGGAGATGTTTCTCCATGGAGATCAAGTAAGTGCCACTGTCGGGACAAATCAAGGACACCCAATTTGCATTTATAGCATTCCCAGACAAGAGAATCAAGATGACAGTCTTGGTGGCTGATGTCCCAGCCTCATACGACATTCTTCTTGGATAAAATTTTTGCAAGGATGTTGGAGGAAAATTGAGCATGGACCTGTTTGAGGTGAGGATCCCTGTCAAAGGCATCATGAAGAGGCTACTCCATAAAAAGGAGGCAAAATATGTTGTCACTCAGATATCAGTGCCTGAAGCTCAAATTCTATTTGAGTCTTTAGGCAAGGATAACTATTTTTTATCTACTGAAGAGGTTCCTGTTATAGTAGATGAAAGTCCTATAGGTGGTAATCTAGGAATTGGTTCAAATAAAATAGTAGAAGGTATGAGAGAGCACAGTGTAAGCCCAAAGGAACTCTCCTCTATAAATGAAGAAAAATTTGAGAAAGGAGTAGTTTTTGATGATGTTTGGATCCTAGAATTTTATGGCAGCAATTCCCCTACTGGTGTTGGAGCTGGGATTGTTCTAATATCTCCTCAAGGAGATATTTTTCCTTCTTTATACAAGTTGTAGTTCAACAACACCAACAACACTATCGAGTATGAATTTGTATTACTCAGATTGAAGGCAACTCAAAATAGAGGTATCAAGCTTCTTCATGCCAAAGGAGATGCTGAGTTGATGGTTTGTCAAGTGAGGAACCTATGTCAAACCAAGAAAAAAAGATTGTGCCACTACCGTAATTTGATATGGGACTATATTGAAAGTTTTGATGCTTTCAATATATCTGTAGTACCTAGGGGGCTTCATAATCATACAAATTCATTAGCTGACCTTGTGATCCTCATGGTTCCTCACCTCAATTTCAAAGATAATAAGTACACTATCAAACTGGTCTTGCAACCAAGTGTGCCTAATAATGCTAACCATTGGTAGGTGTTTGATGCTGATGATCAAATCATGTGCTAGACTGAACCAGAAGAGCAACAAGCTATGGTAGTGGACCATACTACTACATGCCAAAGTCAGGAAAAGGAACTCTTCACCAAGAGAGCAAAGATTTATGGTTTTCAGATTAGATACCATGCCTTGCCATGGGGCAAGAAGAGAGAACCAAAAGGAGTGCATAGAAAATGTGATTCCTGGTGGAGAGTTCCATTTTCCCATCACTGATTCTGGGGAGAAAATGGTTTCTTACTCATTTATCAAGATGGAATGCCATTTTCACTATCTCACAGTGGGCAGCATCTGAAGCACTTCAATTTTTGAAGCATCAGATAAGATCATCTGTACATATATATATATATATATATATATATATATATATATATATATATATATATATATATATATATATATATATATATATATATATATATATATATATATTTGTATAGTCTTTAGTTCTATTTTGTGCTTTTCATTTTCATTTTTGGTGCCTTTATTTTTTGGGTAGCATGATTTCGTAGCCCAATGGCATACTTAAAGGCGCTGGAGATTCTAGTTTCTACTCCCCTCAACTGTTCCAAAATTTCAACTAAAGGAAGTTCCCCAACTGGAGCCAACTATTGTTTCCAAAATTTGTCACTCATTTTTGGGACAACATATGAACTATTTTGGTCCTACAGGCCAAAATTCCCTCTTCCCTTCTCAAAAATTGTTCTAGGCATTCAAAATTCTCTATCTTTCAAGCTTTTTCAGCTAACAGACTCTGCAGGCTCATTTCTACGGACTCTGTAGGCTAACTTCTACAGACTTCATAGGCTGATTTCTACAAACTTCATAGGCTGATTTCTATGGACTCTACAAGCTGATTTCTATGGACTCTGTAGGCTCATTTTTATGGACTCTGTAGGCTGATTTCTACGGACTTCACAGGCTAATTTCTATGGACTTTGTAGGCTGATTTCTACAGACTCCGCAGGCTCATTTCTATAGACTTTGCAAGCTTATTTCTATGGACTCTGTAAGAAAGAAACAAGTTCCCAACACTTAGGCAATTTCAAGGTTGGTTCAACACTGAGGTTCAACCAAAAGGTCCATCAGTAAGCTTCAAACAAAGGAATGAACTGTTGAACCATTGAACCTTGAACTAAAATGGTTTAAAGGGTTCAAAGGTTCAATGGGTTCAAAAGTTTAATGACATCAGCAAGCTTAAAGATGTTAACCGCTTCAACAAAGTTCAAAGTTCAATTGCTTTAGCAAGTTCAATAGATTCAAAAGACTTAATGAAAAGAAGAAGGCTTGAACCATTGAACCATTGAACCTTGAACCAAAATGGTTCAAAGATTCATCGAGTGGTTGGTTTAACGTGGTTAGTTCAATCAGCCAGTTCAAAGGAGTGCCCCAAAGCCCAAAGGCTAAAGTACCCTTGCAGAGGGCAGTGAACCAAAGGTGAGTGCCCTTGTAGAGGGTAGGTGATGAGCAAAATGGACTGTTGCAAAAGGTTGAAGGGGTAAGATTTTCTTTGGAAAAGTGAACAAGGTAGAAAATTTGGAATTCCTTTAGATTTATTCAAAGGCAAAAGACAAGGCGAATTCTTTCAGATAAAAAGTCTGAAGGAATTCCTTCAGACTTTTGTCTAAAGGAATTCACCTAAAAGAAAAAAGTTGAAGGGAAGGCTAACTGAAAGCAAGTAGAAAATAAATGTAAAGGAAGATTTCCTTCAGCTAAAATGTTCAAAGGAATTCCTTCAAACATTTTGTTTGAAGGAATTGAAGCTAAAGGCCACCTGAAGGACCCCAAAGGGTAAGTACCCTTCTAGGGAACTCTCAGCCAAAGCTGAAGGGATACCTCCCCTTTGGGAAGGATCAAACAAGAAATCTGAAGGAATTGCTAAGGAAGGTGACGGGCCCAAAGATGTCAAGATTAAGCATCATGAACTAGCTGTTGGGATTCAGACATTCGATGACGTCCCTGTAGATGTCAAATTCAGGGCAATAAAATAACCGTTCATCTTTAAAGGCTTGAGCATGGACCTAAATACATTTAAAGGCCTAAAGGCCAAAAGGAAGAACCACTGAGAGAAGGAGTCGAAAGAGCCAACAAAGCTGGGAATATAGCCCTGAGAGCTCAAATTCTAGGAAAAGACAAAACTAGGAAGAGACAAAGAGGGAAGGACCAAGAATATCTGCACAAAAGTTATTTTAGTAGGTGGAACAGTCCACCAAGTAGATATTTGAGCTTGCAAATGTTAAAAGTGTAGCCTAGTTTCTTCCTTTGGAGTAAAGTTGAAATGGACAGTTGCACAGATATCAAGTGACAGACTAGATGACTCAAGCCCAAGAGAAGACATTTGAGATGAAGTGACACATCATACTTAAGGAAGCTGCCCTGTTCCAGCATGGTCCCTTGATAAAGATGAAAATTCATTCAAGGCATTGAATGCAATATAGGCCATTCCATGGAACAAAGTGCCAAGCCTTTCTTGGCTATTATATATTATAAATCTCTTCCTTTCACAAGGGAGATCTTTTTGGTTATAGAAGCAAAAATCTACCAAAATTGTGAGGCAATCACTGAGACTTTGAGCTCATATTGTTAATGATATTTCTTTATTTGAATGAGAAAGCAAGTTACTTTTAGACTTTGTGCTGTAATATCTTGTGTCATTTAGGAGATTGTTCCTATGTCTATTTCTTGAATGAGTTCTTGTCCATTTTAATGAAATAAGCAGAACTAATGGGAGTAATTAGGAAAGTGTTCTGAAGCCAACTATGGAGAGTCTTTGTACTGCCACAACTGTCTTTAGTGTGTGTATTTTTAGTTTATTTCTATGTAAAGGATCTTGGGACAACTTTGTGCCCCCATTATTCTTCATATTTCACTCTTTGGTAGTTGAGGTGGAGACTTTGTGCTACACCTAATTTTGTTGGTTACTACGCCCCCTGTTATTAGTTACTTGTCACTACCAAAAAGAGTCCTGTTGTTTACTGAACATCACTTCTGAAAGAAGAGAAGTGCCTTCTGTCATTTCACTAAGATTTCTCCTTTGATTTGTGAACATCATCTTTAAAAAAATAGAGATGGATGGTGTTATCCCACCCTTGAGTGTTATTTTTAGCTTATATATATATATATATATATATATCTCATATTTATAGGGAACCTCCCCTTGATGAGAGGAGAGATTTGTCCCTTTTTGATGTGATAAACTTGCACATCTGGCCAACTGATCTCCCTTGTTGTGGTTGAAATGACCTATTTTGCTCATTAGTTAGCTGGTGACAAAATATTCACCCAACAGAGTAGAGGATCTATGATGAAGAATTAATGCTTTGAATATTTTTTTAACATTAGAACCAGGCCTAAGGTTCTCTCAAAAGGCTAAGAAACCAGTGATAATTATTTAAACCACAATTTTTTTGCTCTCTGTAACCTATAGGTTGTAATGGTGCATTTTATGTAGTTTATGTATCAAAGAACATGATCAAATACATGTGCAGAGGCATGAGAGGAAGATATATCTTTTTTAAATAGGTGTGAGGGAGGTAAATAAACCTTATTTAGTGATTATTTTCATGTGAAATTTTATTGAAGAGTTAAAATTTTAAAATAGTTCTCTTGGGTCATGACATACCCTTGTTAATCCTGTTCTAGGGTTTTAAAAGGAAAATGCTTGTAACTTCCAAATTTGGTTATTAGCTAGACACCAATTCAGGCTAACAAATTTTAGAGTTTTTAGGGTGATTTTTTATGATTCCATACTTATATAGGTTATTGCAAGTGAAACAAGGTTCTAAAAGCCTAAAAAACCTAAACAAAGAATAAAGGAGGTGTAGAAAAGGGGTCTAAGAGAAGGCTAAAAGCATGAAAATTTGTGTAAAGCCCAGATAGGATAAAGGGTATGTGAAATAATTTTTTTTTCTCAAATTTCATATGTACAAAGCTATACTAGATGAATTTCTCTAAAAAAGGCTATAAGGCCTATGAAGTTTATGGATAAGAATTGTATAAAGGAAGCCAAGAAGAGTTGAGTGGTTGGTAAGTGGGGTGAGAGGTATAAAAGACCCTAAGAAGCATGTTTTAAAATAAATAAGAACCATAAGAGAACTAGGTAAACCTTATAACCTTGCATTATGCATGAACAAGATAACCACTAACAAAGAAGTGATAAGCCATTGCCGAGGAAGCAAAACAAGGATAAAGGCAAAGAGAGAGATTGCTTGTTAACCCTCTACATCATTTTAATATCAAATCTAGAATATACCTTGGCTATAAGTAAAGGAAGGATATACATTGATCAATACTTGATATTATTCAAATATTTTAATACACATTTTAGGGAACAAGCCAAATAAATACAAGGTGGGTGATAAAAGTTCAAGATAGAGTAGAGTAGGAGAAGGCAAGAAGCTAATACAATTCATGACAAGGTATGATTGTTTATAATTTCTTTGAAAAGGTTCTAGTTGTATTTTTTCTACTAGTTTTCATTTATTTAGTGATTTAAAGAAGAAATAAGATAAGTGATAGGTTGGAGAACCTTGAAAGGTGAAGGCAGATAAAAGGATAGTGTGGCAAAGAATCCCAAAATCCAACAAAGGTTGTGAAGAATAGAGAGGGCTATTGATAGATCAAGGAGAATCAAGCTCAAGATAGAGCTTAGCTATAAGGAGAAGAGTCCTAGTTGAAGACCAAGAAAATAAGTAGGAGACTCCAAGTGAGAGTCTATTGAGAGAGTAAAAGAGAATAGAGGTGACCAAGAGAGGTCAAGAAGGCAAGTCTGAAAAACAACTTGTCAAGAAAAAGTAAGAGAAATAAAAGAAAGATTAATGAAGAGCTTATTACAAGAATATTTCCACAAAAAGATGAAAGAAGAAGTACAAAAATGAAGAGGTGAATGTTGACAAGGAAATTAGAGAGTTAAGAAGAGTGTTGACAAGTATGGAAGAAAAGTTGAGGGAGATGTTAAGGGCATCTAAAAAGAATTTCAGTGTCAAGATCAAGAAGAGAGTACATTATGTATTCAGGGATACAATGGAAGAAATAAAAACCTATAAGGTAGTTACTAAAATGAGACATCAACTAGAGGATATGATTGAAGAGTTTGAACATATGAAGACAAGGAAGATAGATGATCAATTGAATATGCAAACACAATCTTGTGTTATCCTGAGGCAGGTGAACAACTAGATGACATGGTAAGAATAGGTTAAAAAGCTCAAAGATTCATTAATAGCATACAGAAGGAAGAGTTGGTCCTAAGAGAACATGAATAATCTAAAGAGGTAAACACATTTGTTGACCATACTAATTTTTTTGATGTACATAAAACCTGTAGGATATGGATGATGTAATACATAAGGAGGATGATAATGTTTCTAGTTTAGTTTCTAGAGTGCTAATTGTAGGTCATAAGGAGTTTGTACAATATGATGAAGAATTGAAGATAAGTACTCAATATAAGAACACTATTGCAACCTAAGAAAAACATAAAAAGTCATGGCACAATGAAAATTTATCATGTGAGTATGTAAATTAGTTGTTTATAAGCCTATTTAGGCATTTGACAATGATCTATAATAGTGAATATATACAAGGGTTTATAGTTAAAGTTAGTTCTTTTAGGAACTTTGATGAATAAGACTAGGAATGGGCTGATAAGTGGATAAGAGGTCCAAGAAAAGTAAGAAGTTGAACCAAAAAATAATAGAGTCAAGAGAATGAGTCATTGGCAGGAGTTGTGGAAGAAGACAATGAAATATGGTAACTATACAATCACCCCTTGAACATGAAGGAACAACACAACATTCACATGGTAGAAAAGCAATAATATAGGAGTCCACAACAATATGAAGCATGCAAAGAACAAGAATAAGTGGCATACAAGATAGAGTGAATAGAGAAGATAGAAGTGGTGAAGGTGATGAGGAAAAAGGATGAAAAGACACCTACACAAGAAGTCTAACATAAAGATAGAGAAGAATTTTATCAATTTGCAAATAAGGTAGGATGGATAAATACTTAAAAGTATGTTCAAGGTAACATAGCATATGTTTTATTTAACCATATTGTGTCATGTGTAGGTATGTCCATCAAGGACTTGAGAAAATTAAGGCCTAAATGTGGGGCTCAAGTTAATGTTCAAAACTATGAGATCCAAGTGGAAGCAGATCAATAAGGAACATCAATCAAGTGTCTAAATAAGAGCATATGGGAAACATTCTCTAGCTTGGTGGTTTTATGCAAGGGAATACTATAGGGATGTCATCATGATGTCATTTTTGGCTTTGGTCAAGGTAGGAGGTCTTCTAGAGTTGTTTTTTGTCCTTATAAGTCTTTACTATGTGTCTAGGATGTTTAAAATTCAAACTTCATAGTTTCCCGCCAAAAAGTTGAATTCTTAGAAGCCTTTTTTAGGGATTATAGCATCTCTTTAATGATGTTGAGATATAGTAATATTTAATTAGGATTATTATGAAAAGGTGAAGGGTTTATAATGTCTTGACCCTCCTATGACATAATTTTGCATATTAGTTAAGTTGTAACTAAGGGTTTGTCCAAGACTCCCATGCGAATAATGAAACAAGACTTAGGTATGAGGTAGTTAGAGGAGTTTTAAATATAGATGTGCTTTTTTTTTTAATTTATTCAAGTCATTAAATATAGAATAAGTGTGAATTTAAGAAGGGAAAAGAGGTTTTGAATAGCCAAAGAGAGAAAGCTCTGCCTCACAAGTTCAGTTGTACATATTGATCAAACATCTTTAATATACAAGAATGGACTTTTGAAAGCTTGTGTTGTTCAACAATATGTTATAAAAGATGTAATTTTTGTTCCATTTCTTATATGAATTAATATGAATTGTTTATTCTATGATTGAAAAGGTGAATTAGATATTTCTTCACCCTATTTCTAGACTGTATTCTGTGTTAAGGAACACGGTGCATGTATGTGGTAAAAGACTAAGTAAAGGTTGATTGTGAAGAAAGATTAATATATAAATTGGTTGAGACACACACACACACACACACACACACACACACACACACACACACACACACACACACACACACACACACACACACACACACACACACACACACACATGGTTAATTACATTAAAAATTATTCTAGTAATGTGAGATGTCTTACTATGTTTACATCATCATTTATATAGCACTTAGTGTAAAACTTGTAGAAAGTTCTATTTGCGAATATAGTCAGTCACAAGAACTAGGTTAAAGAATATGAGAAAAATAGTAATTAAAGGTTTTATGAGATTAAAAATGTGTAAGAGGATATAATAGAGCATAAAAACCTTAGACAAAGTTTTGGAAATTCCCTTTGAGACCTAAGACGCTAAATTCATAACCCACAAAACCCATAGACTGTGTCTGAGATGATAGAGGAAAAATACAAAGTAATAAAAGTGTGGAATAAAGGATCCTTGATTAAGAAGTAATGATATTAATAGTTGTTTAACATTATAACTAGGCCTAAGGGTCTTTCAAAAGGCTAATAAATTGTTTATAATTCTTGAAACCATAAATTGTTTGCTCTTTGTAACCTATAGGTTGTAATGACATATTCTATGAGGTCTATGTATCCAAGAACATGATTAAATACATGTACAAAGGAATGATAGGAAGATCTATTATGTCAAAAAAGGTGTGAAGGAGGTCAAAATACCTTATTTAATGGTTATTTTCATGTGAAAGTTGATTGGAGAGTTGAAACTTGAAATTGTTCTCTCAAGTCATGACAGACCCATGTTAACCCTGTTCTAGGGTTTTAAAAGGAAAATGCTTGTAACACATGATTCCACTGATTGAATTTTTAAAAATTTGGTTATTAGATAGAAACCAATGAAGGATAATATATTTTAGAGTTTTAGGGTGATTATGTATGATTTCATGCTTTTAGAGGGGATTGCGAGTGAAACAGGGTTCCAAAAGCCTAAAATACCTAAACAGAGAACAAAGGAGGTGTAGAAAAGGGGTATCTTTCAAGTGCCATTATTTTCCATGAAAGAATTACTATGCTCCTCCTCACCACTTTTTTAAAAATCATAAATTTCCATGTCCTTCCACAATGCCTATTTGCTACATCTGTCACAAACCTGGTCATATTGCTCCGCAATGCCATTGTAAAAATCTTGTTGTTAAAGCCATCTTTTCCTCCAATGCAGGCACGTGGTGGGATGTAATTGACACCAAATAAGATATCTTCCAACAATATTACATCCATGAACCAATTCTAGATGAACTCTCTGATGAAGATTTTGATGATGCTGACGCTCTCAAATCATTAGTTGATGATTTGGAACAACCACTCACTAACATGCAATGCCCATGGCATCATGAATATTCTATCCTCCCATTTGAATCACATGGAAGATGGTCTCACCATAATGATGAAGTACTTGAATGAGACTCTCGACCAAGAAATAGATGCTATAACAGAGGATGAAGCAACTCTAGAGGAAGGTAGCCATTCATGCCCAAAATGCCTCCTTTTATGCAAAGGCCTTCTAATCCCCCTTTGCAATTCTAGAGCTCTTTCAAACCAAGTGATTCTTGGATCAAGAAAAAATTTACAATCAAAGATCCTCCAAGAGAAGTCCATTCACCAAAGATTGAACCATAATGGAATATACTTCTACCTACTAAAAACACTGAAGATGAAGAGGTAGATGATTCTTTCTACTTAGACCAAGACTATTGCCCAGAGCAAGGTGCATGCAATAATCTCAGAGAAGAAGAAGCATACAAAGAAGAAGCTATGTACCATGAACAAATATTAGTTTGAGATCCAACAAAGCATAAACTGGTATGTACAAGTATCCCTCCATTAGATATACCAAAACCAACCTATTTAACACAACTAATTAATGGAAAGTTTGCTCAGTTTATAACTCTTGAAATTAATGGCAGACTGGTAGATGCACAGATAGATACAAGTGCTTCTCTCTCTTTTTTAAACCACAAATCATCTGAGATTGGAATAAATTGGATGATTCTCTGACTTACAAGAGTAGATATTCAAGGGAATAGTTTTGTCTTTAATATGTATAAACATCAAAAACCCCTAAGGATCCAAGATAAAATCTTCCATTATGACTTTTTTTCTCTAAGAAAAATTCCTATAGATATTTTATTAGGTAAAGCTTTCATTGATAGATATTCACTATGGGTCTACTACAAAAAGTGTCATGTTCACCATAGACAATGAAAGACTGAGGATTCCTCATCTAATCTATACAACTAAATAATTTATTAGTTCCGTGAGCCAAACCCCTAAACTTATAATTCCTACTGAAATACAAGTCATAAGAGAAATAATTAAAACCACTATTTGTTCTGACAACCCTTAACATTTTTGGTCAAAATCTATGCCTGGGATGGATATCAAAATCATCAAAGGTAAGCATATGAAGATTGGGAAAATGATCCCAATTCTTGCATAGGATTATAATGATATGGAAGTATAAATAAAATAAATATAAATTAATGGCTTCATTGAAATCTCAACCTCTCCTTTTTGTTGTTATGCCTTCATGGTAAACAAGCATTCAGAACAAAAGAGGGGTAAAAAGAGAATGGTCATAAATTACATACCATTAAATGACATTACTCAACCATATCCATATCCTACACCAGATAAAAGCTATTTACTGGAGAAAGTAATAACATGTAAATATTTCTCATAGTTTGATTGCAAATCTAGCTTTTATCAGATAAGGGTCAAAGAAGTCGACAAAGAAAAAACAACATTCAACTATCCTTTTGATCATTTCCAGTGGACTCTTATGTTGTTTAGTCTAATGAATGCCCCAACATTTTATCAGGCTCATATGGATGCAATTTTTAAAGGCACTTCAGATTTATTATGTGTATATATAAATGATATATTAATTTTTAGTAATTTTCTTTCTGATCATTACTCCCATCTTATGAAATTTATGGAGCTGGTATAAAATGTAGGCATAGTTATATTTGAAACCAAAATCTAGCTATGCAGAATAGAATGTAATTTTCTTGGAATGATTATCCAAGATTCTAAATTACAAGTCCAGCTGCATATCAAAGAAAAGGTTTTTAGTTTCCATGAGAAGCTTGACAAACGAAAGCTTCAAGCATTTCTAGGATTTTTAAATTAGTTGAATAGCTTTTACCCTAACTCTGGTGAAGACAGGTTTATACTCCAGGAACTTCTCCAAAAAAGGAAAACATTCCAATGGAAGGATGAACACAAAGCCACCATCTAGAAAATAAAATCCAAAGTATCATTGCTTCCTGAACTACACATCCCAAAATTAGACCAGTTTTTAGTTTATACTGATGCCTCAGACATATCATGGGAAGGAATGCTTGTTTGTAAATATAACAATAAAAAATTTATGTGTGAATTCTCTAGTGGAGTATTCAATGCAAATACATTAAAATGGATCTCTTCTGATAAAGAGATTTATTTTGTGAGAAAATATTTAGAGAAATTTATGCTAAAAATTCTTCATTTGCCACATTTTATTATAAAAATTGATTGTACTAGATTTATGACCTTTAGAGAAAAGGATCATGGTTGGAAAGATGGTCTCAATAAATATGTTAGATGGTAGGCATTTTTAAATCAATTTAATTTCTTTGCTGAACACATAAAAGGCACTAACAATATTATAGTAGATTGGCTAAGCAGAAATCCACCAACAAAATTAATGCATCAACCCTATCCTCATTTTAATTTAACCAAAATCTATAATCAAGGATTTGCTTCTTTGAATATTCTTGTTCAAGAATAGATTCTCAGAGAAGGGTTCCATCCATGATATACTTGGATTTCTTATGCTATAGGATCATATCTACAAATGTCTTTTGTAACATCTATACAGGCAAACCACCATAAAAGTATAGGTGTAATCACTATTGAATCACTAAATAGTGAATTACTATTTCACCAGTTCAATGAACTTGTAAAGCATCCTATGTGGGCATAGTGGATTAAGATCAGGTCATCTCATAATGAGCATCTATACAGGTGGATTGTAAGATATGGTCCACATCGTATCCATGAAGAAGAAAATCATGACCAAGACACTGTAGTACATATGATCATTCATCGACAACTAGAATGGGAATCTTACTTTTATATTAACCCACACTATCATGCATGTGATGCTGGACCCCAACACTAGCATCTTTCCAGTACGTTCTAGCTAATGTGTCTTTTTTCACTGATTAGTGAAGATGATTTGCTCATTGAAGTGGAAGCCATGTTGGACCCACCAAACCAAATGTCCTCATCTAGTGCATCTAATATTATATCAATGTAGCTAATTTTTTGGATGTAAAGCATGATGATATAGACACTACCTTGGCAAAGATTCTAGGTAGGACCTCCCAATTGCTATAAATAAAGCCTCTCTACTAGCATAAATCATCAAAAAAAATTCTAAGCTTTAGAAATCTAGTAGCCTAATCAAGTGTATGCTCTTTTATTACCTCTTGAAGGAACATGAGAATCAAAAACTTGATATATTTTTAAAAGAGTGTAATAATTATTTTTGAATGATAATAGTGAAGCTGTAGCCATTCAACCCCTACCTACTGTCGTGGGTTTTCTGTAAACAAACAACAGGATTTAAAGGAACATCTACCGATGAAGAAAAATATTGGTCTAAAAGAAGGATAAGAGCAATAAATTTTTTATAAAGCCTAAAGAGGATAGATGGTATGTGAAACACTTTTTATTTTCTCAAATTTCATCCATATAGATCCATATTAGAGGAATTTCTCTAAAAAGGGCTATAAGGCCTGTGAAGTGTATGGGCAAAACTTGTATAAAGGAAACTAAGAAGAGTTGAGTGGTTGGTAAGTGAAGTGAGATTTCTAAAAGACCCTATGAATCATGTTTAGAGAATAGAGAATCACAAAATAAATAGGTAAATCTCATAACCTTGTATGAAGCATGAAGCATGAAGCATGAAGCATGAACAAGAGAACCACTAATAAAGAAGTGACAAGCCATTACCAAGGAAGCAAAACAAGGATAAAGTCAAAGAGATAGATTGTTTTTTAACCCTTTGCATCATTTATCCTCCTATGTAGTGGCTTATGAATCTCAAATTTATTAATGTAAACCTCTTATGAATTAACAAGTAGTGGTAACTATGATATAACAATCTCGTCATCTACCCTGTGTGAGGATGTTTGTACTATGAGAGGTTGTTCCTCTATCATTGGTGAGGGTAAATATGCTATATAAAGTTATGAATATGGTATATGAAAATTATTTAT
The DNA here is from genome assembly GCA_037957365.1 of Torreya grandis. NCBI lineage: Eukaryota > Viridiplantae > Streptophyta > Pinopsida > Cupressales > Taxaceae > Torreya > Torreya grandis. Next base: position 2,684,633 of record JARHVA010001319.1, read on the forward strand.
ATAATCCCCACCTCATATGTATGCATCTTCTCAATGGTAATCTGATGAGTTGGGGATTCAATGAGAACATGAGGTGTCCCATTTGATGATGTACTCAGGCTATGAGGCTCAGTGAGTCTATAATATCTAAATGGTTAATTATCTACTAAACATGTGTATAAGTACCTATCATTTAAAAATTTTATGCATATGTGAAGAGTATAAGGTAAAACCTCCATATCATGTATCCAAGGTCTCCCAAGTAGCAAATTATAATGCAAAATGATTTGGCATCACCTAAAAGTGTGTAGGTAAGATTTTTGGTCCCATTATAATGTCTAATGTAATTGAACCCAATGTCTATCGAGGAATGTCATCAAACCCTTAGATAATATTATATGCCTTTTGAATAGATGTTATAGCAACCCCCATGGCTTGTATAAATGTGAGGTTACATATATTGAGTCCTGAGCCATTATCGATCTAAACTTGTTTAATAACTATGTTATTTATTTGAGCTTAAATGAAAAGTGGAAAATTCTGATCAATTCTTAACTTTGAAGTTAAGACCTCATTGGAAAAAGATATCACATATTTAACATCCTTTATAGTGTTCATGATAGATGCAAAATAAGATGGCTCGATATCATGAGGCACAAATGTATGATTAAGTGTTTGAAAAAGATTATCTTTGAAATTTGTTGCTTTGTGAAGTGATTCAATATAGATATAATGGCTGGTGTATTTCTCAATTGATCCATTATATCAAATTATCTTCACTAATCTCTGGGTCCCATTGTAGTGTGTTAGGGATGAGGATAGATGGTATGGTTATGATGCTCCTATATAGGCTGAGGAGGCACCCTATTCTGCTTAGTGACAACTTAGACCATAGGATATACTATTTTTCATGGGTGAGTAGTAGAGGTGTGATGGGAGCATGGATAATCAAGTGGTCTAGGTGGAGGTAGAATAAAAGGAGTCCTATGATCCCTCTATCATCTAGTAGTAACTAGAGGTAACTCAAAGTGAAACATATAGAAATGATTTGAAGAAAAATGGGACTCACATGATGGAGGGCCAATGTGTAAAATAAGTTTATCTCTAACCAAATCCATGATAGGAGTAACATACATGTGTAATTTTATACAAATAATTGGTAATATACATGCTCAGCAAAGTAAAAATATTTGTACCATGAAGTAGAAAATGGATTTTATCATGATAATCATGATAATAACCTATAAATTAAGAATGAGTAAATGTTATAAATTTGAACCCTAGGGTAATCTAGGTTTATGGCTTGTGAAATGTTCAAAGTAAGTCGGGTTCACCAAATGTTTTAAAAATTTAGGGTTTTACTAATGTAAATATTATGTTTGATTAAAGGGATGAGTGTCTAAATCAGTTAAATAATATGTAATAAATAACCAATAATTTGTTACATATTTTGACTTACTTTAGCTTTCTAAAAATAGTAATAAATATGTCCAAATAAAGAATTATCTATAAAACACTTGATACATAAGATTTGAGTATCATCAATTGAATCCTTATGTTAGATCCTCTCCTAGACAATAGTGCCACACTTGGACAATAGTGCCATGTGGATCTAGTATCCTAAAAATGGGGCTAGTGTCCTCTATGCAGGATTGCTCTTAAATTTTAGGTGCACTTACGCCTATGTTTTTATGTTTTATTATTGAATTTATGAAGTCTATAAATTTGTATTGTGCTTGTAATAGCTGATTTATGATGCAAACCCTAATCTTCCTTGCAAGTAAAGCATGATATGAAAATTATGTTCATTAGTAGGATAGGCTAGACATACTCAACACCCATCTATTAAGAGAGTTACCTACATATAAATACTCTGAGGAGGGATCAATCCTAATGTAGTTCTCCCCACCTAAGTGTTGGTGTAAGTTCAAGTGATGCTAGAATGATAGTGGTCTTGAATTCCTTGAGTGTGCTTGAGATTGGAAATCTAAAAAATCTTAGCTTAGGGCAATTGTAGATGGTAGTATGCAGACGTATGATAAAATAGGGATTATTAACCTTTATTTTGATCAAATTATTTCGCGTTTGAATACTTATTTTGTATATAATTTCCATCTAGTGGATAGAGATCTAAAATTCATGTATTTATAGTGTTTTATAGCTTGTGTAGATAATAAAATATGCTTAAGCCAAATTTAAGAGGGTTTTAATTTTGAAAATATATTTATTCAGAAAAGATAGGGTAAATGACATTAGCACCATTTTGGGGACACTAGCACCACGTGGCTCTAATGTCCTTAATGTGGAGTTAATGTCTAGCTAGCATGTTGTTGGGCACGAAGGGCCAAGATCTAGAAATGAGGGTCTAATACTATGTTTTAACTAACTAGGGACACCTATGGTCCTTGCAAAGTCTGGAAAAGTGTGATAAAAGGATCTAGGATAGGTCTATGTGTAATCTAGGAATGGGTTCTATCAAGTAGTACTCTTAACACTCAAATACCATTTTTAGGTGATTACAAAAACACTTATTTTTTGATGAAATAATTGCTTATCTATTTTAATTTATTCTTCATAAAATGAAATGAAGGTTTTAACACTAGATCTTATTATAAATATGGATAAAATGGGATATATATCATTTAAACATAAATCCAAAATGATTACCTATTTGTGTCTAATGCTGATTGGAATGTTATTATATATTTTTTGAAATTTTAATTTGAAATTTCTTAGTAAATCATTTGAATCTCTCTTAAACATAATTAATTTATTTAATAAGATAAAAGGATCAATAAATTGGCTAAATTTTAGATTAAATTCATCTTATAAATCTTTCCAACTTCTGATTAAACTAGGCATTCAAGGTTATTTAATGTGAAGTGAAATAACCTACAAACTACACCCCCATGTTGATCCTTCAAAATTCCTAGAATTTTTTTGAAATCAAGAACATGTTCTTATGTAGTCCTATTATTTTGAAATTTACTATAATTTTTTTGAATATTGTGTTGAATATCAAACAATTTTGTGGCTCTTTGACCAAGCTAAGCCCCCCCCCCCCCCCCGCCCAATTTTTAAGTATTTTCATATTTGAAAGAAACACTTGACCAAAAAGATCAAATTTTTTATGATTCCCTCTAATGTTAAAAATATTATGATTAACCACATAAAAAAGTGTTATGTCCCTCCTTCTAGCACCAAAAACTTGTTGATATTCTAGTTTTGGAACACAATGGAAGATAGTTAGAGAATGCAAGGGCTAATCATTGTAATCCCAAAGTGAAGTCATTGTAAATCTATTGATTTATTTTCCCAATTCTAGTTTAGGTATTCACCCTATTATTTTAGGATCACTAGATATAATATGGGCACGAGTTACATTTTACAATTCTTTAATGGTTCTTAGTGGTGAAATATATTGGTATTGCAACATGGCCTTATACCTTTATGAAACTGATCTAGGTGATTAACTAACACTTATGTATAACAACACTTAAAAATAACTAATATTTGAATATTTACAGTAATTTTAATCTTACTACATAGCGAATTAGATGTCATAAATAATTAAAAATAGAGGGAAGTCTATGACAGACAAATATATTTAGATCTCTGCTTAGATATTATTTTCTAAATTAAACAAAATCTAAATTTTATTTCTATATTAAACTATTATTTATCAAACCCAATGAACACTCAAATTTAGAAAAATACAATGCAAGAATATAAGGATGAGTGATTATGAGTGAATCCTTGTGATCTAACTTATGTAAAATGAGACATTGTAGAAAATAAGATACACATATACATCAATAGTTATTAAAATATCATAATTAATCCACAAATATTATGAGAATACCACAACACAATCTAATCAAATAAAAACAACAATAAAAAAAGTGAAACAAAGATCGATTTGCATAAAGAAATAACAACCGATTTTACTATAAATTTAATTACCACCATAGAGGATTTACATGATTTTTAAAATTTATGATATATTTTATGTTATATAAAATAGGTTAATACATTTTTAGACCTTACTACTATAAATACTACTAAATAAGTAATGCAAAAATATGAGAATATAACTTAGAAAGTATTCAAGCAACATGATGATAACGTAGCAAGTAAAACAAGTATCTAATTAACATTAGGTTACACTCAAAAATATAAACAACTATCCAAGTAACATGAGGTTAATATAAACAATTAATAAAATTATTCAAGTAAAAAAAGGTTACACTTAACAAGAAAAAATGAATATAATCATGCAAGCAAGATTGTAATGTACAAACTGTCTAAAGTAGTAGACACTCAACACAATTATCTCAAGAACAAGACAATTATCACACATCAAAATAAAAAAAACTATAGATAAAAATACCAATAAATAAACTACGTATGTGTTTATTCTCAATTTTCTCTTTCTGCCCACAACTTCTATGATTTAATGCCCTCTTTCCTATGATGCCCTCCCTCAAGATTTTGTTGTGAAGTATGGATAACATGTCTTGCATCCACATAAATTAGATAAAGAGGGTAGTTAATCCATTATCAACATAAATATTTGAAAATACTAACATAAAGTAACATACTAAATAAACTATTATATTACATTAAAAATGTAGAAATAATCACATTAACATGCATTTTCTATAACCATTAAAATTTTTCAAATTCAAATTTAAAATGCTAACATCATCATATAACTAATTAAAATAGTCATAAAATAGAAATCCATAATTTATAATGGTATTAATAAATCAAAATTTTCATAGTAATTTACATTAGGGTAAAGCAGGATGTAATAGATATTGTGATTCATAATGTGCCATGTGAACATTGGTTTTTATTCTTCTTTTGCCTTGAAAACCTTAGGGATCTTTGTGAGATATTTAAACCTAAAAAAAAGAGGGGAATTTTAACTATCTAATCCTAACCTAATCACCCCATTGATGATTAAATTTTTCATATGTATCCAAATACTATTAAGAGGGAAATCTATTTACACGCAGTTCTCCCACCTAGAGTGATTGTGCAATTGTGCTCATTGCCAATATGTATGCAACTAAAAATGTTGATTTGATACTTGATAATGATATCTCTTAACTTTATTTGAGACTTGGCTCATGGATGATCCTTGTCATCCTTGTGAAAGGTCTTATTTTTTTGAATAATATGGCAGACATTTTGAATGCACTGAAGTGTAGAAGTGCTCAATAGATCGTGCCAAGCTAGGAACCAAGTGTGTATTTATATGAAAAAAATTTCATAATTTAATTTATCCAACATTATGAAATGTAAGAGAAGACAAAAAATAATAATTCTAAATTTTTAAATTATCCATTACTTGGCATGGATCATGACTGCTCTAAGTGGGCAGGTCTATAGTAGTGAACATGTTCTAGAAAATTATGGACAATTGTCTTGATCTAGAGATAATTTGAGGGTGGTAAAAGTCAATTTAATAATTTTAATTTGATATTTATGTGTAGTTATGATGGAAAAAAGGGTCAATATTATAGGTAAATGACTTTGAGGAATGATGAAGAGTTGTGTATTTGGGCACAAGTCAAATGGTTTAGAATGTGTCAAGGATATAGTAGTTATGAATAGATTTAGGTATATACATTCTCATATCATGTGTATTAATTATTATTTCATATTTTAAGAAAATGTGGACTATATTTTGCATTGATAGCTTTGAAAATAAAAATAAAATAAAATCCAGAAACATGCATCACATAAGTTTTATGTGCTTCTCCTGCTAACTTATAATGTTTACATGACATACTATTTCAATAAGTTATTTTATTTAACTAAATGTTATTTTGAATTGTGGGAGAATATTTTAGTTGAAATATCCATTTTCTTAAATTAGACTATACATTTTATTCTTATATTGAGATATGAGGTGATGATTTCAGTCCTTAGATTATGAAACTTTATAATGTTAAAAAAAAAAAAAGTTTTATTTTTTCTATAAATTTAATATGGATTATTTTAGTATCAACAACACAATGTTGCTTTTACATATTAAGGGGGAAAAAGGTGTTGATTAGAAAACCATATCATAAATTAATTCTATTTGCAATGATTTCAATGCATCTTGGTCATATCTATTCAATAAAAACCAATGGTGTTTTATTCTAGTACTTCCAAACATGCTTATACATGTTTCATAGTTAAAATAACTATAGATAGAAATCATAAACATATATCACATACTTTGCACTCCATTCTACTAATAAGAACACAATAATGCACTTTTTGTAGACGATTCTCTATTTTCATAATACAACATTATTATACCTATTGCATTTTATATTTATAGTAAAATATTTTAATCATAATTTCACTCCCCATTTGAGTCAATTTATGTCAGTTTTAATTGTTCTACTTTCTATAATTCTTTATTTTACTCTACATCCCAATGGATAAGACAAGGCTATAGGAAAATTCACGTGGAATGTTTTTTTGAAGATGACATTCATGGGCCCAATATGAAAATTAAAATAATTTAATTGAATGATTAATTATTTTATAATTATTTAATATAATTTAAAGTCATAAAAGTGAATAAAAATAGTGCTAAGAAACAGTGTTGAGAAAACAATTCAAAGAAGAGCACCAAAAAAGATTTATGTATTTAGAGTCATTGATTTAATCAATTATTTTTATTAAATTTAAATTCACAATGTATTTAATTTTGTAAAATACTTGAATAATAAAATCAAATATGGATAAACTCTAGTTATAATCTTTAGGTTGAATTATTTTAAATGATGGATTTTTAAATTCCTTTTTAAGTGGAAAAAAGCTCAAAATAGGTAATCCAAATTATAGTATGGGGGTTTCTTCTTTATTAAATATCTTAGGGAAGGAATAACAACAAATTTATGTGTTATGTAATTTTATGGATTTGATTAATAGTATAGATGTGAATAGGTAAGATAATACTTTAGATTTGTGGGATTTTAAAGTTATTTATTTGTGAAATTGGTATTGTTATTTATATATAGATAAGCCATTAAAATTAAGCACTTTTCATGGTTTTTTGAAACTCTCAATGTTTACAAACATTATGTTGAAACTCTATGAATGAGATTTGTATCGAATATACCTAATTTAATTTTTAAGATACTTTTTAATTATGGGAAAGCTATTTGTTCCCATTACATCTTATGTTTCTTTTTTATTTTTTCATGTGAGAGGAATAATTTTCTAATTTCATCTAAATTTATGTTATCTAGGGTTTATTCTTTATTTATTCCCTCCTAGGTTTATCACCTTCACCTCCATCCTCCTCCATTATTCTTATATTTATAGGTTTCTCCATTTCCCATTTTTGTTTCATTTTTCTATTTTTAAATTAAAAGTACAAAAAAACCCCATATCCTATGAGGGAGCTTCTACTCTCAAAATCATAATAAAATCACCTTCCCAACATTAATTTATCCAATACTATAAAATTATGTCATTGATTGTTGAGCAAGTCAATCAATTAGAGAAAAATGCAAGTGACATAAAAATATTCTAGTAATTTTTGGTTACTCCACTAGGGTTTGAATGGTGCATTATATTTCTAAAATATTAAATAAATATTCACCTTGCAAATGAGTATTGGAAACTCTATTGAAATAGAAACCGAGAAAAATGGGATTTGGTTTACCATTTTCATATTTTGAACTTTTAAATCATTACCCAAGGTTTTATTTGTGGTTTCAAAATTTGATAGCATGAATAGATATCAGTTGAATATAGAATATACCCACATTGGAAATATTTGCTAGCAAAGAGAAAAATAAAATAGGACAAGTTCATAAATTAACCTAAATAAATGGTTAAATGGATGATTTCAAGTGATGATGTGAAGGCAAATTATTAAAACAAAATTTAGTTGTTGATGATCTAAAGAAAAATTAGTTTTTAAAAGACTTTTATGAAGTTATTCGAGCAATGTAAAAATAAACGTGTCCTCTTTAAAATCTACACAAGGTAGAAAAATTTAAAAAAAATAGGTTCTTGGTGTTGGGCATGAAAATGATGGTTTGAGTTCCACCATATTGAACACTCCTATAGTGGATTAATATTCCTTCATTTAGTGCTCCAAAGAAGATATTGAAATTTCAGCCCAAGAAATAGAAATCATGGAAGAATGTGTTGGAAAGTCACTTTCAACCTCCTTCCAAGAACATGAGATGAATCATGAACATAACAAGCTTCACATTGATGAATAAGAGATATGTGGTAATGTAGAGAAATTTTTTTAAAAAGAAAATCCAAGTGTAAATTATCAAGGAAATGTTTTCATTACTTTTTAGCATCTTGGATTTTTGATCCCAAGCCCACTTTTAGAGGCATCAAAGGAAGATTTGTCTCAACTATTCATAATATAAAATAAACAAAAGAAGCCAAAACTAAAATATTTTTGAGGTATAACTCATGTTATTTAATTTCCAAATATCTATTTGAAGCATACTCCTTGCATTAATAAAAATAATGTTTGTGTCAGACATCCTTTTATGAATGCAAGTAATATTTTCATCCCATACATCCATGGTCAAATGTTTGAATCCATATTTTTATTCCTGCCCATGCCTCATGTTTTCCCTATGGATGTAATGAAAACAATGTTATGGTTATTAATCATGACTTTAAAATAAATATCCTCTTCTTACCAAAAAAATTATAGCAAGGGCTCACATTTTTCCTAGCATGTGAATGGCCATGCTTAGTTCCAATGCATCTCCTTTTCCATTATAGATAGTTTTCTTTAGTCTTCAATTTTGTATTTTTTCTTTCCTTTTTGTTTTTCTATTGTGTGCATATTAATTTTCAACAAATGCAACATTTTGGTGTTCCCCCTTCCCTATGTTTGTCACTTGTACCCAAAAGATATTTTTGGTTGTGTTATTATTTAGAAAACTTGTTATTTTTGTCAAATTAAGAAAATGCCTATGGTATGGATATTTATGTTCATTATAATCATATGGATCTTAAGGAGTTTTAGACTTAAAATACACAAGGAAATACACTAATATCTTGTCTAAATGGAAGAAAGAATAGAGTTTATTATTTTATGATTTAGACATTGGAAATGAAGCCTTAAAAAAATAGAATGGCTCACAACCTTATTATTCAATATGGAATACATGAGAATATGGAAGTTTGAAAGCTTAATCTATTATAGAGAAAAGAGCTTAGGGTATTCCATGTAAATGACTATATTTAATTTCTTCATAATGTTACGCCTAATAAAACACATGAGAAACTTGTGTAGATAAAGAGATTCAATATGGGTATATAAAAACATAATGCAGGTATTTGTACAAATTAATTTTGGTTTGTTGCTTGCTACTTTTCATGGCTTATGATGTGGCTAGATTATGGTGCTTAGTGGAAAACTATATTATTTTCCACAAAAGCATATTTTAACATTACACAAATAGTTACATGGTTCCTTTTGTCTTTCTGCATTAATAACTCTCAAGAAGAAGAGATGTATGGAAAAAATGGTGTTGCTTTATGTCTATGGTGTGGTAATTAAAAAAAAACTTAGAATTCCTATGCATTCTTTATTTCCATATGATTGGTCTTGAAATATATATATATTTTTGGAAGGATCCTTAGTGATATATACCTTTTAGTAGTTGTCTCCTTGTTGAAGAAGTTGGGTGCTAGTAAGAAGCTGAATACTAATATTGAAAGAAAATATTTAATGAAAAATGGGACTACAATAGTTGTCTATAAGCTATTTTTTCAAATGGTTGTTGGTTAAAATTTTAATGCAGTAGAAGAGATGAAATTATTTCCAAGATTACTTTTGGATAACTATATTTTGATCTTGCATTTTGAATTGTATCATTTCATGGCTTGGTGTTGTTTTTAATGACATTGATATAAATCACCTTGATGTTGAGTGTGAGCTATATAGATTATTCACCATGCTAATAATTGTGAGGTATCATGTTTTTGATATGATAATGATACTTTCTTGGCCATTTTTAAGCTTGTGAAGGTCCATCAATGTGTGATTTATATTGATATTGATATACATCATGGGGATGGTGTGGAGGTGTTTTATAAATTTGTGATTAAGAGAGTTTTAATATAATTATGACAAACTACTAAGTAAAATCAGAGTATATAAGATATGTAATAAATTACACAAATTAATTTTGAACTTATTAAATATATAATTATGCTAGAAAGGCAAAGTACTACATAAGGATCACTTGACTAGAAATAGAACATATAGGGCTATAAGTACAACTATGAAATTAATTGTATGACAATGTGAGGTTATTTTAAATTAGGAATAGGGATTTAGATTTGTCTAGGATAAGTTCATATTATCTATATGAGTTCAACCTATGTTGGCATCTATAGAACATGTCAAAATTCATTGGGGTTTAACCTCTTTATGTAAAAATGTATTAGTACACCTTCTCTTGTGAGTCTTATGTACATGTTTAGATCTATGTGATTCACTGTGAAATTCATTATATGGGTTATTATTCACTTAGAACCCTATTTCAATATGTCATGGGGAACAAATAGATAAATGGGAAAATGGGTTTGTCATTGAAATTGTGCTTGACCTCAACACCCACTATGTTGAGCACTGCCTACGTATGAATACTCTGAAGAAGGATCAAACTCCGTGTGTTTATCTCATGTTATAGTGGTGTGTGTGAAATACTAGTGCAATGTAATATGCTAGTTTAATTATGGTGTGATTAAGTGTTTCAATGATGTCTTGAGACCTTGTAGGTGTATTCAAACTTATCTCAAGGCTACTAGGGCTATATGGACTCAAAATTGGGAAGAATAGATGTTTTTTTCTATCAATGTGCAGTTAGATGTTTTAGTGATGTTCCTTGATATGAGACTGTAGTGAAAAAATAGCTTGAAAATGTCACTTTATAGTGATAATTTTTTAATTCTTTTGGATGGGACTTGTGAAATGTGTGGGATGATCGATTTGATGAATGTGAATTCAAGTAACTAGCTATTAATTTTTTGGGGGGTAGTGATTGATGGATTTAGACACTAACAATGAGTGGAATAGTCCTCAAGGATCAACCATATATGAGAAGTAAATAAAACTAATGTATAAGTTTGGATTAGTCTAGGTATGAGCTTAGTATATTTGAAATGAGGAATAGGAATATTTATTAGTCATTAGTTTCACAGAGGAATAGGTCAACCACATATAACTGAGGGAAAGATAATTGAGGACCATGGAATTATGAATTAGCAAAGTGTATAAGGAGTAGTAACAAGTGCATTTTTTATCAATAAATGTTAATTTATGTGTCTATATGAGGATACCTTCTACACTACTAATAAATTCATACATGTGTTATTTCAATAGTTTGGAGATTATTTTCTTAGTGACGGCCACCTTAAAGATGAAAAATATATTAAGAATTGACATGTTGATGATGATATGAATCTCATTTATAATATGCCCACACATGAATTGTTTTCTTGAAATATAATGATTACTGGGCACACACATAATGGGAATCTTGCTAAGGCCTTGAATCTCTTTGAATATCTGCCTCATAAAGTTATCATCTCCTAGACAGTAAGGATTTAATTATATAAATAATGTGTATGATTCAAAGAATCATTGAAATATTTTAAGCAAATGTATTTGGTGGGTGTAAAATCAATTCCACAACATCTAGTCATTTGCTTTTGGCTTGTGCCCAAATTAGAATTTGGAGCACATAGGCAAGCAAAAATAAAGTGCTTGAAAAATTGCTTCAATGAAATATGGTCTCTTAGAATGTGGTGATTCTTTAATTTAAACAAAGTTATTTTTTAAAAATAAGATTACAAGGGAATACCTGATAGCTCAATTTTAGGAGGAGATGTAGTTAGAATAGTCCTAGGTGCAACATTTGGTTTAGGCAATCTATAAAAAATTTAACATGGTTTTTCACTACTTATATTCTCTTAAAGACATTATTTCCTCTTTCAAAAGGCACTCCAAACATAATGTGGACTAAAGACAATTTCCAACAAAGCTTGAAATTGAAATGAATGATACACATCCAATAATAATTGTATTAGATTTGCTTTGTATCCTAATTTATGTCAAAGGTTTTCCACGGGAGGAATATTATAAATATTACTCATAATAACATTGGCATACAAATAATAAAGTGATTCCATAAGATACTAAAAGAGAATATAAAGAATTATAGTTTGAACATGTTAAGTTGGATTCAAATAATGAAGTTAAAGAATTTAAGAAAACTTTATAATATATGTTTATAAAGCCACATAATTGGTGCATATGGCTAATTTATGCATTATTTCTGGCCATGTTGTCATTAGAGTTTATAAAATCCATAGTAAAATTTTATATGAATAGTAATTCAATGAATGTTATCATATGTGTATTTAAAAATAAGATTAATGGACTGACTCTTAGGAAATTGATTCAATTTTGAAACATGGAGTTTGATATAAATAATCAATGTTTATTTAGATTAGATCTAAACCCCAGAAATTATTTAGGAACAATAATATTATACTACATTAATAATCTCTTATTACATTTCTCCTTCAAACACCATTAAAAATATATAGGAGGATATTTATAATAATTAGGGATTATAAGATCTCTACAATATCTCTCCCAAATAACTTTCAAATCATATGTGACATTATATTGTTATTCCTAACATTATAATATCAACTATATAATACAATATTAGCGTAAAATTTAACCATATGGTTACTAACAAACCTATAAGTAATATTTAGCTCTTGGTAAATACCATGTGAACATTAGTAAATTATAATAGAGTTGGGTAAACTTCTCATTAATTAGCTTAGAACAAAATATCAGGCTTCAAGGGTCAAACAAATCCATTTCTAAAGTCCAATATTTTTTTGATCCATTTGCTACATATTAGGTTTTACATTCTCTATTTCTCATCACAATTATTCCATTGGATGCAACAAACAAAATTCTTATAAATGAGGATTTTTTCATAAAATTTGAATGAATCCAACATATATATGAGGATCAATATTTTTTTGAATCCTTAAATATTTTTTGTGATACTTAGTTTGATAATGACTTTTAATGAGCCATATCATGTGGGACTCCTTTAACTTAGGTGTTATCATCTCAAACATTCATAATATGCACATGCATATCAAGGAGAATGAATTTTATGATTTGAAAGATACAAACATTACTATTGATACTTAAAACAATCCATAAGGGAACCAAGATGGTTATAATCCCTTCTTTGATGATTAGACTGGGCCCAAATGTTATCTTAAAAAAGGAGTACATAGTAGTTGTGTTTAGACAAATCTTGATGACCCATTTTGTTTTATTCCAAATGGAAATGTTAAATAATTGATATATGAAAAGTCAACAAAATTTTATTGGGATATGAAGGTAATAGGGGTTATAGCATGAAAATATGCATAGTTTTCGAGGCAATAATTTAGCCTGAAAATACATGTTCATTTCCCATATAGTTGGGATAGATAAATTGGCTAATAATTGGTTGGATGGAGACATATAAGCATGTGAAACATGCCATCTATAAGGATCCACATGGTTTATAAGGCATTGGTCACCAAATAATCTTGTTTTATCTTTCAATTTTTTAGTATAAGGCAATCCCATAATCAAAGTTGACTATTGTAGTGAAAAGTTTTCACTAGAATTTCACTTCCCGTTTGAGTTAATTTCCTTCAATTTTAACTCTTCTAATTTTCATATTGTTTATTTGATTCTAAAACCTAATGGATAAAACAAGACTACATGAATATTGTATGGAATGTTTTCTGAAGATGGTGTTTGTGGTCCCAACCTATAAATTAAAATGACTAAATTAAATTATTAATTCTTTTAGAATTAACTAAGTTATTGAAATTCATAGAAGAGCATAAAAAAGAGTGGCAAGGAAGAGAAATGAGAAATAATTCCAAGAATTATTACAAAGAAAGAGCTATGTATTTAGAGTCATTTAATAAATTAATTCTTTTTATTAAATGTAAAATGACAATTGCATTTAATTTTATAAAATGCCTGATTAACATAATAAAATATAGGGAAACTATAATTAAAAGCTATAGGTTGAGTTAGTGAAAAGTAAGGATTTTTAACTTCCTTTGTGGATGAAAAACATGTAAAAAGGATATAATTTGAGTTATCATTTGAGGGGTTCATCTTTCTTTTGGATTTTTAGGAATGGCTAGTTATAACTGTGTATGTTGTATGTGCTTTTCTAGATTTGATTGATGGAATAGAAATAAATGACTGAGATCATGATTTATATTTATGGTTTTTTAATGTTATTCATTTGTGTAATTTATATTATTTTTAATAGATAGATAATTGATTAAAATGATGCACTTTTCATGGTTGTATGTAACTCACATTTTTTAAAATTTTTGTGTTGACACTTCATAGATGGGATTTGTACCAAGTATACCTAATCTAATTTTTATGAGACTTTTTGTTTCTAGGTAAGCCTTTTATTACCATTACATATATTATTCCTACTCCCTTTTTCATTTGAGAGGAAAGATTTTCATCCATTTTATCTAAATCTGAGTTCTTCAAGAGATCTTCTATGTTTATTTCATCATGGATTTCCCACCTTCACCTCCATCATCCTCCATTCATTTTTCATTTTCATCTTTCTGCATTTCCCATTTTCATTTATTTTTTTGATTTAAATTTAAAAGTACACAAAAAGCCATATCCTATGAAGGATCTAACCCCCAAAAATGTGGAGTAAAATCAACTTCACAATGGTGATATATCTAATGTTTCAAAATTGTGTTGATGTCGATTAGACAAGTCAATAAAACAAATAAAAATAAAAGTGACACATTTTTTTCAACACTAATGAGTTCAAATATAACAAAAACAAGGTTAAACACTTCTCCTCCTCATGAAATTTATATACTATTTCAAAACAAGTATCTTTATAAACATTTTAAAATTTTATTGTGGGCTTCAACATGAAAGCTAAAATTAACTATTGGGAAAAAATAGTGTAAAACTTTGAAAGTATGCCTTTGATTATCATGATTCCTTTGCACATTGGTTTGCAAACATTATTTTTGCTAGTTCCTTCTTCGAAAAAAACTTTACATCATTTTGGGTTGAATTAATTATTTGTATCAAAATAAATTTAATATAAATTTTGATTCCTTTAAAAAAAATTTCTTTCATATTTTTTGTGTCATATCCAAAATTTATTGCATTAAATATTCATTTTGAGCTTAAACTGAAGTTAATTTTTAATTTGTTCAATGAAATTATTACTACCACTTTAAATCCAACAACATGTCAATGTGTATTCATTTTTTTAAAATCTTATTTACTATGTAAAGTAACAGATTAATTCCAACATTTTCCCTATTTAACATTGAATTTTTCATATTTTTATTCAATGTTTTATTTTTTTCTTCTATTTTATCATGCTTTATTAGTTTTGTCTCCTCTTAATGAATTTTTTTGCCACATGTTTTGTTGAGTATCTACATATAAACTTTGTAATGAACATTGTTCATACAAAACACAAAACACAAGAGCTTGTATTATTATTTCAATTGGAACATGAACGTTACACTTTAAAATTAACATTGTTTGTGACTTTAACACTTAAAGTTTTACATTAACAAAAATTTCCAACCATTGCAACTAAAATTCATTGTTTTCATTTTTATAAAATTTCAAATGGCATATAAAAATGCACACGATATAGATTGTTGTATGTTTTTAGAATAAATATTTATCATCCTCATTGCATTTTTTATTCATTTCAACTAGTTCATAAAAAGGGACAAATATTTTGTTTTAGCAATCTATAATATCTTTCAAAGAAAAAATCATTTTATACATGATTTTGAAATTTATTATCAACTTCAATGTAAAATATACAAATCACTAGCGGGGGAAAATATTACAAAATTTAAAGGTTTATCTTTGTTTATCGTGAATTAACTACATATTAGTTTGATAACTTCTTTCCACTACCACCTACAAAATTTAATAGTTTTTACATCATTGTGGACTGATTTGATTAAATGTATAAAATTAAATTTAAATCACTTTTTTAAATGATATAAATATTACTTCTTACATTTTTTTCATTCTATTTCTAACCTTTCACTGCATTAAATATTTAACTTAGATATTACAATGCAATTCTGTACTATTTTTTTGTTCAATAAAATTGCTGCCAACACTTTTTATTTAATAACATGCCAATGTGTCTTTATTTTATCTTCTCTTATTTCCCATACAATGCATTTATTCCATTAAAACATCTTGCCTATCTAACATTACATGTTTTGGATTTTGTATCCATATTTTTATTATTTTTTCAAATTTATTTGTATTGCTCATCAAAACAAACTTTTTTAAGATTTTATTAGTGTCCTCTCTTCTTCATGAAAAATTTCACTCACAAATTTTCCTGAATATGTTTTTCATAATTTTTTTTAATGTAAATGTGTTGTACAAGACACAAAACACAAAAGGTCAATTTCAATTTGTAGTTTTTGGACATGTACAATATGCTTTAACACTACACATTTTTTCTACTTTCACACTTGAATATTTTCATTGATCAAAATTACTAACCTGTCAAAGATTTCCTCCATCATTAGAGAGTAAATTTCAAATTGGGTAAAATCATCATAATAATTTATTCATAATGATAGAAATATTTATACAAAATAGTTGTTCATATATAGAACCCAACTTTTTTCCTTCATCATATCTTGTTCTCATCCCTATCTTCATTAATATCTCACTTAATCGATCCTTTATTTTCTCCCCTAGAATATCTAAAAATATCCTATTCTAATATGATTGTTACTCATGTAACAATCATTTAGTTCTAATATATTATTCTCCTCACATATTATTGTTTTCACACACACACATGAATATCTTAATGTGGAACACTAATTCCTAGCATTCCCTATTTATTGTGCACATGGTTGAATACAAACCCCCTAAAAATACACATCACATTTGCCTAATAATATATCTATTAGAAAAAATGGAATATTATTACATTGAAGACCATTGTACATGCTTTATTTAAATTTGTCTTTCAATATAAACTCATTTAATATATTTGACAAAGGATGATTGACAATGTATAGATATATCAAAAATTTCTATAAACATTCAATATTTAATGATAACTACTAACTACCTTAAAACTCTAAAAATAAATAAACCAACAAAAAATATTAAAACAAAACTTAAACAAAACTCTAAAAACTCAAAACTATACTCATACTAAAAACACAAAAAACTTAAACTACGTAAAAAAATAAACTAAAAATTTAGAGATGCAAGACTAAAACTAAAACACTAAATGACTCAACTACAAAGATATACTATAACAAGTATGAAATAAAAATATATCCAATTACCACTAAAGAAACTATGTGAGTGTGTGTTTATTCTTAATTTTCTCTTTGTGCCCCCAGCTTCCATGATTCCTATGATGCCCTCCCTTAACATTTCATTTTGAGGTATGGATAAAATATCTTAGATCC
This sequence comes from Torreya grandis, assembly GCA_037957365.1. NCBI lineage: Eukaryota > Viridiplantae > Streptophyta > Pinopsida > Cupressales > Taxaceae > Torreya > Torreya grandis. The sequence goes on from JARHVA010001319.1 coordinate 2,702,195, forward strand.
ACCTAAGTTAGAGAAAGAGGGTAGTTATTCCATTATCAACATAAATATTTGAAAATACTAACATAAATTAATATATTAAATTAACTATTATATTACCTCAAAAACGCACAAATAATCACATTAACATGTATTTTTTATAGCCATTAAAATGTTGTAAACTCAAATTTAAAATGATAAAGTCACCATCTAACTAACTATAATAGTGATAAAATCACAATCCATAATTTTTAATGGTATTAATAAATCAACATTATCATAGTACTTTTCGTTAGGGTAAAGCGAGATGTAATAGATATTTTGATTCATAATGTGCCATGCAAACATTGTTTTTTTTTCTTATTTTGCCTTGAAAACCCTTGGGATATTTATAAGACATTTAAACCTTAAAAAAGAGATGTTAAGTTTAATGGGATAAGATAAACCTTATCAATCCCCTTAATGATTAAATTTTGCCTATGTATCCAGATGCTTTGAAGAGGGAAATTAATTTGTATGTAGTTCTTCCACCTAAAGTGATTGTGCAATTATGCTTCTTGATAATGGGTATGCAACTACAAATGTGGATTTGATACTTGATAATGATTTCCATTAAATTTATTTGAGATTTAGCTCAGAGATGCTCCTTGTGAATGGTATTGAATTTTTGAATAATAGGGTAGATGTTTCAAATGCACTGAAGTGTATAAGTGCTCAATAGGTCATGCCAAGATAAGAAGTAAGTGGGGGTAATGAATGACCTTTGATTTGTATTTATATTAAAAACTTTTCATAATTTACTTTAGCTAACCTTATGAAACATGTAGGTAGACAAAAAAAAAAATTCAAAATTCGGAAACTAACCATTACTTGGCATGGGTCATGACTGCTCTAAGTGGATAAGTCTAAAATAACAAACATGTTTTAGAAAATTAGGGACAACTATCCTAATCTAGAGATATTCTAAGGGTATTAAAAATCAATTTAATAATTTTAATTTGATATTTATGTGTAGTTATGATAGAAAAAGGGGCTAAGCTCACATATAGGTAAATGACTTAGAGGAATGATGAATATTTGTGTATTTGGGTACAAGTCAAATGGTTTAGAATGTGTCAATTATATAGTAGTTATGAATATATTTAGGTATTTACATTCTCATATCATGTGTATTAATTATTATTTTATCTTTTATGCAAATGGGGACTATATTTTGCATTGATTGTTTTGAAAAATTAAAATTAAAAAAACACCCAAAAACATGCATCACATAAGTTTCATGTGATTCTCCTGATAACCTACAATGTTTACATGATATACTATTTCAATCAATTATTTAATTTAACTACATGTTCATTTGAATTATGGGAGAATATTGTAGTTGAAAGATCCATTCTCTTAAATTGGACTAAACATTTTATTCTATAATGAGATATAAGGTAAGGATTTTGGTCCGTGCTTAGATTATGAAACTTTATAATATTAAGAAATATATCTTTTTACCATAAATTTAATATGGATTATTTTAGTATCAACAACACAATTTTTCTTTTACATATTAAGGGAGAAGAAATAGGTGTTGACTAGAAAACCGTATCATAAATTAATTCTAGTTGCAATGATTTCAATGCATCTTGGTCATATTTATGCAATCAATTTTAAATGATGTTTTATTCTATTATTTCCAAACATGATTCTACATGTTTCCTAGTTAAAATAACTACATATAGAAATCATGAACATAGATCACATACCATGCACTCCATTTTACTAATAGGAACACAACAATACACTTTTTGTAGATGATTCTATATTTTCATAATACAACTTTATTATCCCTATTGTATTTTATATTTGTTGTACTAAAATATTTTCATCATAATTTCACTCCCCATTTGAGTCAATTCATGTCAATTTTAATTTTTCTACTTTTTGTAATTCTTTATTTGACTCTACATCCCAATGGATAAGACAAGGCTATAGGGAAATCCACATGGATTTTTTTTTGAATATGACATTCATGGTCCCAATATGAAAATTAAAATTATTAAATTAAATGATTAATTATTTTATAATTAATTCATATAATTTAAAGTCATAAGAGAGAATAAAAATAGTGCTAAAAAAGAGTGTTGAGAAAAAAAATCAAGGAAGAGTACCAAGAAAGATATATGTATTTAGATTCATTGATTTAAGTAATTATTTGTATTAAATTCAATGTCACAATTGCATTTAATTTTGTAAAATGATTAAATAATGAAATCAAGTATGGACAAAATCTAGTTATAATCTCTAGGTTGAATTATTGTAAATGATGGATTTTCAAATTCCTTTTTGAGTGGAAAAAAGTACAAAATAGATAATCCAAATTGTAATATGGGGGTTCTTTATATCTTAAATCTCTTAGGGAAGGAATGTCGGAAAGTTTATGTACTATGTAATTTTATGCATTTGATTAATGGTATAGATGTGCACAGATGGGCTAATACTTTGGCTTTGTGCACTTTTAATGTTATTTATTTTTGAAATTGGTATTGTTATTAATAGATAAAGAAGCCATTAAAATTATGCACTTTTCATTGTTTTTTAAACTCTCGATGTACCATAGAAAGTAAGGAGAAAGGATAGTTGAGATGGAATGTAGAATAGCTAGATAGTAGCTTGAGTTATTTGTAATGAGAAATAGGGACATTTTGATATCATTAGTTGCTTGGAGGAATGAGTCATCCAGATAAGAGTGAAGGGATGGTAATCAAAATACCATGGAATCAAGAATGTAAATGTGAATAAGGAGTGGTCACAAGTGCATTATTTTAGCAATATACCCCACCCCCCGCCCCCTTTTATTCTGATAATGCAAAAAAGTGAAAATACTAGAATAAGAGGGAAAATGTGTCTTGAATGTAGGCCACAATATTGAACTATGATTCATGAAAACTTACAATGAAAAATGCATAAATTAGACTTTACTTAAGATGAAAATTTGAAAATAAAGACAAAAAACTTATTGATCATATAACAAGGAAAAAATACACTTTATTGGTTATGCAAACTATTATATTTTTTGATGCAAAATTGGTCACTATAGAGGGTAGGACCCTTGGATATTTATTATTCATTTAATCACTTGGATTGGACTGTGCATGTCACAATCTTGATTGATATGAGAGTGTTATTAAGAACTAAAGGTGTGTTTGACTCCATCATTTCATTACCAAAGTAGTAGGGTAGTTTTAAATCCTTATATGAATTCCAATAGACCATTTTGGTGTAAAACTAGTGAAAAAATGGTGAAAAGATGATTCAACAGACATAGACATAATAAAATCCATTTCTAGTGCAAAAATGGTGCAAAAATAGAATAATATGATTTTTGTGTATACAACATAGATAATTATATGATATGACATTCCTTATATGAACCTAGTGCATAAACTAAGTGAGGAGGTGGTCGTGTGTTTCACACATATCCTAAATTTGATATCTACATGTATATGGATTCTAAAATTGAGTAATATCCATAATTTTATGAGTAAAAGATATGTGAAAAAATTATGGAGCATGTTACATGCATGATTTCCCCAATTGGAACAAAATATGAGACAACTATTTGTAAATTATGAAATAAATTTATGTACCTATTTAAAATTATCTTGTAACTAACTTTGATTCTAATAATTTATATAAATCCTTATTTTATGCCTACTGGGAAAACAACTTGTGTTATTTTGGACATGGATGGTATGCACCCTTGTCTAATTAGAATGCTGTTGTTAATACTAATTTCTATGTAATCTATGGGTATGAACTATAGTAAAACCTACATTTTTTATTTGTGTAGTTAGTTATTACATCTTATTCTCTAAGACAACCACTATGTATGCCCCCTATTTTGAGGTGAGTTTTGAAGCCTATGAAATAAATTAGCTCAAAATATGAAAGTTATGTTAATGATGTTATAAAAAAGTTTGAAATATAAATTAGTAATGATAACATGGAAGAACATGGCATCATCATATATAAAGTGATTAAAGATAACATAAGGTGCTTGTGGAAAGAATCATACTTAGTGTCTTGTCTAGATAGTTAAAAATGAGAAACATAGTGAACATTGATTATATATTGAGTAGGTGAAAATGAATAGAAAAAATTAGGGAAGATGCATGATATCCATCATGACTTCAAAAAATCAGGAAGATACATGATATCCATCATGACATGAAAAAATAAGAAAAAAAATCAAATAAATGTCATGGCCATGACACATAATCATATAATAAACATAAAAGCACACAAAAAAAGGACAAGGGGCCACTTACAAGGGTCATGTTCAAATGTCACTCACATGTATAGAATCACATAGTAAGGCTTAGAGCCATAATAAAGGACATGTTCAAATTTCCACAATCCAAACAAGATGAATACGCATAAGACATGAAGCAAGAAATCAAACACAAAAAACATGCATGAATAAATAAAGTTTATCTACATTACAAATTATTAACATTACTATTTTCAATAACTCAGGTATCTAGTAGTTTAACAATGCTAAAATAAGTGAGCAAATAATCACACAATGTAATGTATTAAAATATGAACAATAGAGATAGTTATAGAATAGTAAATCATATGTAAAAGGATTCCCTTAGTGAAATTATTATGATATGGACAAGCTGTAGAGAGTCTATCACTAAGTTGAATCTAGAAAAGTATACCCTATGTTCATTAGGACATGTACACTAGATTATGACAAGAGCAAAATGTGTTACTATTTGGATTAGAGGAATTTTTTTTGTGTAAAATTTTTGGGCTTGAGACAGTGTCACCATCTACAACCTATAGCATGCATACATCCTACTTTTAGAATTTTCTAGAATATTCCCTTTTTTATTTTTTAAAGACATGAAAACTAAAAAGGAACATACTAACCAATGACTCTCATAAGAGCCTCACAATCAATAGGCCTTATATCTAGCATAGGACGGATGAGATCTCAAAAATGGACAACATTATGCCATTTTGAATCATATGTCAACTTAGAATATAAAAATTGATCTGAATCTAAAACATATGTGCCATGGTCATGATAATGCTTTGTAGTATACTAGGTATGTTGTTTGGCATGATGAACTCTAAGACTCTTTGAAAACCATCACGGAGTGTATGAACTTTGTGTTGGTGTCTTTAGTGGAACACTCTTAGTTATTTTTAGTACCAATCTAGGACATGTTGGAGTACAAAGTGGCTCTTTAGAATCTATGAAAAATATTTGATTTAGTGTCTTTTCAAGGATAGGTCTCCTTGGAAAATGGATCACTTGTTTTTGACTATTTTGAGTAGGTTGAACCTTTTTAGGTTGATTAAATTCAATCTATTGTGTTGGAATAATAACCTTTTTTTTATAGAGGGTATTCATATTTTAAGTCAAAACGAGTTTGTTTTTATCTTCATGGAAAATTTGGAGTTGCATTTTGATAAATGAACAGTCATTTTTTATTATTATTATTATTATTATTATTATTATTATTATTATTATTATTATTATTATTATTATTATTATTATTATTAGTAGTAGTAGTAGTAGTAGTAGTAGTTTGTTTGTTTTGAGTTTATTGGTGCTATTTTTTGAGGTTTAAGATGAGGAAAAAATGAGGTTACAAAGATGACCCCAAAAAATGACTTAAAACTCATGCAAAAGTCCTAAAATGATAAATTGAATAACTTACTTGAAAATACTTAAAATGACATAAAACTAAAAAATATATAAAATACATGTGACTATGTGTGATATGATAATATTTTAGAATAATTTAATGATATTAATATCAAAATTGATAATAAACTAAAAAAGATTGACAATCATGAAAATATGATCAAAACATACATAAAATGGAAGGAAAATGATCAAAATTTTACAAAATGATGTGATATAACATCTTATGAGTCTCCATGGAAACTCTAATATTTAGAGAAAAAAGATACACATGAGAATAAATAGGGACAAAGAGACTAGAGGTTAAAAATTGCATAGAAATATATAAAAATAATTAAAATATGATATGAGAAATTTCAATTCTTTGAGATATTTGTATTCCACTGAACTATATGATGGGGATTACCATCATATAGTGTAAACTAATTTGCAACATAACACTTAATAAAAAAATTTCATGGTGCATACATATTTCCCACTCAAATTGAGTGACCAACTATGAGGATTTATCTCATGATGTATAAAAAGGCATGTGGGTTAAATCACTAATATTTATGGCAAATAAAAATTATTAAACGACCTATCTATGAAATAAAATAGGCTCAAGTGTAACTAAAAAACAACTTGCTATTTCACATAAGTATGGGGAACTATGGATGTGATGATGAATTATATCAAAAGAGAAGGTGTGACTAATGTGTGCATGTAAGGACGTGTGATACCAAGGATCAGGAATGAAAGTGTTGGATGAATAAGAGAGTGAATCAAGAAATATATCCTAATGATAAAGGTATTATTATGACGTGTAATATCACTATAGACATGAAGTAGTAGTAAAATGACCCAAAGAAAATTATAAAAAACCTTTAGGGACCTTTCAAATCCATGTAATATTTTAAAATATTAATCTCATTAACACCTATTAGGTTATACACTCTAGAAAAAATGTAAAATAAGTTGGAGATAAAAAAATCAAGTGGTAGAGATGTTAATATGGTTTATAACTACCATGGAGAAATATATATCTGAAAAAAATAACTTTGTCAAATAAAATACTTAAGAAAAATAAACTAAATAGTAAAAGATGTGCTCAACTTACTTAGGGAAGGATAAAATTTTGACCCTTAGTTTGACCAAACTAATAATTCTATCTAATGTTTATGAATACTTCAAGATCTATGGCTCAATACAGATCTCAAATATTAGATATGTTCATATGCAAGATGTGTGGGAAAATGGATAGGATATTGTGAGAGACTTATAAAATAATAGGGCAATTGGGTTGAACTAAGATGGTACACTAGGCTTTTCCCTCTCATGAGTGGGAAAACAAAACAACCATTTAAAGGAAAACATTTCATATAAAGTACCAAACTCAATAAACAAATTATTTTTTGAGTAAGGATCCAAAGGTAAATTTGATAAGATTCTCATTAAGTCCACATATCTTACCTTATTTTCCTTACAAGGAAGAATCCAAAGGGTAGTAAGATAAAATTCTCACATTCAACCCTAACATTATTAGTAAGGAAAATCCCAAAGGGAATTAGAATAATATTCTCATCAAGTTCACTTGTCACACATTGTTATTATTTTCATGACACATTTAGATACTTGGTTTTAGTGAATAATGTTTAGAACCTGACAAAGTATCCAATACAAACCTAAGGCCTAACATAACTAACCTATGTAATGTATTTAATGGGATTAACATGGTGTTTTTACTTGTAATGATAGGTGTGACTTTAATCTTTCTAATAAATTAACTTATGCACATATTGGAGAGGATTGAATTCTTAATATATTTGATATAACATAAGTTACATGCTATTGGAGGAAGTCACTATTTACAAAATTTAATGCTTACTTAGGTTAGTGAGTATATCCATAAGTTATAAATATTAGTTATTTTTCTATTTTAGTTATTAGGAAATTATAAAATTCATATATGAGAATGATAACTAATAGGAATTAAGAAACTCACATGGCCAATAGGATTGAAGGGTGAAGTCACCATGTCAATCAGATGAAAGGTGGGGTATTATGGCCACTCATTTATTTATTGATTTATCCTTATATTCTTATAAATAAATTAGTTCTCCCTCACCTATGCATTTTTGAAAATTTGGAAAACATTCAGGGAGAGATGTAATATTATAGGAAAATCTTTTGGTTGCGTGAGAACACCCAAGCTCTGTAAAACTATTTTATAATATCTTGTAGGAAAACAATATAATATAGGGTTTTAATTCTTTCATTTATATGATTATTTTTATTCCCATGTTACAAAGAATTTAGTTTTAAGTGTGGAAATTATCTTGTGTTTATGCAAGAAATATATATTTTCATATATAGGTTGTTGGAGTTAGGGTATCCCCATGTTTCTACATGGTATGAATATATAATGTGTATTGGGTTTTCAGGATCCACCTAGTAGGAAAAAAGGATGAGGCACAAGGAGGAGCCAACATTGGTAGGGAAAATGGAGTGCACAGTGATTTTGTAGTGAATATAGAGAGGCTGCATCCATGAGTAAAGAATCAAACACCCAGGTAAGCTCAAGCAGGTGGTGGGGGGGGGGGGCGTCTTGGTTAAGTGGATGAGCATAGGGTATAAAAAGAGGACCCCCTAAGATCCCAATCCATACAGATTATTTTTTATTTTAAAATAAATATAAATTTTCCAAAACATAATTTTTTTAAAATATTAAAAATGCCCTAAAATCCCACAAGGCCATTTTTTCCTTTTTGAAGGCAACTTGATTTTTTTTTTGAGACTGAGTTTGAAACATTTGTGATTTGTTTCAATAATTATTTCAATCAATGTAAAAATGGATTTAACGTAGTATAAAGTCACACCCCTGAAAAATTAAATATTTTATTTTGATAACCTTTTATAACTCTTAAAAAAACATGTTTCAAAAGTGTGTTTTTAAATATATACATACATACATATATATATATATATATATACGAATCTAAATTTGAAAACAAAATATATTTTACACAAATGACAGTTTTTTTTCCCATTTTCAACAAATTTGTAAAAGGGTGGCATTTTTTTGTAAACTAACAAAATCACAAGTAGTTTGAGTTAATTTTATTTTCCTGCACCATTTTATAAAGTTTCAAAATTTACTTTTTTAAGGGGGGAAAATTAGATATAACACACTTTAGTGGCTTGTCCTTCTATGGGGCCAACTTTTTGCCATGATTTATTGGGACACAACTTCAACACACTTTTAGTTTATGTCAAGATCTTTCTTGGGTGTCTTGACAAAGAATTTTATTGCCTTAATATTATTTTGTGTGCACAACTCCAAGCACACACCTATTTTTTTAATATATTTTCCTCACATTTTTTTATTCACATTTTTTAAACAACTAAATCTCCTACAATGAGAGAGAATTTTCAAAAATAAATATAAAAACACAACATCCAACACTTATTTATAAAATTTATTTTGAATTGGTTCTTTTTTTTTCCACCATTGTATATAAACTTGTGCACATTTTCATTTGATTGTGTATGAATCAATTTTACTTGACATAAATAAGCCATATGTGCATAGTTTATGGTTATTTCTTATCTTATTCAGTGTACACTTTTTAGTTTTTTTTCCTTTCTACACAATGATTTTTTCATTTGAGGAGTGTATTATCCCACTCATGTATGGTTTCATTTTATATTTTATATCCAACACCCTCTTTTTTTTGATAAATATTTTTATACTTATGTTATATTTCTTCAACATCATCCTTGACTTCTTTCAAACATCACCCTAGTTCAAAATTATAAGAGGAGGGGTAGTGGTTATTATTTCCTTAGTGTAACTACCATGTTTTTACATATTTATGTGATGGATAATTAGATACATGTATATTTATTCATTTGTGTGATCCATCATCTTTTGATAACTTAGTTAACACTTTCCTAGCCATTTGAGTGATGGATCAACCTATCTATGTTCTTTTGGTACTTTGGGTGAGGGATTATCCTATCTATGGAAAGAACTTATCTCATTACATATTTATCACCTATTTAACATTTTTTGCACTATTGATAGAGTGATTTCATCCTTATGTGTGAAGTGACTTCTAGTGGCCCTAGCATTTATCAAATTTTTGGTGTATGAGTAGTGGATTTAGACCACTAACATAATATGTTACGACGATCTCCTTTTAGAAAAGTTGACTATTTTTTCTTATGGATAAATATTAAAAACCCAAACACTTATCACTTTTTTCAAAATTCTACATTTTGAAAGTGATCCTTATATTCAACACTATTTACTTTTTTACTTGATAGTTACATTGGATGGATACCCATGTATTTTGGAGAGATGAAATGGTGTCCATAAAGACACTCATAATTTTTGGCATTTCTCAATGCTAAGTTATTATACATGGGTACATAATTAAGACTATTTATTGGGGTCCATTTTCATAAGATTTGGCATATTTTTTGTACAAACTCCCTAAGTTTCACTTAAGGGGAGTGTCAATATAAGTCTTTATTTACATGTGTTTCCAAAGTTATAAATATTATGTATTTTTCTACTTTAGTTATTAGTCAAATAGAAAAATCACTACAAAGTAAGTAGGTCAATAGGAATTAAAAAACTCAATTGAATAATAGGATTGAAATATAAAGTCACCAAGCCAATCAAAGTAAAGGTGGATTATTTTGTCTAGTTAGGTTATTTCTTAAATTGACCTTAGAATCCTATAAATTTAAATATTCCCTCCCTCACATTTCAATGTTAGGAAGCTAAGAAAATATTAATGGGGAGATGTAGTATTGTATTAAATTCATGTGGTTGTGTGAGATTACCCACCAATGTGTAATTTTATTGTATCCTAGCTCATAGGCTCATAATATAATCTAGATTTTTTATTATTTAATTTTTATTATTATTGTTATTAACTTATTATATATAATTTAGTTTGCATTTGAATAATTATTTAGTTTTTATGTAAGAGTTTGTTTTCTTATGCTTGTTGTTGGATTTGTGGTCTCCCCACCTATTTCTACACTCACATTATAATAATAAGATGGGATTGAATCCCTCACTTAAATAACAAGTTATGAAAGTTTTTTTAAGGATCCAACTTATGAACATTGCAAAGTTGGGAGTGGATGATATCCATCATTTGATTTTCTATTTATCACATGAGTAAGACTATATCAATGAAATTTGACCTAACCATCCTTTCCCAAAAGGTAAAAGAAATAATTTTGGGTGATGCATCAAAAGAATAACCATGTTTCCCTTAAGTGGTAGTACAAATCATAAGAGTAGTTGTATCTAGTCAAGATAAGATAAAAAGTGATGGATAAATATAATTATAGTAAAATTTTAATCAAGATAGATTGCACCTTGTGTGCCTCGTATTCATGCAACTTCATCTCTTCAGTATCCTTGCCACATATAAAGTACTGGAAAAAATGATTTACACATAGTGATGTGGAGTAGGGAATATAAAGTAGAGACATTTTTTAGCACTTAAGATCTATAAAAATTATAGGCTCTTTGAGTTCCACACTAATCAATCTACATTAAAAAATGTGCCATTTCCATGGTATTTAAAGATTTATTACAAGCATATTTTCTTGAGTTTAAACTTAGATTTATTATTGAGTTATTTGTGAGGAGGACGGTCTATTCTAAGAATTAAGTCTCTTACAGTAATAAGGTCATGTAAGACCTTTTCATCATGTTTTTGGTAGTGTCTATTCACATAGGTTTGGTTTAATTATACCTGATGTTTTTGTTTTAATTTTTTTATGATTATGTTTATTAGTTTTTTTTCTATCTTTTATGATCTTGATTGTGTTGATATGTTTGATGTTGGATGACAACATTTCAAATAGAGAATTTTCAAACAAAGTGACTTGAATTGATTATAGTTCCTAAACTTAGACTCGTTCAAGAATATTTTATGGTTTGGCATGATGGTTGTAGTAAAAAAACATGTATAAGTACTATTTTCTTATCTTTGATAGCATGGATCTCCCCTAGGTGTAAATCCTAATTTATTGAAAGAGATTTGGGGGTGGAAAATTACATCCTATGTATTTGAGGTCAACCTAATATCATATTGTAAGAGAGACTCTTATGAATAATGTGAAACTTAGTTTAAGAAGTTTGAGGTCCTTATGTGGCAAGGATTATACAATTTCTAGATAGAGTTAAGGTGAAATTGACATACCATTTTAACAATGAATCTAATAACTTTGAGGTTGGTAAAGCTATAACTATTCATTTTCCAAAAGTTCAATGGGTATTAAGTTAAGGATTTATCCCTCATCTACCATGGTTCTTTTAATTTATAAATTTTCTCTAATGACTATCTCTATAAATAATGCAAGGTATTCTTGCTCTGACAAATCATCGTTTCAACACATATTTTTTAAATCAAATAATATTTTTTTGTCTCTTTATATTTGTGTTTGATGTATTTGAGGTCAATTACGATGGGTGGGTGAACTTGAAGTGTATTTGTGATGTTTAAGTGATTATCTAAGATGTTTTTAAAACTCATCCCAAATAATGGGTGACAAAAAAGACCTCCTTTTTAGGAAAAGCCTCAATTTGATCTTCCCATAAGGGCCAACAATAGGTTGTCTATCAATTTTATCTAATGAAAGTAATAAGTGGATCTGATTGATGTCCAAATTAGATTCTTGAGATGGTGAGATCCCATATTCACTTTAGATCTTGATAATATAATATAGATTGACCCATATTTATTTTATGGGTAGGGTGGTTAGGCATCCTCTTATTTGATTATTTTTCAATTTTTTGAGGTTAGTATAGTAGAGAATAGTTATTTACAAAAGGTCAATGGGGATGAAGTTAATTGTTTATCCCTCATCTACCATGGTTATTTTAATTAATAACTTGTCTCTAATGTCTACTGTAGAGTAAAAAATACTCTACGTTTCATTTTGATTTTCAGTCGTGCAATCCAAATTTTGTCCATGAATATTTTGGTTTGAGACAGTGCAGTTTTGACTCAGAGTGCAGGCTCAAATTTCTTTTGCCTCAATTTTTTCTAAGTGTCAAAATTGAGCAAAAGCTGCCAAGTGTCATCGACTGAGGCACTTTTCATAATTTCAGTAAGTACTACAAAACGTGCCATGTGTCCCATAGTAACTCAACGGAGCATAACAAGTGTCAGCATCCATGTTTCATGTGGGCATCCACGTTTCAAATTTATTTTGAGTAGAAGGTTTCAACAAGCTAAGTATTAGGATCAAGCGGAAGGTGCCAAGTGGCAACTGTGGAAGACTTCAATATGCTTTTCTAAAAGCAATGGAAGCTGCCACGTATCCCTAGCTAAAGAGAATGGAAGCCACCATGTGTCAACTTCTAAATTATCTTCACTTTGTTTCATTGATAAGTAAAGACTGTTGTGGGTCTCAGGTTTTTGTTTTGAGGCAAGCGGACGCTACCAAGTGTTGCCATCTGTGGAAATATGAAATGAGGCCCGATTGTTTCTATAAGTATAAATAGAGTGATGCAAAGACTAGCACATGTCACCTTCTGCAGGTTTCTCAAAACGTAGCTAAAATCAATAGAGATCACCACATGTCCCTTCTTAAGTAATGCAGAAAGCACCACCTATTCCTAGAGCTGAATGCAGAAAGTGCCACCTATCCCTATCCCCTTCTTGAAGTTTCTCAGGCAAGAAGTGCTTTGGGTCCCATTCTCCTTGAATTGTTAAAGTTTGAAGAAGTGGATGGTGATATATGTCAAAGACGGAGCACCCCAATGTGAAGACATAGTAAAGAGTATAAGTAATGCGGAAAGTGTCGTTTGTCTTCAGTAAGTGCCTTGAAATCTGCCAAGTGTCATTTTCTTGTGCCTTTTAAATAAAGATAAGGTTTTCAAGAGGAGAAAGGGAATTGGCCAAGTGTCCTCTTTTGTTTGAGAGAAGGAAGTGTCCTGTGTATCTATTTCAGCCAATGATTTGCAGAAAGACAAAGCATTTCAGAATTGAAGAAATATCTTATGTTAGACACCTCCAATTTAGTTAGAGTTCAGTTGAGCCGCTAGATTGGGAACATGCAGACAATCTAGAATGAATTTAAGGCTATAAATAGGGGTGTAGAGATCACCAAAATCATCATCAGAAGATAGAGAGAATTTTCTACAAGAGAGTTTTTAGACTTTTAGAGTTGTGATTAGGAATATCAGTTGCCTTTGTTCTATTTTCTTGAGTTAGAAAGTTTATGTAACTGTTCATGTTTTTGTGCCTTTTATGTGACTGGAGAATTAATAAGAAGACTGAATTTTATGCCTTCATTGATATTTTCTATGTCACTACAAAAATAGTCTAAGCTGTGAGCCTCTATTTCTATTATTTTCATCTTTTACATTGATCATGCCTTGTTTGCCCTTTAATGTAATTGAATCTTACATATACTTTCACTGTGCTCAGAATTAAGGGTTGAATTACATTCAAGGGCATCACCATAGTTAGATTTTATTTCTTTGCATTTGTGTTTTTGTTTAAATTCCTATCCCTTTTCCCAGTATACGCTTGATATAAAGAAGAGACCAGCTTCTTAAAAATTTGAAGGTCATTTCAAGTCACAAGTCTCACATTCTTGAAACTTCCCATTGTTGGTGTTAGAAACAAGCACAATTTTAACCATCAACAATTTTTGGCACGCCCAGTGGGACACCATCTTGAAGTTTCTTTCAAGACCGTTGAACCAGAGAGCTACAAGGAGTCAGAGCTATGGACCAGTAACCAGATCACAATCTACTGTAAATCTAGGTATTTTTTTACCACCATTGGTAACTAGTCCAAGAAGAAGAGTCAATTAAAATATACCAATACCAAGAGTAAATATGGAAGCCCCTATACCCCCAAAGAATTATGCAAATTGGAACACTGGTAGTCCTTTGATTCTCCCAATACCACTAGCCACTTGGGACCCTATCCCAGTAAATGCCCTGAAAGCTCTACCCAAATTCAATGGGCAAGATTTCAAAACACCTGAAGAACATCTACCAGATGTATCAGATGTCTATGCTATACATGTGGTCACACAACAAAATGTGGCTATAAGATTATTAGCAACCTCTTTTAAAGGGAAGGCTCTGGAATGGTACCGATCCTTGAATCCAAATATAATATCTACATGGGATCAGCTTGGAGATCCTTTTTTTGAAAGATTTGAAGAAAAAGGTGATAAATCTTCTTTATTGCAACAATTGATTACTATTTAAAGAGCACCACAAGAAGCAATGACTGACTTCAATTCAAGATTTCAAAAGACTTGGGAAAATATTTCTACTACAACAAGACCATCACCAGGTATGGCTATAGTGTTTTATCTTAAGGCTTTGAATTCAGATATATCAGTCATGATTCAGTCACTTGGAGGTCAGACTCTACCAGAGGCTTATGACTATGCAGTCAAAGCTAAAAATAATTTAATAGATGCTGGAAAGTTGCCCCTGAGTCCTCCCATGCCCATGTTTCCAGAGATTACCTTACCATTACCTCAAGAAGCCCCTAATTCCATAACCCCACCTATGTTTATGTATAAATATCCTCAACCACCTACTAAGGAACTTGTTCCTACCCAGTCATCTGAAATGGATGATATCAAGAAAATCTTAAGGACATTTTCTAATGAGTTGATTAACATAAAAAGACAACAGAATCCTTACCCTAGACCCCAATATCAAGGCTACCAAGGAAATATATTTTCATCATAGCCAAACCAATATTAGGGTCCTCAAAGGCAAAATAACCCTCAGCTAGCAAACCAATTAGTTACAGTCCTTACACCCTCATAGACTATTCCCCCTAATTCAAATAGGGAGATTGTTCAAGGGCAAAATCATTATGCAGATGGCACCAATGCCTGGTGTTTCCCTTGCAGTAATGCTCATACACCTAGAGATTATCCCATGGGTATCTACAACAAAAGGTAGCAGAGCAAAGAAGGATGTATGGACAATATGTAAGTACTAGTGACAATCAAGCCTACCAATCTTATGGTATGAAAAATTTAGTCCCAATGGCTCAGATGCAGGGGATGTCTTTACAACAACAATAAGAAATAGCCCCATAACATGCTTTGTTCTCATGGGTTGAAGATGAAGAATCAATATTCTTAAATAAAGCTTCTACTTCCAAGAAACTAGTGGTGTAATCAGTCTACTATACTAGGTCAAAGAGAAGAATGATGGAATAGCTTGAAGTTGCAAACAATGAAGTTATGGAGAATCTTCCATTTCAAGGTCATCAAAACACAACTGTTAGACAAGAAGTGCCTTAGCTAGTGTAGAATCAAGTAGTTCATGGGCAAGTTCAAGAAAAAGCAAGGTATCCTTATTTTCCAAGAACCCAAACTTTGGGACCAATGAATGTGGTGGATCAATTGAAGAAGACTCTAGTGCAAGTATTAATATGGGACATATTAGCTATCCCTAAAAAAAAGACACTATTACAAGAAGCTCTACAAGGCCAATCAGTGCCCAAACATACTGGGATCAAAGAAGGACTTGATGAAAAAGAAAAGCTCAAAGACATAGTTCATCTGCAGACAACAACCCTAGTGAACAATGCACTAGAGGTAAGCAAATCCAAACCGGATCCCTTCTATTTAACTTTGATAGTTGGTAAGAAACTATTGCATAATGCAATGATTGATTAAGGGGCTAGTACTATAGTAATGCCTAAGTAAATAGTTGATGCTTTAAAGATAAAATATGAGCCACTCACTAAAGGAGTCATGCAGCTAGATGGAAAAGCAGTACAAACAATAGGGAGAATTAAACAATTTCCATTACAATTATATACTTGTCCCAATATAATTGTCAATCAAGATTTAGTAGTCATATATATACCTCCTATTTTTAGTTTATGTTTATCATACAGCCAAGATAGGAGGATATATGTCACTCGATTGGTCTCATCTCATCCTAAGAACCAAATATGGTTCAAAGATGAAAATATTATCTGAGCCATTATATAAGGATCACATCACCAATGAACCAACATCAAAATTAGAGGTAGATCATGCTATGTTGAACAAACAAGAAAGGTTTTTTGTTGAGGATTTAGGTGACTGGAATGAACATGATCAAGAAGAGGAAAATAATCATTTGTTTGCTTTAATGCAAAAAGATCCATATGGAAATTATGACTCTAATGGTCTAGGCAATTATGTCATATTTGATGAAGATCATGAAATCCAAAATGTTTGAGGGAATTAATGCCAAAAGATACCACTTCTATCAATCCTCAAGTCTCTCAACATGAATTCTCTATTCTGAGTGAGAAGTCATAAGCTTAAGCCATAATCTCTGATGAGGAAGAGATAATTTATTATTTTCTTCTCACTTTGCAAGACGATATGGAGGAGCATGAACACTTTCTTGATCATGATTTGAATGACTTATTTGAAGTCATTGGGGCAAGTTATAATATTCTTCAAGGAGGCTGTGAGCTGGTTGTAGATGGACAAGATAGTTTTGAAACCCAAATAAATATGCAAAATTACTGCAAACTTTTAGAATTATCCTTTCAAGAGGTTGGTGATTTTGAAGTCATTAAAAAGGATGATCATGTAATAGAATCTGAGTTTGAAGCAAAAGGAGATAAGCCAATAAATGATATATATCAAAGGGCTTCTGTTAATGAGCAAATAGCCATTGATTTCTTGATAAGACATGCCAGTATCAAGAACTAACATTCGACAAGGTTTTAAAAACAAGAAGAGTATATATATGTTGGAAGCATGTTTGAATCTGACTCTCTCGAATGCAAGCCAATCAATATGACATACAAGGAGAGCAAGTCATCAGAACTTCATCCAACTCAGCGACTTGTCTGGTAATATAATTTGTCTCGTCATCAAGGAGACTTTATAAATTCTTATTTTGATCCAGGAGGGAGGTAAAGATACTTAGTTAATGTATTATAGTTAGATAGTTTCCCCTTTCCATGTTGTTTTGTTTTCCCATTTTGTTTTCCCCCTTTTCTTTTAAATAAGTATTTTTTGAACACGTAGCCATAGCTTAGAGCCTTTTTTCAAAATTCTTGACACATTAAATATCTTCCAAATCTTTAAATTCCCCAAGATACCTTGCGCTGCCACTTACACAATGGGTCTATCTCACTATCCCATGAAGATTTAGTAAGATTTGCTAATGGTTATCCAAGTTTAATGCCATTTTGAGACTTAATGGGTCAATAAATACTTCCTAACAAGAGTTAAAGCTTACAGTGTCTCAAACATTCCTGCATCTGCAAAAAAAATTCTTGCTACTTGCATTTTTAGTTTCTAGCAAACTTGCTTAAAGTGAAAGCGCCTTTTCTATTGCAAAAGCTTCATACCTGCTATCACAGTTCACTATTTTCAATAATAGATATAGAATGGAAGGAGCACAGTCTTCACAATAAGGGTCTGGGATTTATGAATCCATTGACAAGTTTCTTACAAGTAAATCATACGCTTCAGGCCCTGCTCAACCATTAAAGACTTACCCACGGACTAGATTCCCAGAAGTTGGTCATGCAAATGACCCAGTGAAGGTAAAATATTTTGTAGATGGGATCATGGACCCAATTCTTCAAAGAACTAGTGGCAAAACTCTCAGAGAAGGGGCACATCAATGGTGTCTTCAAAGGGCCAAAGTGGGACAATATTAAACTTTTGCAATGAGGATATGGACTTCACAACTGGCACAATTCATTGTCTCAGGTGTACATCCATGCCCTGACTTGGTCAAAAGATGTGCCAAATTGTTACATGCACCCTCAAATACCATACAACAGGGTTCATTCATGGTACAGATACACCAAAGGCTATCAAAGAAATGTTGGCCCTGCATCATGATAAGACAGCCATGTTTCCCACTATTGCCAAGATGCAAAAAATGTGGGCAAACATCAATACTCAATTGAGGTTTTTAAGATCAAAATTGCAATTAGGCGATGATGATACTACTATACCGATATTGCTTGTAGCAAGAGCACAATTTGCACAAGCTAGTCAGGATGCACTTTCTATGATGTCTTTCATTTTTGGAATGAAAGATGATATGGCCATCTATGGAGAACAAATGGCTATCCTCTTTAGGTTGAAAATTGTCAATAAGACTCAGGAGTATCGACTTGATTTCTCTAAATAGATTACATACTCAATGGTGGAATAGCTTGCTCAGTTCAAATCAAAAGGGGTTTTCAGGTATTCCTCTTATTTGTTTCACCTTATGTTGTATCAAAATTCTAGCATATTTTCCCAACATATGCATCTTAATATGTATGACTTAAATTTTGGTCTACAAAGGACCGCTCCTGTGTCTGTATGGACACATATTTTTTCTAAAACTAGCGACCCATATGAATTATGGGAACTTTTTATTGCCCCTAATTTTTGCCATCTGAGCCCAGAACCAGTTATAAATAGACTGTTTCCAAGTGTTTCAAATCTTATGACCAATTGCCCTATCCCTTGTGATTTCTTTTTTGGATCCCACCATACAATTATTAGAGTACATGGTTTTAGTGGGGAACTAGTGTTGCTACCTAAGATTTTGACCCTTAGGTTAGCATTTTTAGAGGTCACCAAGTAGGTGTCTATGGTAGATAATGAATATGTCTCTAGGAAGAAGAAGAGGAAAATGTATGATGTCCCATAGATGACAAACAATATGGCACTAGAGGCCAGAGATGCAAAGATTATGTTGCTTAGAAAGCTAGCCTTCTTGGGTTTCCTTCTAGTTGAAGATAAATGGGTATATGACCCAAATGGTTTCATAGCTTCATGGATCAGGACTAATAGGGTTGTTTCCAGAATTGCACATGAGGGCAGCCCCTTTTGGGAAAATAGGAAAAATCCTAGGGAAGATATTCCTAATTTTTATGTTGAATTGACAAATTTGCCCCTTCAGCAAAATAGACCATGGGAAACCTTTTATAACAAGCAAAGATATTTTGATCCCAAAATTAGAATGACTTCTAGTTTAAGAAGGGCACTAAAGAATAAAGACTGGGACGCTGAGAAAATAGAAGCCTATTGGAAATATAGGCAAGACATTTGTTAGACAACTCACTCTTTTGGAAACATGGAATCAAATGAAAAATGGGAGGAGCTCTAGGATGAATGCCATTTGTCTCTTGTATCAAGCCTTGATACAAGTAATTTGTCGACATAGGGTGGAGAACCAAAAGCTAGAGAAGAATCTAGCCAAACATCATAGGCCCCAGGCCAAACATCAGCTGCAATCACTGTAACTATTTGGCCCCAGTCTCTTAGCATCATGGAAAAACAAAAGAGTGTGGTATCTTCACCACCACAAGCTTCTCCATCAGCATCAGTCTTTGAATTTCCTAGTTTTGCACAAGCACCACTAATAGTAGTGGTAGATGTTGATGAAAAAGAAGCATAGCCAAAAGAAGAAACACAAAAGGCTGAGGTTTCAACTTGAGTCAGAGGAGAGGGAAGAACCCTCACAACAACAAATACAGAGTACCTTAGTGGCCCCTCAGGTAAGTATTATTTCTCCTTCTCAATCTCTCTCTTCTCCAATAGGGGTGATGATTCTATCTCGATAAATGATATCCCCTACCACCTCTACTGCTCCCATTTCTCAGTTTGCCCCATCTTTCCCAACTCAATCTATATCATTACCTCACTTTTATCCCTCTGTACCTAAGAAAATACCTACTCAAATTGCCCATAGCCAATAATTGGCTATTCCATATGGCTTGCCATAAGGTCATCCTTTTGTGGGTGGGCACATTGCCTCTCCTTCTACCTTCCAAACTCAAGCAGATGCTGCTAGGAAGGCAAGGGAAGCTTGAAAGGATAAAAAGAGGATTAAAAATAATAAGGCCTTGGATACATCACATCTGAGGTCACAATTTGACCCCATTCAGTAGCAACTAACAGTGACTCATTTGTCACCAAATATAATCAAGCCAAGTGAGCAGATGCAGCTAGAAGACTACACAATGAATGTAGTGGCCATAGGCATGTCCCTGTTCAGACCATAAGATAGGGTTGAGCTGCTAACTAAATCCACTTCTATAGTAGCTAAAGATTACTTGAAAATATCAAGGAAGCTATAGAAGATGGAGGCTGATCTAGCCAAAGAGAAGGCAAACTATAGTAGTTTGACCATATAAATCAATACAAAGGATAATGAAATAAAGAGTCTAAATAAATAGTTGCAAGATACTATTTCTCTTCAGACTCACTAGGTGATCCATGCCCAAAATGATTCCTTAAAATTAGGGCTAATGTAGGTAAAAGATGTAGTGATGACCCTAAGGCGAGAAAAAGCAACATGACAAGAAAAATGCAAGGAAAGCCTGCTATAGGTTACTCAATTACAATAGAAGCTACTGAATGAATAGAATAATATGGCAGCTATACAAGCCTAATTTCAAGCCAAGTGACAAAGGGTAGAGCAATTGACACTTGAGCTAGCCAATAGGCTAAAAAATGTAGGGATGTTAAATCTGGTGAAGGAGCTTTATGAATCAATGTGGAAAAGAATCACTGTAGATATTATTCAACTCAGACCTTCTCTCTCCTTTCTACTAGATGCATAGAAATTGTGTGAAAAGGTGGAGACTTCAGTTGAAGACACTCTGGCTACTATTTTTGAGAGAGTATTGGACTCTGAAATGCTGCTGCAAAAGCTTTATGATGCAACAGATGGAACATTGTCATCAGCAAGAATTAATGACAAAATGGTCACTGCTAAATGATCGAATGAGGTTCTCAATTGCAACTTTGCAGCAATCAATTACAGAGAGCTTCTCGATGTAATGAAAGAAGGAATCAATGAAATGAAACAACACATTGAAGACCTAGGGCAATTAGGTCTTCCTTCTCCGTTTCCTAATGACAACACTGTGCTAATGATTAATGAAATTAAACCTTTGTTGTTGGCCAAGCAGAATGATCAAATAGTTTTTTAGTATTTAAGGGATGATTCATTAGTACCTGAAGTAGAAGCTATTTTGATTCCTATTTCCCAGCTTAAATTCAAATTGAAGGCTATGGTTAAGATTTTACAAAAAATTTCACACAAGGATATTATCAACCTTGATTTAGCCTTCAACAAATTACAAAATAAGTAGGGG
The DNA here is from genome assembly GCA_037957365.1 of Torreya grandis. Lineage (NCBI taxonomy): Eukaryota > Viridiplantae > Streptophyta > Pinopsida > Cupressales > Taxaceae > Torreya > Torreya grandis. Next base: position 2,724,014 of record JARHVA010001319.1, read on the forward strand.
TTATCTAACGATGAGTAGTCTACCTATCAAACAAATTTACTGAAGCTATGATTTTTTGTCATTTTGATCATGCGAGAGTTGGAGATTCTTTTTGAGCAGGCTCAAAAGTCTTTGGGGTTGCCAATAACAGTAGAGTAAAAAATAATCTACATTTTATTTTGATTTTTAGTCACACAATCCAAATTTTGTCCCTAAATACTTTGGTTTGAGATAGTGCAATTTTGACTCAGAGAGTGGGCTCAAATTTTTTTTTTTTGAATTTTGTCTAAGTGTCAAAATCGAGCAGAAGCTGCCAAGTGTCATTGATCGAGGCACTTTTCATAATTTCAATAAGTACTGCAGAACATGCCATGTGTCCCATAGTAACTCAGTGGAGTACAACAAGTGTCAGCATCTGCATTTCATGTGGGCATCCACATTTCAAATTTATTTTGAGTGGAAGGTTTCAACAAGTTAAGTATCAGGATCAAGCGAAAGTCACCAAGTGGAAACTACAAAAAACTTCAATAAGCTTTTCTAAAAGCAATGGAAGGCACCACGTATCCCTAGCTGAAGAGAATGGAAGCCACCACGTGTCAACTTCTAAATTATCTTCACTTTGTTTCATTGATAAGTAAAGACTGTGGTGGGTCCCAGGTTTTTGTTTTGAGGCAAGTGGAAGTTGCCAAGTGTCACTGTCTGTATAAATATGAAATGAGGCCCGATTGTTTATATAAGTATAAACAGAATGATGTAGAGACCAACACGTGTCACCTTTCATAGGTTTGTCAAAAGGTAGCTAAAAATAGTGGAGATTGCCACATGTCCCTTGTTAAGTAATGCAAAAAGTGCCACCTATTCCTAGAGCTGAATGCGGAAAGTGCCACCTATCCCTATCCCCTTCTTGAAATTGCTCAAGCAAGAAGTTCTTTGGTTCCCATTCTTTGTGAATTGTTAAAGTTTGAAGAAGCGGATGGTGACAGATGTCAAAGATGAAGCACCCCAATGTGAAGACATATTAAATAGTAAGTAATGCAGAAAGTGTCGTGTGTCTTCAGTAAGTGCCTCAGAAGCTGCCAAGTGTCATTTTCTTGTGCCTTTTAAATAAAGAGAAGGTTTTCAAGAGGATAAAGGGAATCATCCAAGTGTCCTCTTTTGTTTGACAAAAGGAAGCATCTTGTGTATCTATTTCAGCCAATGAACTGTAGGAAGATAGAGCATTTTAGAATCGAAGAAATATCTTTTGTTAGACACCTCTAGTTCAATTAGAGTTCATTTGGGTCATTAGATTGGGAATGTGTAAACAATTTGGATCAAATCTAAGGCTATAAATAGAGGTGCAGAGATCACCAAAATCATCATAAGAAGATAGAGAGAATTTTTTGCAAGAGAGTTTTTAGACTTTTAGAGCTGTGATTAGGAATATCATTTGCCTTTGTTCTACTTTCTTGAGTTGGAAAGTTTATGTAACTGTGCATGTTTTTGTGCCTTTTATGTGACTAGAGAATTAATAAGAAGACTGAGTTATGTGCCTTTGTTGATATTTTCTATGTCACTACAAAAATAGTCTAAGCTGTGAGCCTCTGTTTCTATTGTTTTCATCTTTTACATTGATCATGCCTTGTTTGCTCTTTGATGTAATTGAATCTTACATATAGTTTCACTGTGCTTAGAATTAAGGGTTGAATTACATTCAGGTGCATCACCATAGTTATATTTTCTTTCTTTGCATTTGTGTTTCTATTTAAATTCCTATCCCTTTTCCCAGTATACGCTCGATATAAAGAAGAGACCAACTTATTAAAAATCTGGAGGTCATTTCAAGTTGCAAGTCCCACATTCTTGAAACTTCCCATTATTGGTGTTAGAAACAAGCGTAATTTTAACCATCAACAACTAACTCTATAAATAGTGCAGGGTCTTTCTTATCTAACAAGTTATCATCTAAACACATGTTGAAATAAAATAATAAACTGTTATATCTAGATATGTATGTCAAATGGATTTGAGGTTGACTAAGATGGGCGGGTAAGTTTGAAATTTTTTGGTGATGTTTAAAGGATGGTGTAAGATGTGTTTTTAACTCACCCTTGGGAATGTGTATAAGATAAGACCTCATTTTTAGGATGAGCCTCTACTGAACATATCAATTTGAGCTTCCTAATGAGGGTAAATAATAGGTTGGATATAAAATTTATCTAATGAAAGTGAAGATTGGATTTGATTTATGTCTAAATCAACTTTGTGAGATGGTGCATTTTGATATTCATTTTGGATCTTGAGAATATAATATAATGTGGCCCATTTTTAATTTATGGCTATGGTGGCTAAACATTCATTTGATTCAATTAATTTCAAGGTGTCATATATGAAGGTTTGATTATGGCTGGACTAATATATTTCTCAAAATCAGCTTAGGCAGGGCCTATTTAGAATATGTTTAATTAATTCAATAGATGGAGGATGGGGAGATGATGTTTGTTGGTTATTATAAAGTTGAAGATAAATGACTATACTACTAGTTTGATCATTGTTTATATTTACATTTATACTTTTGGAATTGGTCTTAAGGTCTATCACTCCATCTTCAAAAAACATTTCAAATATTTTCAATGGTTTTCATACTAGGATGGGGGTTAGGGGTTTCCTTGGTGTATTTTTCTTGTTACTTTCATACCAACCCTAATAAATTCAAAGAGTTAGTTCCATGGCCTCATTGAGGGAAGAGTGGAGGGATTCATGGAGTTTCAACTTAAGTTTAGTGTCTAAGTAATGTATGAATAGGTCCATAAGTTATCTATAATCCATGTAATATGAGTATTGGGATCAACACCATTTAATAAAGAATTCAAGATAAAAGAAAATAAGTTATTTTTTGGTGATAAAGAGTTTATAGATCCCAAAATTTTCATACACCTAAGTCTTAAATATTTGGACAAACAATGATAATAATTGATGAAAATAATGGATCAAGTGATGAATAAAATAATATTAATAATTTAATTCCTCCTCATTTAGGGTGCACAAAATAATTTTAGTAACCATGACACACCATGGAAATATATCTCTAATAATTTTAGTGAATTATTTTATGTTGGAATTAGGGTGTCTACCTAACTTGAACATAGGGGGCTCACATAAAGTTATAGATATTTAAGTATATTGAATATTCCCAATTAAAGGTTCATTAATATAATCAAGGTATACAATCATATAGATTGGGCTTTCAATACCTAGATTTCATCTTGGAGGAGGGTGAGTGTCATGCACTCGTACTCTAGGAGGTGGCCCTTGATAATCATACATATAGTTATATGAAGGAATATAGTCACTTTTATTTTAAATATGAGGTTAATATAACCCTTAGTAATTATAAGGGTCATGAATTTGATATATGGGGAGAGATAGGGACTAACTAGAGGGAGAAATAGATTAATTCACTTTAGATATAACTTCTTAATGGTGGATTCCATGGTATTAAATAACCTTAGTAAGTGGTTATGGATACAAGATGAATGGATTGGATTCAAATTAGTGTAGATAGCTACTTTTTCAAATCTCATTCTTTAAATATGATGATGTCATATTGGCATAAGAGTAACCACTTCAACAAACTAAATTATGATGGGATGAGAAAGTAGATAATATATTATTAATATGAAGTTAAATAAACTAATAAAATATATGGTTACCTTCATCTTTGTAGACACTCCTTTTTTACCACCTCCATGTCTAAATGGACTTCATGCAGATTTCTAGAAAATTATGAAAATTAAGCCTATATACATTGAACATCCCAATTTCATCCACACATTGGATGTAAATAACCAAAAGCATGTCAAGGTTTCCTTATTTGGGGTAATACCATGTACATAATGATAAACTCTCACATATTCATCCCCAGTCAAGTTACAACCTAACAAATTGATGTTTTTGACTAATTAAGCGGGGCACTTAACCAAATTCTTGAAATGACGAAAATCTTAATTAGATTCACTTAGTTAATTAAATCTAATTAAATGCTTAAGTGAAAAATCCTTTTTGAATTAATAAATATTTAATTTATGAAAATGAAATTTCAATAAATATCAAGGAATATGATGTCATGATGATGTCATTAACTTCAAAGTAAAAAAATGGAAATATCAATATAAATGCCATAAAAATTAGAAATGTTGAGCCATGCCTCCATGAATGAATAATTAAATGTATTTGGACTCCCAAACTTAACCCTAGCTTAACCACACATGGGTTGGAGTTAGTAACAAATCTATGAAAACAAGATCCATGACCATTATTCAAAAAGCTTTTAGGTGTAAATAAATAATGCCAAATCATTATTTTTATTTGGTAAGGTAAAAGACTTAGTTTTATAGGGACCAGGATTCATATTTAAAAGATATAAAATAGATTAGCAAGCCCCATGGGCTAAGACAACAAAAAGTAACAAAAACTATCTAACTATCCCTATAAAAGTCAAAATAATAGATAGATAAATAGAAATCTATTCTAGAAAGGGGCATCCAACCATTGTTTCCTTCACATCCTCGGTATTCTTATCTTGTGCACCCTATTTTATCTTTAAAATTCTAGCCATTGTTATTTTTTTGGGCCCTTCTATATCATCCCTAGGTAAGATCATTTAGGGTCTCTTCTGCACTTGTTTTTGTACCAAGGTCCTCTTGGTGGGGGTAACATAGGGGATCTTTGGGGAGGGGGTCTTCACCACCATCATGTGTTGCTTTATGGAGGTCTTATCCACCTTAATAGAGTGGGTGGAGGATTGGATTATTTTTTCTACTTTATTCATGGCATTCCATTCCCATATAAGGCCTGTCAGATTTATCCTAGCCTCATGAAACTTATTGTTAAAATTTTCCATTTACTCTTTATTGAATTTGATATCCTATGCCAAGGGTGTTTTTCCTTCCTCAACCACATCCCTAGAGGTTACCTTGTCTAATAAGATTGGTTTAGGTTTAAGGATAATGAGCTTTAGGGGAGGGTCTTCAATAAATGTTTTGGATACATAGCTAGCATGGGGAATAATGATTAATAGATGGTAGGACCCAAAGGTAGGGTCTTCCTCAAGGGAGTCCTCTTGAGTAGAGGACCCATTCAGAGGGACCTCCCTACCCCTTAAGGTTTAATCATGCTTAACCAAAATTAAGATGAGGCCTTGGTACAATATGGGGTTTGCATCATTTATTTGATGGGTGAGAGTGGTGCTCTCCAAATATTTGAGGAGATAAAAAGGGAGGCTAATTTTATACCTTTGAAAGTGATTTAATAGTAAAAAATGATGAGAGAAGATTAGGATGTGATTACCTTCAAGTGTTAATTACTTCATAACTTATAGGCATACTTGAAGATATTGGAGTGGTAGGTTGGTGTGGGGGAACCTCTATTTGTCTATCTTGATGAATTCATTAGTATGAAAGAACTTCTGTAATAGATCCATAACCAATTATTATTAGAGAGCTTCATAGCTAATATATACCCAGGTCCAATTGCCAAGTGAATAAGAGGATATGTTTCCCACGAAACATTAACATTTTCAAAGATCATTTGTTCACAAGCTGAGCACAAACCTTCTCTCATGCCAAATGCAAGATAAAGTCATTCTAGTAAGGTAAATGGTGTTTTTATCATTGCTCACCCTAGTACTTAGGCTTAGAATTCTAGTTGTCTTTGATTTGTTTTTGTTTATCCACATGAAATTATGCTTGATTTAGCCTTGATATATAAAATCATGAATTCAAATCTCTATTTCATGAAATAATGGGAGATAAGTATGAAATCATCCTTCACATTATTTCTATTTTTACTATTTCCTATGTAAATATGGATTTAAAGACTAGAATAATGAAATTTTAGTCATTAATTATGAAATTTTTCTTCTATTTTATTTGTTTTCTAGTTTCCCTACATAAGAGTGAATTTATAACATCTAATTGTGAAATTATCTTCCCAAATTGTGAAATTATTTCACTATGTTTCTGTGTTTCCCTGCATAGGTTTCAAAATTATGAAATTGGCAAAAATAATAGTGAAATCATTGACTAGATTTTTGAACTCATTGTATACTAGAGTTGTGAAATCATTAAATATTAGTTTAAAAAATTGAAGAGTAGAGTTTTGAAACCACCCATTCTGGAGTTAAAAAATTAGAAAGGAGATTAGAGAAATCATCGGCCCTAATAGTGAAATCATCGTAGAATTGTAAAATTGTCCCTACGATTTTTGTGTTCTCTATTATTTTCTATGGTTTATATTGACTAACAATTTTGTAGTTTAGCTTGACTATATAACTAAAAAATTATTCTATAGAACAAGATTTTTAAGGTTTTCAAGTTAACTTTATAGGTTGCCTTCACTCTCTTGGCCCAATTAAATTTCTAATAAGTTTTTTTGTGGATTTTATCAAGTGAGGAGAAACCAATTTATGTCCCAAAATCACTCCATCACATTTGAAATTTAATTTTTTACAAACTTTTTTTCACACTTAAATTTAGTGTTTAAAAACATTTACGACTTTCTTTTTTTTCATTTCAAACTTTTTGTAAGGCCTTCAAACATATCCATTTAGGTGTTTAAAAAAAACTTGCTTTCACACTTTTCCTTTTCAGCATTGTTTAGAAAAGTCATGCATATGCTCACCCATACTTAGGGTGACTTAGAAACATGATTAAGCTACTTATTCAATGTATCTCAAATTTCAATTCATGTATACTATCCCCTCATTTTCTTGAATGTGGGTGAATTAGAATCGACTTTCTCCCTTTTTCATTCTTTTTGGCTTAGTGAGTGGAGTTCATCACCTCCTCACAAGTTATTTAGGGGTGAATTGACTTGAGGTTTTATATCCCAACATCATACCAACCCCACTTATCCAATGGGGTATACAAATTGAGTGTACTATTCAGTGTGATAGTGGTTGAGAATTTAACCTAACCATTCGAATAGGTCCTTGAATCATCCATGATCTAGACATCATATTTTATTGAGTAATTAATATATGAAGTGGTTACAAAATGAACAATACCTTTTAATAATAATTTAGATGATTTTTCATCCATTTGATAGATATTTTATTGCACCCAAGTTTTTTTTGGCACTTGTGGGCCATCTAGAAAGCCAACTCCAAATTTTAGATTAAAATACCCCATTTTCCATGGATTATCCTACCAATGTTGAGTTGATTTTGTGCTCTAATTTCTATGCCACATAAAATATCTTGAGAGATAGAGGGGAGATAAAAAATCTACCTCCATGCACTTTTATTTATTAGATTAACACTTAATTCCTCTAAAAAACTTGTATATTGTTGGAAGTTTGGTCGATACTATGCAAACCTTGTGTCAATTATTAATAAAGGATCATTCTTGTGTGCTTCTTATTTTGTGTGATTGAGTCCTAATTTTTTTTTTTGCAAACAAACAAGTACAAATACCAAAACACTTGATATGTATATAGTTACACCAAGAAATGATATGCTACCCAAATTAGGTGAAACCATTTACCTTAATCCAAAGACTTGAAAAATCAATTGTGCCTTAATTATCAAAATATGTTAAGCTACCCATTTTTACCTAGACCATTTCTCATTTAAAATCCAAGTCTCTCAAGCCAAGTTCAAAATTCATCTTTCAAAGTTCAAATCTAAAGACAATTGGTTTACACTTGAGTCTTCCCTACAACGTGGGATTGAGTTGTTCACTTTTATGTTTAGATTGTGTAAATTGGATCAATATTTAGTTTGCTTTAATTATATTTTCCTAGACCAAGTTTGTGACTTAATTTTCCAAGTACGAGTTCCATTTATATTGAGATTATGTTTTGCCTTGTTTCCAAGTTTCACCTAGACCAAGTGTACCTTTTGTTTTGAGCCTTAGACTTAAGAGTAGCTTCAATTTCATGCTCAGACTAAGTTCATTTATGAGATCGATTTCATATTCCTATACCAAGACCTAGTTTATTTTACATTTAGTTTTAAGATCTCATGTGCCTAGACCAATACTTAGTGTGTTTTTAGTTTAATTTCAAGATTTCTTGTGCCTAGACCAAGACCTAGTTTGTTATCCAGTTAGTTTCAAAATCTCATGTTCCTATACCAAGTTTAAGTTTTAATTTCAAGATTCAAGTTTTATTAGACCTTTTCTAAGAGCCAAGTCCAAATTTTCCTCTTTTACCATTTTCTGCCACCAAAGACCTAGAGTGTTTTTGTGATAATTTAGACCAAGCTCCAATTTTTTTAGTTTTCAAGGAAAAATTATTTTGAGATAAGTTATAGAAGATTAAAGTATTATACAAACCATTATCACAAGAAAAGAGTGTCAATTTAACCATGCCTTGATATACATGTAGTGAATTTATGTATAATCTATATTATGATAACATCATTACAAGTGACCCTTTTGATTATGAACCCTGTGATGATAATATAGCACATGAAATGGATTCATATCCCACATATGTGACCCATAACATAGGTTAAAGTAAATACCAACTCCAATAGTACCTTTCAAACACTCCCATTTATCTAAGATAGGAATAAGACCCCTTTTCACAATACTTACCAATGCACTGCCTAATACTATAGAATGGTCCATCAATAATAACCATATTTTATGACCACACTATCTAGTGATATCTATGATATGTACTTTCATAATATCCATCTCTTAGAGCATAAATATGAGATTCTTTTTAGAGTTGTCAAAGTTTGTGCCAAGTTCCCATCAAAATTTGAACAAGAAAGTCTACCTTATCTGGTTCGGGCACCTATCCATGCACCTCTCATCCAATCATTTGATCAAGACTCTTAAATTCAAAATCAATCCCTTGGAACAATACGTAACCAATAACTTATCACATTTAATGATGTTATGCCATTATTTGGTAGAGTCGAAGGCTCAAAATTATGCATAGGCAAAAAAATCTTTTAGTAGGTCAAATTCACATATTTTATTAATCAAAATACATACAAATATATAGGAGACATTTTTACTATAATTGGGGATGCTTCAATCCCTACAATATCTCAACCAAATAACTATATAAATCTATACATATATTATTGTTGTTATTTACATTAATAAGATACCAAATAATATATTCTAACTTAGATAATAGTATAACTACTAATTACCAAAGTAAACTACCTAATGTAAATTTTAATCCTTAACATTCCCTCACTTAGAGTTTATATGGGGAGAGAAGGGACAACTACACATTACTATATTTCCCTCCCAAAATATTGACATTCAGATGTCAGGGTCACCCTAAAATGCATCCATTACATAATATGAAACTTTTATATTGGAGAGAGTATTTATTAAAAAATGCCTTTTGAAGCTTATTTGCAACTCAAAATAAAAAGAGACTTGCCTAAATGATGACACATACGACTTTCAATAGATAAAAAATGACTCAAAACACTAATGACAAACAACTAAAGACATTGATAAAACAAACAAAATAGATAAGATACTCACAAATGATTATTAAATGACACTAGACTTCAACAAAATTATCGATTCACTATAAACACAAGACAACAAATATATTATTTGATGACAATAATTTAATTGACACTTTGATTTTAAAATACTAATTATATGATTTTATTCATTATAAATAACAAATCTAATAAGGAAACAAAACTTTTAAAAAAATTATATAAAATTAAAAAACTTATAAATAAAATTTAAAAAACGTAAAACCACCAATAAATACCTAAACTATTTTTCAAAAGTTAAACATATGGCCTAATAAAACCATGAGTCTTTTTATAAAACCACGGGTTTTTAAAAAGAATATTAAAAACAACTTCTAAAACTTGACTCAATAAAAATCTAAAACATAAGAATATACACTACATAATATATTCTAAAACTACAAACCTAAACCACCATAAAAAAATGAACCAACAAAAAATCAAAAACCTAAAAAACTTTATAACCAAAACAATCCAAAACTTAAAAACATAACTTAATTCCATCCACAAATACAAAAATAAAACCACGAGCCTTATTTAATGTATTTTCTATTGGTTTTTTTAAAGAAAAATAATAGGTAGTTTGGAGGTGAATGACAGAATTGAATTCTGAGCAGAGAGTTATTCATCCCAGATTTGATGCATGTTTGGAGGGTGAGCTCAGGGTCTAATCTTAATAGAAAGGAATGATAGTTGCTGATGAAGAAGAACTATGCAGAGGAGCTCTAAGGAGGATATAATTTGGATGAACTTAGGGGAGTTAGATGAATCTTGAGATTTAAAAGTTGTCAGATCCAAGGAGAGAACTCTACAGGGGATCAATGCAAAGAGAAGCGATGAAGCTATACACTTTGAATCGATGAAAGACCAAAACATTGAGATGTATCCCAACATAAAACAATAAATTGGGTCTAAATATCAAGTGTTGTGAATCCCCAAAATTATCACCGAGTTTTTATTGATGCAAGAAAAAACACCATGTTGACCAAGGTAGAAGTTGTGTGGAGTAGATCTCATTGTGAGGAGAGTTACAGACTCTATCTTCCACATAGGGTTTTGAAATGGCACCCTGTAAACACCACTTTTAATTCATATGGATCAAAATATGATGGAATCATATCCTCATATCCACATGTAACCAAAATTAAAATCTTCAAATAGAAGCACTTGAGAAACAACAAATAATACATATGAGTGTTATCATCTAATGTATCCCTTCAAATAGGTATCTAAAAAACCTCTTAATGCTCATATAGATCAAAAAACCAAACTAAATCGAAAAATATTATAGAACTATAAAACTAGAATATATATTTTATATAATACTACCAACAAAATGTACAGTCGTTTGCACTGGAAAATTATTGGCAAAATATAGAAGTCTCTCAAATGATAAAAGTTTTGGATGTGGTATGCAATCCAAAACTCTTGTGATGAGAAAGACCAAAAGAGAGGTCTAGGGTGCAACCTACTCTGATACTAAGTATTGATGTTATGCAAATAATTAGTAGAGTTAAAGGCTCAAAATGTGCACAAGCATTTATATCTTTATGTCAATCAAACTCACATATTTTATTAATCAAAATACATATAAATATATAGGAGACTTTTTTACTATAATTAAGAATGCTCTGATCCCTAAAATCTAGCAACCAAATAATTTTATAAATCTATACGTATATTATTGTTGTTATTTACAATAATCATATACTAAATAATATATTTTAACTTAGGTAATAGTATAACTACTAATTACCAAAGTAAACTACCTAATGTAAATTCTAATCCTTAACAACATTTGCTAATGGAAAAGGTCAAAGTGTTGAGAAATTCTTAGGTCACCCATATATACATGAAATTTGAGTAATACCCTCTACATTACACCAACGTATCAAGTTCCCCCATTTTGGGATGGAGGTGATTATTTCTGTAGATTTACAACCATATCAATTCTACAAGAATTTATAAGTTGAATATAAGAGCTATAATTATCGCTTCAACCTAAACCCTATACCAAAGAAATATAAAGATGTATTTGTTGAATTTATAAAATTTAATTACATAGATCTATATAGCCATTCATTTTACAATTTTTGACAAAGGCCAGGTGAATAACTCACGAGCAAGTGTTCCACATAGTCAAGCTTTGACATGCACTTAAATCCTATGAAAGACCCAAATCAAGGGTGTTCACATGGAATGGTGATAAAAATGAAATTTTAATTCCCAATAAGTGTGATAAAAATGAAATTTTAATTCCCAAGAGCCTATTATTTTCACACTAACCACTAGTTAATAACAAGAGCCACTTGATGAGGATGATTCTTGGCTTTATAATTATGATTTAGTTGATTGTTACCAAAGCAAAAAGTATCCCATCCCTAACTATATCATGGATAATCAAGATTATGGAGGTAGAGGCCTAGGGGAAAATCATCAAGGTACTCTTGATCCTATCTCCATGACCAAACATAAAGGAACCTGTGGTATTAGATTCAAACCACCTGGGGGTGACCCTGCTTATCTTATTTGTGTTCCTTAACTAATGACTAGTGATGATGATACTGGTAGTTATGTAGAATCTAATTATAGTGTATACAAGGACTTAGACAATACCAACTTATTTAAACCTCATGATGTATGTATCATTACACATATCATTCATCCTTCCCCACTTTACCTTCATCAACCTCAACTCATAGATTAGGACCAACAAGAATCCACAATATCACTTGACGAGTTCAAAATTGAGGAGGCCATTTATAAATTTGTGGGCCTAAGAGATAGTATTCCTCTCAGAGATCATAAGCAAGGTTGTTATATCACATTGGATCTTGTTTTCTATTTCAGAGAGTGGGTGAACTTCATTAGCCAAAAAAAAAATCAAACATTGAGGTCCCAAAGTGAAAACCTCTTTGAGGCACTTTTGAACCATGGTAATAATAAATAAAAAGGTTAGTCTCTTGGTGAAAACTTACTTCAGGCACCATTAGATGGAGTTATTCACCTCTCTTAGAATGAACCTTAGGAGGATACCAATACCTTGATCATAGTCAGGTTTGAGATTGGTGCAGAAGAACAAAGGGCCTTTGAACAGATTATCTAAAAGTGTCTAAAGGTTTTTGTTACATGGCCATTACCACCATACAGTGACTCTAATTCATCCTATATGGGTGAACTTAAGGAACCAGATAGGCCAATATATTATGGTATTTACAATTAGTTTATCTCCTTGATAAATCTCCTTGAAGATGGTTTTACACTCCTTGTATAAGACACTTATGAAGTCAATATTGGAACACTACCTGATCCAAAGTGGAAAAAATTAGACATGTCTCTTACTATGAAGGAATTTGAAGTTCTTACTGATCTCTTTAGGGATTTCATTGATATTATTTCATGGACCTATTCTGATATGCCAGGTTTAGATCCTTCTTTGGGTGTACATCATCTTGTAGTACATCCTGACACCAAGATAATTAATTAGAAGGTGAGGAAAATTCATTTTCATATTATCATCTTGGTCAAGAAAGAATTTAAAAAACTCCTAAAAGTGGGATGCATTCATCCCATTATCTATCTAGTTGGATCTCAAATATTGTGTTGATTGATAAAAAGCCATAGGATATCATATTATGTATCGATTTCCATGATATCAACAAAGCCTACCCAAAGGATGAATTTCCTCTACCAAATATTGATATGATCATGGATCCATAGATAGATATGATTATTTATCTCATGGATGGGTTTTTAAGGTTTAATCAAATCAATATCATGCCAAAAGACCAACACAAGATAATGTTTAACACTCCTTGGGGAATGTTTTGTTATCAAGTAATGCCTTTCAGCGTCAATAATATTAGTGCCTCATACCAAAGTGAAATGACTATCATTTTTAATGACATGATGCATGATATTATTAGGGATTATGTTTATGATATCCTAGGAAATTCTAAGACTATAATAAGATATCCAGAGATCTTATGTAGAATATTTGAATGCCTCCATGAATACTAACTTAGGATTAACCATAAAAATTGCATATTGGGCATCACTTAAGGTAAATTTATAGAATTTATTATCTTTCATAGGGGTATTTAAGTTGATCCATCTAAGGTTAAGCCCATTATCGAGATGCCACCTCTATCTACTTTAAATCAACTCCATAGTTTGTAGGGTAATATATAGTCCATCAGATGCTTCATTTCATAATTGGCTAATAAATGCCATCTAGTTACCCATTTGTTGAAAAATGGAACCAAATTTTCATTTAATACTAATTATAATAATGCCTTTGAACACTTTAAATAATACTTGGCCAATCCATCTATTCTATTGCCACCCACACTAGAAAGGTCATTACTACTCTATCTATCTACAAATGAAAATGCCTTGGGTCACTTTTGGTCCATAATAATGAGTAGGGAAAAGAACATGTTATATATAATCTGAGATACACATTGGTTGTGTATGATCAAAATTATATGCTGATATAGAAAGCTCATTTGTCCATGGTATTCATAACCTAAAAGTTGTGTCACTACATGCTTAACAATAAGACCATCATCATAGCCAAAGTAGATCCACTCAAGTATTTACTCATAAAAATAGATTTACAAGGATACATGGCTAAATGGATCATGATTTTAAGTTAATTTTAGATTGAGTATGTTAATTAAAGATCCATTAAAGGAAAGGCTTATAAACCAACTTGACTAAGCTCACCTTTCTGACACTCAACCACTCACCTTTGGGTTTCCAGATGAGTCTATCATTATTGTGGTAGAAGTGCCTCCTGAAGAACAACAATGGACACTTTATTTTGATGGTTCTTTCATGTCTCATGGATCGAGAGAAAGACTTCTATTCATAACACCATAAGAGGACCTTATTCCTAAGTCCTTTTGTATCAGCTTCCTTTGTACCAATAACATGGTTAAATATGAAACACTCATTGTAGGACTTCACCTAGTGATACAATGAAATATCCAACATCTATTGGTTTATGTAAATTCTTATCTTATCATCAATCAAGACACAAATCAATTTTAGACCAAGGATCAGAATCCCATGGTTTACAAGGCCATAGTTGATACTCTCAAATAAAAAAATTCTCATCTTTAATTTGAGTAGTCACCTTCAGCCAATAAAAAATAATAGATGTCATGGCCATGATTGGTTTTATGATCCATATTATGAACAAGCCAAAGATTATCATTTTCTTCTTGAAAATACTCTAACACCAACCCACAAACCTTTGGTCATCAAGAAGATTTGTGATATTTTTGGTCCTATTTATTCTTGGTATGTTAAAATATATGATTACCTTCATGACCAGACCATACCACGTAATTTGTCTCATAAAAATAAAAAATCCTTCATCCATCAAGCCTCTCGTTACACATTACTTAGACCCACCCTTTATCATAGAAGAGTTGATGAAGCTATGCTTATTTTTTTAACCTTGGTAGAATCTATATTAATATTAAGGGAAGTTCACAAAGGGTTTTATGGGGCCCACACTAATGGGGCCATCCTTGTCAAAAATTTACAAACTACTGGCTGTTATTAGTTAACCATGGAAGATGATGTTGCTACATATGTTAAAAGGTGTGCACAATGTCAGAAGCATGCTAATATGATACATGCTCTAGCCCAAACACTCAAACCATTGACCATACCATGGTCATTTTAAATGTGGGGACTCAACCTCATAGGATTAATTAACCCTACCTCCTTAAATGGCCATAAACATATCCTTACCACCACATAATACTTCATTAAGTGGGTAGAATCCATTCCCCTAACTTACGTGACTGGTAAACAAATATCCAAATTCATTTTCAATCACCTCATTTACTGTTATGGTATTCCCTCCAACATTTTATTTAATAGTGGTGGTTAATTCAATAATAAATATGTCAAAACCCTTTTTTCTAAATATAATGTTACCTAACATTTTTTCACTCCATAATTTTGACAAGGCAATCGCCAAGTAGAGGTATCTAATAAGACCATTGTTAATATCCTCAAGAATATCATCAATGATGTTGGCCATGATTGGAACTTGTAAATTTTTCATGCCCTCTGGGCTTATGAACTAATTTCTGAACTCCAACAAGATCAACACCCTATTCCTTAGTTTATGGTATTGAGGCCATTCTTCCTATTTAGGTCAAGTTACCTTCTTTATACATTACACTAAAGTATATCCTTGATGCTAAGGAGTATATAGTAGTTAATTTTTAAGAGCTATAATTATTGGATGAAAAACAAATGGAATCCTTGAATAGCTGTAATAGGCACATCGAATAGAAAGAATTTGAGCTTGGTGATCTTGTCCTTAAAGAAAAAAATGCATCCATTCCAAAAGCAAGAAAAAGGGAAAGTTTAAGCCTAAGTAATTAAGGCATTATATCATTACCATTAACTATGGATCTAGAGCATAAAGGTTGGCTATGTCATAAGGAGAAGAATTTGATGATCTGATAAACATAACACATCTCAAGTGTTTTTTTGCTTGAGTGACTTGGAGTATTATCTATAAGTATCACTTACATTTTGTTATTTCATTCCAAATCCTTATTTATACCATGTCATATGCCTTTCCCACCATGCCTTTCCTATTTACCTTAGGTTCTAACATCCATTCCCTCTTTTTGACTTTGGTTCTGATCCATTTGTGTTTCAAATGACATGAGTGGTTGGGTTTAGGGGTAGTTTAAATAGATGATTCAAATTTGGAACTATTAAATGCCTTCTTTAAATATTAATATCTTTAGGCATTATGTCAGAGATCTTATAAATTGCATTCTTCAAATTTTTCTAAATTATTTACCATTATACCTCATCGTATAATTATACTTGTGTCATTTTCCTATTCAAAATCTTGTTGTTAACTAGTTAGATTCCTTACTATAGGGTGAACTATAGTGGATTGAGGTCTAGTTAGACTATGTAGGTAGTGTTCAATGTTTTTTGAGGTCATCTTAGCCACTCTTATTCCACTGCCCTCACTGTTTTATGAGCAATCTAGGCCACACTCTCTAAGCTAACAATCTTGCCATTTTGTGAGCAATCTAAGCCACACTCTCGCCATTTTACAAGTAATATAATCTAACACTCGCCATTTTTTTAGTAAATTTTTAATTTTTATTCCATTTTGAAAATTAACACATTTTATATCTCATAATCCTCCATTGAGTTGACCTACCCAAAAACCCTAAGAATAACTTAAAAAATCAAGAAGTTTAGAAAAAGGCTTAAAAACTCCATGAGCGATATTAAGCCAAAAAATTCTTACTTCCTTTGTCATCTTGTTTTCTAGTAATTTTAACTCTATTCTAGGTAATGCAGTTTGATGCATTTACCATGTAAGAACCTTTTATCCAACCATTACTAGTTCCATTTATTTTTACCATTTATCAATTGTGTTCCCTCTGATTTATGGGAGAACTACATCAACCTGAGGTTTGCACAGACTATGTAGACAACACTTGGATGCATGGGGCATCCTAAGTCAACTTAGCTAGTACCATTGATTGAGATCATTTTTTTTTTATTGACCATTCATTGTTATAGGTTGTCTCAAAAATTCTCTCATCATTTTACTAGTCCACTTATCTAATGATCTCATCATTTTGTGAGCTCATTCTTGTTATAAGCCTTAAACATAGTGCATGATATGAATTACTAACTTATTTCATTTGTGAGCATTCACATTTTTCCTTTTATTGTGGTTTTATCCTAAACTACCCTCTCATAATTTCATGAATTTGTGTACCTAACATTCTCACAGTTATGAGCTCCAACCCCTTTTAATCCATGCTCTCATCATTTTACAAGACCATTATTATTTTTACTCTAAAATAAATCTCTTTTCTATATTATCATTTTTATTTTATCCCAAATCTTGGGAGAAATACATTTGGCTAGAAGTCCATGTTGGACCTAGTTTCCATAGGACTATATAGTAGCTTCCACTTACTTAGGGCATTTGGAGTCAGCTCAGCCACCCCTTCTTCTTCTATAACCCCTTTCCATTCTTGTGTTTTCATACCTATGTCATTATTTCCATATAGCCTAAGGGCCACCTCTTTCCAAACATAAATCTTCTCTTACACATCTACGAATAGTTTTAGTAAGTAGTTTTAGCTCATTGCTTTTATATATTCTATTTGTTTCTTTCATTTGCCTTAGATTAATTTTTTGTATTATCCCATAGGCAGTTGGGTGCTTTATGTTTGTTTGTTTTGAGTGTTGTGTCGACTAGTTTACTAATTGGGCTTGAGTTGTTTACTTTTTGAATTTAGATTGTGTTATTTACCTCCCTTCTCCTTGGTTGTCATAGGTTTGTTACATTATGTTTACACTTAAGTCTTGATTTTTTATATATTTTAATTAAGTTGTGAATGTTTGTATTCACTCTTATACTTATTTTATTGAAGTTTATTTGCACTTGGGATTTGATTAATCATATGTTACGTCTAAGTTGTTTATTCTTGCATTTAAATTAAGTTTTTCTATGTATATGACACACATTATTATTATGTTTTATTTATGACTATGATGCATAATGTCACATGCTACAACAAAATCAAGCCAAAATATCTATCAAGAAATGGTGCTAGTAGTATTTCTCCTTGTTTATAGTAGACATAACCAAACACATAATAATCAAATTAACATGTTAAATTAATCATTGTTAGTTAGGATGTGCATCTCTATACTAGTAGGTACCCCAGACTCCTACCATTTTTTGTGCCTACTCATCATTAATCTATGTTGTAGGTTATTTGTTTGAGATACCTTTTCCAATTTACCCTATCGGGGAAAATTATTTTCACCATTCAATTTTATTAAATGATCAATCTGCCCTATTAGGGTAACTCACTACGTCAATGATTGAAGCTACCTTATTTGGGGTAAAATCATTATTTATACCTCTATTACCAATAGAAAATGTCAATTTCATATTTTTAAGGGCTCATTTGATGACTCTATTTTTTACCCACTCTGTCGAGTGGGCACCCAGGGCTCATAAATTGCCTCTAGGGAATTAGTTTATGCACGTTAGCTCATAAAAACCTATGGTTATCAACACATCATTGAAACATTAATTTTTTTGAATTAACGACTTTTTCATTCTTTGAGAATATATTATAGTGCCCATGTCTTACAACACCCTCTCAAATATAGGCAAAATGTAGACACTCCTTTTTTTTCCATTGTTGTGTCTAAATGGAGCTCAGGTTGATTTCTAACAAACTATGTAAATTAAGCCTAGAAATCACTAAACATCCAAATTGCATCCTCACATTAGATGTAAATACCTAGAATCATGTCAAGGCTTCCATATTTGGGTTAATACCCTATATGTAATGATAACCCTTCGAAGATTCATCACAATCAAGTTATGACCTAGAGAATTGATGTTTTTAACTAATTAAGTGAGGCACTTAACCAAATTCTTGAAATGACCAAAAGACTAAGTAGGACAAATTAACCAAATAAATCAAATTAAATTCTTACGTGAAAATTCCATGTTGAATTAATTAATATGTAATTTATGAAAATGAAATTTTAATGAATACCAATAAATATGATGTCATGATGATGCCATTAACCTCAAAGTCAAAAATTAGAAATATCCACATAAATGCCATAAAAATAAAAAATGTTGATCCATGCCTCCATAAATTCATAATTAAATATATCATTAAATGCATTTGGATTCTCAACCTTAGCCCTATCTCAACCAGACACGGGTTGGAGCTAGTAGAAAATCTATAAATACAAGAGCCATGACCATTTTTCAACAAGCTTTTAGGTGAAAAACAATAATGCCAAATTATTACTAAAGATACTCATAACCAACATATGCCAAGGTCTAATTGCCAAGTGAACAAGAGGAAAGGCTACCCATAAAGCACTGGCATTGCCAAATATCATTTGTTCACTAGCTAAGCACAATCCTTATCCCATGTTGATTGCAAGATAAAGTAATTCTAGGAAGTTAAATGGTGTTTTTATCTTCCATTTGTTGATTTCTTGTTTTTTTATCATTTCTCACCATGGTACTTAGGCTTATAATGTTAATTTTATTTGATTTGTTTTGGTTTATCCACTAATAAGATAAACTAATCATTGTCTTTATAATCCTACATTATAGTCTTTACACTTTAATATGTTTGTTTGAAAAGTAACAATGGTATAACTATAGGATATCACATTCATCTATGAGTAAATAAGATAGGCAAACTCATTTAGGTGAATTTTATCCAACAAGTTTTTGGCTATCTCTACAAAATAAAGTTAGTGTAACCTATAGGAAATGGTCTCAATGAGATGAGGATAAGAAGACTTGTTAAAATCCTCATGCCCCTAATAAAAGGTTTGTTCTTCTTAACTAAAGTAAGATGGTTCCTTAAATGTTTTGGTAGTATAGATACATGAGTTTTACATGGTCTATTTGAGATAAATATTCTTATCTTGATGGACTAGCCTATGAGGGTACTCTATCTAGTTTTGATTTTAACGTTTTATCTTGATTAAGGTTATTTTATTAAAATTATTAGGCATGATAAATTAAATATGTTGAGTTAGAAGTGAAAATCAAGAGAAAAATTAAAAGAATTATTTTGTTCATGTTAGCCATGATGTTTATACCATTCCTGAAGGACCCATGGTTTAGGCATTTGGACATTCTAAATTATTGAGAGGTTTTCATGAACTGCTAATGTGATTGTGCAAGGGTGTATTTTTAATAGTTGTATGTCAACTAAGGGGGTTGGGTTCTTCTTTTTAAACTCAAAAATAATGTGATGTATAAAAAATTTTAAATGTGAAAGTCCTAAAAATACTTGTGGCTAGATAATATGGTCTACTCTAGTGTAATTGATGCAATAGTGGAAGACTTTATCTACTTAGGTCAATAGGTTTTCCAAGATATGTGGAGGAACTACCCAACCAACTACACTCTAGAATGATTCTTAACATAGGTTATTATTTAATAAGTTTATTATAAGTGTCATCCCTAAAAATCCAATCTATAATAGGGTGAGGTTTGGAAGAGGTTATCTTATTGGGGGCATAATCTATCATATAGATAACCAACCCTTTCCAATGGGAAATAAGGCTAGAAGGTGAGGAATTCAAAGTGACATATTACATTCACCTTTTCTCCTCACTAATAAAAAATGTTTAAAGTGCTTATGTGTTCAATTACTTGTGATTATTACTATAAATACATGAGTAAAATTTTCATTGTGATATTAATTACTTGTGGAGTTCATATTGATATGAATTAAACACACACATGTTACTGAGGTATTTTTGGGTTATACCTATTGAACACATTGTTTATGTGGCCCAAGATGTACCTATAAATCCTACACCTGAAACCCCATTTATAAGTAATCTAAATCCATGAAAAATATAAACCAAACTATATTCACTAATAAATAACCCTAATATTCAATTTGTTTTAGAAAAATAAAAAGGAACTATGAAATTTGATCAAAATTCTAACTAATTATTATGTATGTGAATGTATTCAGACTTATATGCAAAAGGACACCTCTAAATAAACTTAACTTGTAACCTTGATTGAGTGTGGGAAGAAAATGATCTCTCTAAGACTATTGTAATGTAATGTAATGATTAATTAAAAATTAAATGGTAATCATTTAATCATAAAAATATGAAATAATTCCAACTTAAAAAATATTAGAATTCATAAAATGATTTTGGCATGTTATGTTAGAAATAAAAAAGAATATGAATCCCTAGTGCAACACTCTAATAATAATATATTTGAAAATCATAATAATCATCCCACTCATAAATTATGGAAAGTATAATAATCATCCCACTTATAAATTGTAACATATAAAAATCTTCAATATTAAATGGGCTGGAAATAATGAGTAACTAATTTAAATATGTATGAAAAATCTATAGTAACTTTAAATCACATAGCCCACTAATAAGTGGCTAAAACATGAATTAAATATTTCCCACCTAAGTATCAATAAAACATTAAAGTATGAATTATTAATATAAAAAAATGAACATATTAATAAATGAAATAGAGAATGATTCAATTATGGGTGTTGAAATAATAAGAAACATACTATGAATACAATCTAAACCATGGAAACTCAATAAAAAACATGTTATATGATGAGGATAAATAATCTTGATTCATATTGAATATTACCAAGATGATGTGTTGACCAAATTTGACCTTGCAGGTCAAACTGGGACCCTTATAAGTAAAAAATTGATTTTTAGGTGTTTTAGGGGTCTAATATTATATCATAAGGTTTATTATATGTCTTTTGATGCAATTTAATTCCACTTTAGCCTTGATCATGGTCTAATCAATCCATATGTCACTTTGACTCATTTAGAAGGCTTTTAGGGGTCATAAATGCAAGTAGCATGGTGTTAAAGGTGTCCAAGTGTATTAGTTTTCCTTAAAACATCCAAGAGGTTAGATTCCCTATCAAAAATGTTAGTCCCATCCGAAAATTGTAGGTTATTTAACTGAAAATCAAGAAATCAACTAAAAAAGGAAGATTTTGGCACTTGTACGGCCCATGAGAGAGAATGACACATGGGAGAAGGTCATGTAATGTCCCTTTAGATTTATTAGACTCATTTACATGCTTAACATGATTTGGAAGTGCTAAAAAAAGGTTCAAAAACATTCTACTCCTTCTTCACCCTTTTAGACATACAAAAGTAGTAAGCAGGTTTGTGCTTGGTATGGATAGTTGAAGAGGTTTCAAGTCGAATTCCTTTGGTAGGTGAAAATACACTTATATAGATCCATTTACATAATAATATTTTAAATATTGGTCAACTATGCTCTATGAATCATCTCTAACAAGTTAATTACATTTTTATATTCATTATTTCTTGCACCCCATAGGTTTTGCTCTTATATGGATAGTTCCATACAATCTAATTACTGAGGTTGATTCCAAATGATGTTGGCTTCCTTCTCAAGTGATTTCCATGCTTGGTTTTATGTTTTAAGTTGATTTGATAGCTCAAAAAACTCACTTTGTAGGAAGGTGTTGATAGTAGACTTGTACTCCAGTTTCATCATTTGCAGAATGTCTCTTTCTCTGCAATGTATTTAATCCAATTTAGTATGGTGTCTTACTCACTTAAATGGTCATGGTAACATCCTTATTTCAAAAGTTACATTCTCTCAAGATTATGTCATGGTGTAATGGGAGTTTTGATAGGTGTTTCATCCTTTTACAGTGCTAAGAGTGAATTTAAACCCTTGACGATGGTCTTAAATTGATCACAATCATATACATCTCATATACTACCAAATTTATGTCCATTACCTACATGTGAAAGTACCCACCTATAAGTGGCATCATAGAGATAATAAGGTCCTTGTATGTGGAAGTTGGAACATGAAAAAACCTTATTTGGAGTTTTATTTTATGGTTTGATCATAAAATACCTCCTTAAAATGTCAAAAGGGTAAATGAAGGTGTAAACTACCTTTAAAGAGGAAATGACTATATTCAGGGATTTGTTCCCTAAAATAGGAAAACAAAGTACCTAATCCATTTTGGTAAGGTTGTATAACATGGTTTTTAGAACTTTTAGTGCATCCTAATGTTATTGTCTTGTATTTTCCACATAGGAGAAGATCCCTACAAAATATTGAGTAAAAATGATTAGTGGAGGATGGTTGATGGGGCCCTCAAATTTTCCCATTTAAGCATTGAGTTTCTCCATCAGGTTTTGAACATTTGAGTAACCATTGATATCCTAAGGAGAAAATAAGGCATATTCCCATGTTTAAAAGTCCTTATGGAGTGAAATGAATTCAAATGGGCATAGAGGCCATCAAGATAAGTTTATTAGTGATGTTTCAAGGTCTAGTGATCACCTACAAGTGTCCCATACTGCAAATGCTCACCTACAATTGACTGTAGATGTATACAGTCTATGAACCAGGTTTAGGCATGAAGTTTCAATAGGAGAATGAATTTTAAGGCCAAAAAATTTCTCCATAAGATCTTAGAGAGTATTCATGGATTTTATGAAATAGGTTTCAAGAGTAAAAATCACCTATAGGAATCCTCCTTTGGTCAAAAGGGGTAGGGTAACATAGTCAATTGCATATGACTATTATTGAGAGTATATCAACCCTAAGGTTTGAGGTGGTTAAGATAATACATTAATTTAATATTTTAATGATTAAATAAGGCTTATATACTATCTTAAAATCCTAATACATTCAAATTAAGCTATAAGGGTCACCCTTGAGTGAGGAAAATATGAAATACAGTCAGGATTAAACTGAGTCTTGTCTAAGCAAGGTGTATGGGAAGGAGTATGTAAAGAGTTAAAGTGATGAGAATACATAGGAAAAATTAATAATTATATTAATTATCTAAAGAGGCTCATAAAATGTAAAATATAAAAAATAAGGATATCTAATAAAGTAATATGCATCCATTCCTCAAACCTTGCATATAGTCCACTTCACACATGTTTGTCTTGGGTTTTAAAAATTTTGGAGGGTAAAATAAACTTATAAAGGGCCAATATTTTTTATATATAATACTTTAAAATTTAATTATATCATCCAACTTTCAATTTATATGATGAAATAGGGTAAGTACCTTCTATTTTATCTCAGACAGAGGGTACTTCCCTTTATGCACAAACTGGCAAGTTTTGGAGAATAAGGTGAAAAAGATGAGACAAGATATTAATTAAAAAATTTATTATGTGTGATAAGTTATATTAAATTGAAACCAAGATGAGAAACATCTCACTTAAGGAGGTAACCCAACATGATGGTCTAGGTGGTTCAATTTGCAAGCAGTTGTATTATGCATGGTTAGGCCTAGAATCCAAAGAGGATGTTATTCTCAATTCTATCCTCAAGAAAGGATTAAAATGGATTTTAACATGTTTTAATGGTATTTATATATGTTTTAAATCTTTTATCTTGCATATGAAACACACATAGAGCCACTTTTGGCTTAAAACCAACTCAAGACTGTAGGAAATGGAGAAAAGAGTTCAAGTGGACAAATTTGGAAGCTTGTATCTACCTTGACATATTGTATGGTGACTCAAGGAGATATAAAATATTATATAGGGTCCTTAAATTTATTCTTTAAGGATTTTTTTAGGTTTTGAATGTCATACCTTTATGAAACATCACCAAAGGTCAAAAATACATAAAACCCTTGTAAACCCTGGTTAAGGACCTGCTTAGGAAAACAATGAATGAAATGCATCCAAATTAATTATAATGGAATGATAAGTGATTTTATGTTGAAAATGACTCTTCATATCTTCCCTCCATAAATTTTAGTGCTAACATATTTTTACAAACATGGTATAAATTGGGTTCTTTTAACTATTTTGTGCATTGTCCAGGTTGTAAGAGATTCCAAGAGATGTAAACAACTTTAAGAGAAGGATTAGGAATTTTAATAACCCATAATTTACATTTAATTCTTCATAAAAAATCCTAAGTGTGTTTACTAGCTGCTTCAACTCATCCAGTTAGAATTGGCATAGTGAACATGGTAGTGAGAAGGGTGAAAGCTTCAAGTAAACTAATTTTAAGGTGTACTTGATGACTCTAAGGATATGGAAGTTCTTTCCAAGTGTCATCCACTCCATTTTATAAATTTTCATGTAAAATTTATTCCTTTTTGGAATCCAAGTGTGCAGGGTGTATGAAAGAGGAGTTTCTTTAACTGCAGGTAGTGATGTCTCACTTCCAAAAGACTCTAGATGATTAGGCATGCAACCAATTCATGAATAATAATGTATGAAACCCTTACCTATTATTCCAATAATTATACCTATACCTAGTTAGTTTTTAGATGTTCAAATAGGAGTGAATGATGAAGATAGTTTCTTTGTACAAAATGATAACTCCTACGCCACATTTTAAAATTTTCATGACTTGGGGTGCCATTTATCTCTTCTAAACTTACGTGATCAGTTTAAAATTATATTATCATGAAAATTAAACTCATTTTATTAGCTTTACAATTGTCCTTTTAACCTTTGGACTTCTCTTTTCTCACTTCTCTCTCAAGTTCTATAAGAACTAGCCATTTTGGCCTTTGTAAAAGATGTTCCACCTGAGTATGGAAAATCCCTATTCATTTGCATACCATGGATCAATAAATAAAATTGATTTTACCTTTTATATGACTATTCTTAGTATGTGCACTTGAATGATATATCTTTCTTAGTGATGACTGTTGTTTCCTTAGCATTATAGTCTCATTCTCCCACCTATTTTTAGTTTTAAAGCTTTTTCTTATAGGTCATGTGAAGTGTTCTATGAAGTGTTAAGGTTGAGTGAGTTAGTAAATTCAAAAAATTCCATCCTAGGCCTCTTATCTAGTCCTCACAGCCTAAACAATAATCACAATCTCATAATGAAACATTGATGTGAGAAGATTCAGATTAGAGAAGTATATGTTCAGTTGGTCTCTTGGTTTCATATATGACATGTAGCTGGTTGGTGGTCATCAATCAATTTTTTTTATCACCTCCTTTAGAATATTTTTATTTTAGTTTTCTCTCTCCTTTTTCCTTACAAACATAGGTTTATTAGTGATTCAAAATTATTACATCAAGGGAGCTAGCCCTATCTAGAGGTTTACCTCATTCTTAGGCTACTCACAACCTAGAGGTGTTTTAATTGTGCCACTTGGATGAGGATATCTGATACATCTCCTCAAAGAGTGCAAATCCAATTGATAACATGATATTTTCAACACTTTAAAATATTACTTAAAACCATGCATCCATAGGATGGATGATGTTGTGATGTATGTTCA
This sequence comes from Torreya grandis, assembly GCA_037957365.1. Classification (NCBI taxonomy): domain Eukaryota; kingdom Viridiplantae; phylum Streptophyta; class Pinopsida; order Cupressales; family Taxaceae; genus Torreya; species Torreya grandis. The sequence continues at coordinate 2,750,354 of JARHVA010001319.1, forward strand.
TCTTTTTAGTTTATTAATATGATCCTCAAAAGGCCTTATTCTTTGATTTGAAAATACTTAAACATGTGCAAGCAAATGGAAGGAATGGTGAAATAGGGTGAAAAAATAGGAATTAAGATAATTTAAAGAATAAAATTTAATGATTTATATTGATGGATGAACATAAATGAGCATTGTACATATTATTTGATGTTAATGTTTTATGGTTAGGACAAAATGAGGGATTTTAAAACAAAATGATGGACAATAAACTTTAAAAATATGGATAAATGACCTAAATATTAATGTTTAGACCCATATTTATAGGCCCAAAATAATTTATAAATGGGCATAAGTAGTTTAAGATTGATAAAAAGTTGATTAAGAATGGATTTGGGAAGTTAAAATCAATGTTCCACTAAAGATAGTGAAAGGTCCAATTAAACACTCGAATTACTAGTCGCACTTTTCCAAAGTGGCATTGGAACTTAAATATCATTTTGGAGATTTCAAATAACATTTATTGGTTTAATAAACTTAAAATTTGGATACTTTTTTATATCACCTAGATTCTTTGTGGAAAATGAATAGTTAAATTGTAGCTTTTGGGATTTTTTGAGTTAATTGGTGATACTTTCAAAGGTCTAGGATGATAAAATGTGAGATTATAGAGATGAACCTTAAAAATAACACAAAACTCATGTAATAGGACAAAAATCAACAAATCAACTTACCTAGAATGACTCAAAATTGCCTAAAATCAAAGCAAATATAAAATGCATGTGAAATTGTGTGATATTTAAATAATTAAAAACAAGTTGTTGATATTAAATCTAAAATTGATAATAAATACAAATAGTAATAAATATCAACAAATAGGAAATGTGGTCTAAACATGCTGAAAATGAGACAATCAATGGCCAAAATTGTAGGAAATGATGTGATCTAACATATTACGAGATTCCATGGCAAACTAGGGTTTTTAGAGCAAAAAGTGACATATGAAAAGAAATGGTGACAAAATGAGAAATTAGATATTAAAAAAAAAAAAGTGTAAAATCACAAAGATATATAATAATAACTAGAATATTATATTTAAAGTTTCAAGTCTATTAGATTTATATATGCCATTAAAAATAGGTTAAGCTTCATCATTAGATAGTGTAAAGTGAGTGTATAAATATAACACTTGAAATCTAAATTATTTTTAGGTGCACATAGAGGTTACAATTTTAAATCTATATTGGTGTATGAACTTACATATTATTGAAAAATATAAGGTAAATATAAACACAAACCCCTTATGAGCTTACACAAGGGGCTTCCATACACCAAGTTGGGTTATTAATTGGTGGTGACCTAAAAATATACATTTGACTTTAATTTTTCTTTCATATTAACTATCGCCTTCATTTTCACTATCACTTTCTTTTTGAAAATATTTATATTTTTCTCTTTGTCATTAGATCTCTAAGATTTTACATGTATCAATTGTACATGTATAAATTATATACATCTGCAAGCTAAGAGAGTGTTAATTCCTAACTCACCACACATAAGCTAAATTCAAAAATTAAATGAAATGAAAAATATGTGTAATCCTATTAGGTATAAAACACTAAAGATGTATAATTATAAGCAACCTATATGCAAAATATAATTAAATTAAAAACTCATAAACTAAAAGATACTATCAACAAAATCAACATCATCATTAACTAGGCATATCAATAACTCAACATCTTCAACACTGGACATATCATAATTTTGTATATATGTATCACAAAATAACCAAATATTTCACTAATCACCATCAATAGGTAAAGAAAATGGTACTTTAAATCAGCATAGTCATTCATATAGCTTCTCAAAAGAGGATTAATTATAGAATTAAGAGAACAATAGATATTATGACCACTAAATTTAAACCAATACATCCCAAGTAATAATTATGGTGGATTTTAGTATTAAAAATTATAGTTATTAGACTATAAAAACCATCCAAGTAGTAACAATCATATTTTCCACAAATGAATGTATTTTGAAGTAACTCAAGCATAATGGTGCATTTCATCATTCATATTTGATAACTACATTAACATATTAAACCATGATTCAAGGGATCACATGACCTCAAAACACAAGCTCAATAACTCCAAAGTAAAATAAATCATATCAAATGATAGTATGATTATTTCCTACATTAGGAATGATTCCCTCGTAAAACATGATCAGATATTTTTATGAGGTTTAATTCCTATCTAATACCAACCATTCTTCATCATAGAAATTTTAGTGTGCGTATAAAATTAGGCATAATAAAGTCATGTGAGTATAATTAATCATCAATCCAAAAAATTAAAATTACCACAATGGTGAGTTCTGAGAGCCCTTCTTATTGATGATATGCACTTGTTTGATCTCCTTAAATATGTGAGAAAAGAGCTCCAAAAATTCCCTATGATCATTTTATTCACAATCAAATTGTGTAATAGAAATTGAGCTCCAACCATGTCATTTATTTTTATTCATCGAATGGGTTTCTCATATGAAGATTACTCATCTTCAACTAGTTATTTTTCTATTTTTAACAATTATATCATATTAAAAATTATTTAAGATTAAAAAAAAATATTTTGAATTTTCATCTTCCAATATATAATTGATGCAATTTAGAATATCTCTTGTTCATGCACCAAAGTTTCTTTCTAAGAACTAAATTAAATTATATTATATTAAAAAAATTTATATAACCTTCAAGCTTAACTAACTTCTAATAAAAGTGAAAAACACCACCATAAAATTGCATATTTTATTTTCCTCATGAATGTGGTGGGTGAATTACATAACACAAATAGATACTTATACTAGTAAGTCATATAAACCTTGATTTGTTTTTTAATGTATCCATAAACACTTTAAAAATGTATCCCATTTCAAACTTGGTGAAATATATTTCATATATAATCAATCTAATATTCTTGATAGTAATATATTTAAATTTCTATAATCAATTAAATTATTTGATGTTCCTTAATGTTCCTCCTTTGTTTGTAAATTTCATAATTGATGAGCCCAAAAAAATCCTACTTATTAAGATTATTGAATTCTATAATAAGCTCTATATATATCCTAATCTTGAACACCAATATTTATGAGTTTATAGTAGTTATATGTTTTACTTCATTTTTGAGTGTCAACCATCTTATCTCTTGGAACATCTCTCTTAAATTGGAAAAACCCTTCTATTTTTTTAATATTCTCTTTAGTGCAACTTGCATATGATGTTTTTAATAAAAAAAAATTGGTTTAAAAAAATAAAAATTTCTTTCTTTCATATATGAATCTTTATGCTTGTTTTGTAGGTAATTTTCTTTACTTGTTTATGAGAAATGGTTCTTCTTACATAACTAAGTGTTATTTTTTATTCCACATATTACCTGTCTATAATATATAAATGTTTTAAGAAACCACTCCACACATATCAAAGGGTGTCACATCAATATCTACTTATATTTTAGTTTTCATCAATTCTTAATATAATTTTCTGTTATTTATTAACTTGAAATTTTGCATTATTATGGAAGATATTCCTTAAAAGAGGAAGATATAAAGAGGGATTATTCATTATCTATTTACTTATTTTAAAAAAAATTATAAGTAATATATATAATTTATATAAAATTAACTTATTATTTTTATTATACATCAAACAATATGAAATCTTCTCAAAAAAAAATCATGGTCATATTACTAACTTGATAGTTTGGTCATTAACCATATTTATGATCACTAAGCTCAAACCATTGAAATAACTTCAATACTCTATCAAAAATGATTCGAAAAAAATATCCATGTATTTGTAAATTCTAAGTTTATATCATTAATTCACCTTTAATTAAATTTTACATAATCCATAGCTTCTCTATCAAAATTTATTACTATTTTTACAAACAATATTTCTTGATCAATGCCCTTGATTGTGAATGCATAATTTCTATTAATTTTAGATTATACTTTAATCTTCAGAATGACCTTCCATTTCACCTTTTGCCTACCATAATCCTTTATTTAATTTATCTATATGTTCAATATCTCAACTATGTCTCTACTTTACGAATTTCATATTTCTTTCCCTTTATAATGTTTCTAACAATTGCATTTTCATTACGTTAGGTGATGTTTTATTTATAGCCTTCCATTAAAATTGGAAAAAAATATCCAAATTCATCCTCTCTCATATATGATATATAATTATGCATGGATATGGCTTCCATATAATGTGTTTATTATATATGTGTTTTTTAATGTATAACTTCTAATTTAAAAAAAACATATAAATGATTCTCTTAATTTTTTTTTTCTTTTTGACTTTTATTTCAAATTATTTTTTATATTTTATATACTTTTATTTATGTAAGGATGAATGGTTTAAAATTGATGTTATTGAACTGTCATAATGATATTCAAAGTTTCAAATCCATTTTAGTTATTTTTATGAAACCTTCATATCAATGGAAAGAACATTATGTCTCACTCTTAATAATATATTTAGGTGTCAAGACCACTTTTAAGGTCTTGGCATGTTTTTTTATACTAACTTTTAACTTGGATGGGCATGTTTATATTTTTCTCCTTTCCTATTTATAATCATTCGAAGTTCATTGTACATGCTAGTTTTTTTAAAATTTAAAATCAAATCAATATGATTACATAACTTGTTAAGTTCATTTGATAAAATAATTATGAAATATTTTATTGAGATAACTTCAAGGAACATTTTGTTGGTACTATTTCTACTCTACATTTTCTATTTATCACTTTCTCTTTCTCAATATATCTATGAGGAGTCTAGAAACTTAAAAGGGGTGGACTAACCCTATCATAAATCCATAAACCCAACCCTTATCCATTTTATTCTTTTAGCAGTAACCCATTTTAGGAGATCAAAAGGTTCAAGCTTAAAATCAAGGCAAAATGTGACAACAAGTGAGCAAGATCAGAGGTATGTCTTACAATTTACAAGTTATTACCAATACAATACTCGCTAACCAATATTATAAAAAAAAATTGACATTAACCAAGATCATCTCTAGAATTTGGCATAATCACATTCAAAGATCTAAATTTAGTTGGCGATAGGTCGATCTGTTTTAATTTCATACAAACATGTTCAAATTATGACTACATATTTAAAAATGACTCATGAAAGTGTCTACAACATCAATATTAAAAGTTAAGATCCCTTTATCTCTTTACATATTTAAGAGAGAAATTAATTAGGTAAAATTTACTATGTTTTATATGTTTTATAGTACTTAATTTTAGGTAGACATATTTAAATACATCCATTTTGGTGAACTCAAATTACTCTACACCTTATAGGATTTCATATTTTTATGAACCCTCTTTGTGCATATTCATAGATATAAAGTTTTGAATGTTTCCATGCTTGATTGTACTTAATCCAAAATCCTATGTAATTTCTAATTTATTTAATAAAAATTAATATCTAATATATTTATATATATGTAGTATTTTTTCTTTCATTTTTAATTTTATTTTATGTCACTAAAATTGAAAAATATTTGATTCCAATTAGAACAATTGTTTCTCCACTTAATCAGAAGGAATACATGATTTTTCAAAAACTTTGGTTAGATCTAAGAAAGGCTTGAAAAAATGCAATGTGAAAACGTTTCTTCTCCTTTGAAATCAAATATATATTTACAAGGTGATATGCCTCTAAATTTAAATGTAAAGGTTCACAATATGTTTTTACACAATAATATGGATAATAACTATATTTATTGTATCGTTATAGATATGTGAATGCTCAAGATAATTCTAGTCTTGGAAGAAGTCAACCAAATATGTCTCTAAATAATTCAAAACCATCTTATAAATTAAATGAGTCTCCTAGTGTCTAATTTAATAAGTTTGACTTAAAAAATCTCAAGAGATTACAAAAATGTTGAATTTTTTAAAATAAATTACATTTGAAAATTTTACTAAAAATATATGTATTTTTCATCTTGGAATCTTCCCATTTCACAATCACCTGTAATCCTCTCATTTTAAAGGTTCACAATATGATTTTACATAATAATATGGATGATATTTATAAATATTATAATCATGATAGATATATGAATGTGCAATGTGATGTTAGTCGTAGAAGTAGTCATCAAATTAAATATCAAAGTAATAAAAACTAACTAGTAAACCAAATGAATCTCTTACTATCTAATTTAATAAATTCCACTTTTAAAAAAAAAAGAGATTAATATGTCAAATGTTTTAAAATAAGTTACATGCAAAAAATTTCCTAAAAATGTATGCTTTTTCCAATCCTTTTTTAATCTTCCCATTTCAAAAGCATCTCCTAATCCTCTCATTTTATAAACCCTTGCATACTCAAAATTATCCTCCCAAGATCAAACAACTTATTTTTAACCTCAAATACAAGTTTGATTACCCCGACTCCTCTACATAGGTGGGATATAATGTTAATACCCTCCATAAATCCTTTTTGACATTCCACTTCTTCACCAATGAAATTTCATACTCTCTCCCATTGCCAAATATTCTATTATCATTTTTTCACATTTATATTATTCTATCAACACTCATTTCTAAACACCTCTTCTTCATAATCCTGAAATGACTACCATGATGTAAACTCTTCATGATATGCAAACCAAATGTTTTTTTCTCTAGGATTGAAAAAATAAAATAGAAATAAAGTCAATTATGATAATATTAAATTTAAATCATTTTTCCCATCCTTTTCCTCTAATTTTTGTTGCACCCAAATTATAACTATATAATATAAAAGGAGATCCTTCAAATAATATTATAGTCTTTTATGTTTCTTCTTTAGACTTCACCCATGATGATAAATTATTAAATAAACTATTTCTTTGAAGCCTCAAATATTATGCTCTTGATTGGTTTTTGAAGTCATATAAAATGTCCAAATTGGTAGCTTGAGTGTGGCTTGTGACACCCTATCCATAGGTCCTTATTGCATGATTTTGTGACCCTTATAAACACCTTTTTCTCATTATTGCTCATCTGTGGACTCCTAAAACTTGATTCCATCTCAACCATAGTCTATTTCCTAGGCTAATTCTATCCCCATATCCCAAGCCTGTAGGACAGGAGTGCCATACCTGGACAACAACACCAAAACGTAGGGTGTCCCATTTTTAGTGCTCTTGTCCAATCACATTTCAAGCCCAAATGGTCATTTCCATCCAATTCCTATCCTTCATCATGTCAGCCTAGTGTGAATACATTTAACCCATGACTAATAGTTCCCTAAAAAATCCCATCTAAATGTCATTTACAAAAGGAGGTGACAAATATTATAAATCAAGCAAGAATACAAAATAAACCACTAATGCAAATTTCCCTATTATCTGCATACAATCACCCAACATAGTTGCAAACATATTCAAACCCTCACAATAGTCCCTAACCACATCAAGCACTTTTAATTTGGCATTTTTGCATTTGCATTACATTATTGCACAAGGCACATCAAGTGGGAGAACTACATATGGCTTGATCCCTCTTTGGAGTATTGGTATGTAGGCAACATGCTCACACAAGGGGTGTGGATCACACATTCAATGCATCTTACACACATTAACACCCCACTTTTCAAGTGATTAAAATCCCTTTTATCAAGAATGATGGAGGGATAGGGTGTTAAGATTAAAAAAACTCTATAGTGAGCTCCATTGACATTCAACACTTGAAATTTCATAGGTAGGCTCACACAAGAATAGTGCAAAAAACCTATAAAAATCAGGTCTATGTAAGTAGTTTGAATAATAGTGGTAGAAGAGGAAAACAACACCAGACCCCAGCTTGTCTTATTTTTGATGATCCTATCCTTTCACTGAATGAAAGTTAGATTTTGATTTACGACACTGTCTTAATATTACACAACTAGTTTTAGACTCTACAATAGCCATCTCAGTGTATTTTGAGCTAACTGATATTTCTCCTAATTTATTACTATTTTTAGAAAGGTAAAAAAAGATAAATTATACAAATTAGGACTGTGATTATTGTAATATTATTTACTAATTTATTAATCCAAACCCTTAACTAAAATAGGAATAAAAGTCCATTATTCCCAAAAAATTTAAATCATTTGGTGAACTTGATTTACTTCATTTTCACATAAAAACCCTAGAAACACTAGGGTAAATTCCTTGTTGATTTTTCCAATATTTTTTTGATTTTTTTCCTATATATTTAAATAAAAAATTCACATTTTAATTTTTAAAAATTATTCCTTTCAAACCCTAGTTGCCTATACTAGGTCCTGATATCTTTTCAATAATTTTATAATTTTTTCCCTACATATTTAAATCATAATTTCCAATTGATTTTTAAAATTTACCATAATAATTATAAAAAATCATTATTTTCAACCCCTAGTTGCACTATATTAGAACCTATTACTTTTTGAGGTATCACCTTACATCCAAATCAGATTTCACATAAAAATCAAAAATGGATTTCACTTATTTCATAACATTTCTTGAAAATAATGAGGAGTCCATACTTGGTCCTATCATGTACATGAATAATGAATTTTACTATATGTTAATGCAAATGTTCATTTTTTCCATTCTAGCTACTATATCAATCATAGTTCCTACACCTATTCTAATTACATAATCACCAAGAGTAATTCTAGTAGTACCAATTGATTATATAGATATAGCTCCTCTAGTAGTCATAATTACTTCATCAATTATAGATACTCTCATAGCACCATTGTCTTCTACTACTATAGTTGATGAGACTCCCATATCATAGTTACCCATTTTGACAAATTTTGAGTTACCATATGTACCTGATGTTGATACAAATTCTCAAGATACTTCAGATGATGATACGAAACCTACACTCATAGATGACTATTTGTGTGGATTGAGCTTTACACCAGTTGGCCTAGAAGATTACCAAGATGACTCTAGATCCCTCATCATGCATCCTGCATCACTCTTAGCATTTTTCACTACACTCTTAGGTCTCTTTACACATTCATGGCCACATATAGATCACTTGGCACATATAATTCACGTGGTTACCTATATGGATATAGAGCTAGTCATTTAGATTTAGGCAGGTAGCACACATCATCAACCATATATTAAGCTATGGATGTTATTTGATCGTGGACTAATCACACTACATAAAATATGACATAGATCTATTATCATGTTATTATGGCAAGATGGTCACCCATTTTTTCTCTTTCATATAATCATAGGCCATGATACAAACTAATGTATAGCTTTACAATAGAGATTTGATAAACTATAGATTTAGGGTAATATTCAAATTAAATCACCACCAGCACCAGCTCTACCGCTTCCACTTAAACTATCTACTACCAGAGCTAAATGTCTTAGAGGAGACTCAACATCTTCACCACTAGATTAACCTTTAGTTTGTATTCAATAGGATGACACCATTACAAGTGATAGATATCTAACTACACAAAAAGTATAGATCTTGCTGATACCTGAGGAGATAGCCATGATATATATAAAATCTATAACATATGATGATACTTATGATGATGATCTTGAGGCATTTGATGATGGTCATGATCCCTTCCTCCATCTCCATCCCTAGCAAGCTCCATCCTTGAACCATTAACCCCTACCAGTCTAGTATTTTAAGTCATTCATGTACATATTGCTTTATTCATATGTTTGTACATAGTTTCCTTTCATCTTACTTGTACATAATTTTTTAAAATTACTTTTATATAGCTTATTTTCAATTTCTTGTACATATACTCTTTATGATTGATTGTACATAGCTTGATTCAAAATACAAAAAATAATATAACATTTCAAAATAAAAAAATAATATAATAACTCAAAATACCAAAAACATTCAAATAAATCAAAAACACCAAAAACATTTCAATTATATGCATTATCCATGCTTCACATTTCTATTTCTATGCTAGACTTACATTTTGTGGTTCTATGCTATTGTATGTCTATTTATCTACATTACCATGCTTCACTTGATCTTCTTTGAGTGTGTGTAGTGACACCCAAATCCTTAATTGCTTCACTCTACCCATTGAGGGGGCATCCTACTTATACATTTGAGACATACATAGATATATCTACCCATTTGGGGCATCTTCTACATGAATACACTACCCAGGTTATGTCATTTCTAGACCACACACTCTATTTATCATGTAAATGTACATTACTTACTAGCTTACATAGATTACTCTATCTACACTCTCTAGTATATAACACTTATGTATTTTTTAGCATCTACATAGTCTTGTACTCCATGTTTTGAATACTTTCACTTCTTGCTTTGATTAGTTTAGTTGCAATAGTATTTATAGAATTTACATGCTTTCCTTCTTTGCTTTGTGTAGCTAGAGGTGATTACATTTCTCATTTTATCTCTTATGTGTGCCTTAGGGCATTTGCCTATGTCCTTTGATTTTATTCTTTTGTGTTCCTTAGGACTTTTTCCAATGTCCTTTGTTTGTACTCTTCTATGTGCTTATGGCCCTCATTCTAACTTTTCTCATCCTCAATTATATGTGTATGTGGCATTTTAACATGCCTTATATGCCTATTTTCCTAGTTTGAGTGGCATGTGCCCATGTCCCTTATTTTTTTGGCCCCTTGTCCACTTATGTATACTTCTTGATTCTTGCCTTTAGTGATTGTTTCTTGTTTGATTATTATTGTTTACAATGCCATGATCCACATCATGCATTATCTTGATTTCTTGGATGCCATGATGGACATCATGTTCCATCCCTCCTTGAAAACTAATAACTAACAACTAACATTTCTATTTTCAATTCAGTGTACTACACATGCTATTATATTGTTACATCTATCTAGGCATACCCCTATTGATCTAATAAATCTCCAATACAAACTATGTTATATCTTGAGACATCTTTTAGAGTATCATGGTTATATCATGTATTTCACATCATAACACACTTGTAAGGATATTTATTTTGAGGGTAGTCATTATAGGGTTTTTATTCCTATCGTTAGAAGAGGGGGAACAAACAAGGGTTTTGTCACAAAGATCAAAGCCTCTACAGGTCAAAAAAATTAGTTTTTAGAGCACTCAAAACCCAAACTAGGCAGAATAGACTAGGAAAATAGTGATGAACACATAAAAATGATCAAAAACAATAAAGGACAAGATAATCAGACTTGGATTATAGTGCCAAACAATAGGGTGTCCTATTTTTGGTGCTCTTATCCAAACAACAAAAAACCTAGATTTTATAGAAATAGATAGAGAGGTAATTTTAGTTACAATTTTATCAGCTTTAGTACAATTCAGATTTAATAGTTTTATTACATTTGTTCTTATAGAATCTAGATATAGGAGGCATCATGTGCAGCATGATGGATCTCACTTCCAATTTCAAATTAGGTAGTTGGTTCAACTTATAGATCAAAACCCATGTTATAGACATTAATGATTGGGGTAATATACATGACACATTTACCTTCTCTTCTTTCTAGTTCATTACATTACCCAAGCATTCTTAGTAGTCGTGTGCCTTATTCCATTTGTAGGTGGTTGGCATCATTCCTGAGTGGCTTTCACATAAGCCTATTTCTCAATTTTGGAGTGGCTTTCATACAAGCCTAATCTCCACCTCTCGAAGTGGCCAAGATAGGCCTAGTTTATAGTACACATTTAGCTATCCATGCCACATTGTTAGATTATAGAGAATTCATGGAATTTAAGAGCCATTTCATATGACATGCATTCATACTAGTATCAGTTCATAGCTTCACTTAGTGGGTGATGATAAAGCCAAACGGCCATCTTTTGCATTCTTAAGCAACCTACTCAGAGGGATTAGATACACAATCCAAACATTGATTAACACACACAAGATCACATAGCTTCACTTAGTAGGTGATGATTGAGCCAAATGGCCAATCTTTGCATTCTTGAGCCATCCTTGGGGAATTGAGAACTTAGCTTTATTTGTGATATTAATTTTGGTTTAACACATACATAACATTATCTAACATCACTCAACAACATAATAGGTTTTGTATTGGTTTATGTAATTGATGAGATGTATTCATTCCTTTTTCTTCTTCTCTCTTTTACCCAACTTTTGTATGTTCTTATTTTAGATATATCATATCTAGTAAGAGCTGATATAATCTTTATTTTGTTTTGCAGATTCATGCTTCATGATGTGTTCTCTCTATGCACACTCTAAATCACACATCTTCATGGGATTTTCCCTTACAAGTAAGTTCAGGTATGCTTTCTACTTTTCCTTTATCCTAGTATTTCATTTTGTTACATCACTAGAATAAAGGGAGAGGAAATGTAGTCATATAAAATGTCAAAATTGTTAGTTTTAGTGTGGCTTGTGACACCCTATCCATAGGTCCTTCTTGCATGATTTTTTGACCCTTCTAGACACTTTTTTTCTCCTTATCGATCATCCATAGACTCATAAAACTTGATTCTAGCTTAGCTAGACTCTATTTCCTAGGTTAATTCTACCCTTAGGTCCCGATCCTATAGGACATGAGTGTCATACCTAGATAATAGTGTTAGACCCTAGGGTGTCCCATTTGTGTGCTCTTGTCTAATCACATTTCAAGCCCAAATGGTCATTTCCATCTAATTCATATCCTTCATCATGTTGGCCTAACGTGAATACATTTAACCCATGACCAATAGTTCCCTATAAAATCCCATCTAAAGGTCACTTACAAAGGGAGGTGACAAATCTTACAAATCAAGGAAGAATACAAAACAAACCACTAAGGAAAATTTCCATATTCTCTGCATATAGTCACCCAACATAGCTGTAAACATATTCAAACCCTCACATAGTTCCTAGCCACCTCAAGCACTCTTGATTTAGCATTTTTGCATCTGCATTATACTATTGCACAAAGCACGTCAGCTAAGAGAAATACATATGGCTTGATCCCTCTTCAGAGTATTGGTATGTAGGCAATATGCCCACATAAGGGGTGGATCACATGTTTAGTACATCTTACACACAAAAATCCCCCCCCTCTTTTCAAGTGATTCAAATCTTGTTTATAAATCATGATGGAGGGTTAGGGTGTGAAGATTAAAAAAACTCTACAATGAGCTTTATCGATATTTAGCACTTGAAATTTCATCAGAAGGCTCACACAAAAACAATGTAAAGAATCCAAAAAAGTCAAATCTTTATGGGTAACTTGGATAATAGAAAAAAAAGAAGACAACAACATTGGACCCCAAGGTGTCTTATTTTTGGCAATCCTATCCTTTCACCAAATGAAAGCTAGATTCTAATTTATGACACTATCCCAGTCTTGCACGACCAATTTCAAACTCTGCTATAGTTGTCTTAGCTTATCTTAAGCTAAGTTATATTTCTCCTAATTTATTTCTATTTTTAAAAAGGTAATATATATATATATATATATATATATATATATATATATATATATATATATATATATATATATAAATTATAAAAATCAAGACTATAATTATTGCAATATTATTTAGTGATTTATTAATCTAGACCCTTAACTAAAATAGGAATAAAACTTCCTTATTCCCAAAAAAGTTAAATCAGTTTTATACCCTTTCATATGGATTCATTTTTTGTTTTAAACTCATTATGGATTACTTCTTGGCACACTTTCAAATTAATATTTGCATGAATGCTATATTTTATAAATTAACTCAAATTAGATAAGAAACTAATTAAAACATTAGTAATTTTTTCTTATATTTGGAATAATTATTACTAAAATGAGTTATGATAAATAAGAGATTGATCTCTAAAATCTTTTTGTTGATAGTTTGCTTCCAATTATTAAAGATAGAGTTATTTTTAATTTTAAATTCTTGTGTAAATCTCTCCAATGTTATTATAAATTTTTAAATTAAACTTTTAGATGTAAATGTTTTCAAGTATAGTTTCAATGTATCTTATGCCAATTCTTCTAAATTTAAAAATGAGTCAAACTTTAAAAGTAATAGAAATGATGATGTATTTCAATTAAGATTGACTCTAAGAGTATATTAAATTCCAGAGAACTATCTTAAAAGGTGTTTTTAGTCTAATAAATAAAAATAATACAATTCCCTAGGCTTAATGAGACTATAATAAATTTTGAAGAAATTATTCGAGAATAACATGACCACTTTACCTCAAGTGAGAGAACTATATCCTTCAAGAGGTTTTCCAAAATGTTTTGATACAAATATATTTTTTGAGTACCATACAGTCAAAATAAATTGAGATGGGTATATGTCTAATTTGAGGTATCTAAACAAGCTCTATGATGAAGTTATTGTCCCCAAAAAATGTCACTCATTTTTGGGACAACATATGACTGTTTTGGTCTTGCACAGACCAAAATCCTCTCTCCCCTTTTCAAAAATTTGTCCTGAGCCTTCAAATCCTTCATTTTTCAAGCCTTACAAAAATCTACAGACTTTGTAGGCTTGAATCTATGGACTCTGCAGGAAGAAAATCTATGGACTCTGTAGGCCAAGTTCTACAGGCTTCGCAGGTTGATTTCTACGGACTCTGCAGGAAAGAAGCAAGCTCTCAACACTTAGGTGATTTCAAGGTTGGTTCAATGACAAGGTTCAACCAAAATGTCCATTGACAAGCTTCTAAGCAAGGATTGAACCATTGAACCATTGAACCTTGAACCATTTTGGTTCAACGGGTTCAATGGGTTCAATGTCATTAGCAAGAGTTAAGCGCATTTGTCAAGGTTCAAAGTTCAACAGTTTCAAAGGTTCAACGGCTTCAAAACACTTATCAAAGAGAAGAAGGCTTAAACCATTAAATCATTGAACCATTGAACCACTTTGGTTTAAAGGTTCAATGGGTTCAATGGTTCAATAGGTTCAATGACCAAATGGTTCAATGTGTTTGGTTCAAAAAGATCAAAAGGACTTAGCCAAATAAAAAGAATGAACTGATTGAACTGTTGAACCTTGAACCAAAAGGTTTAATGAGTTCATAGGTTCAAAGGCAACCTCAGTTAAGGAAAGAAGCAATGAATAGGTGGTTCAATGGATGGTTCAACCAAGGAGCGGGAAAGTGATTGAACTAAGAAGCTATGGAATAAAAGAGATAGAATGAACCGATGAACCAATGTACTTTTAGCAGGTTCAAAGGTTTAAGGTTCAACATGGTTCAAGCAACTAGCGACCATTGACAGCCCCACGGACATCAAATTTAAAGTAAGGGAATATCCATTGAAATTCAAATAAAGCACAGAACTTAAAGGAAGAACCAAGTGACTGACTGAAAAGATAGAATTCCTTAAGATTTATTCAAAGGCCGATAGGGAACATTTCCTTCAGACTTTTTGTCTGAAGGAAATTATTAAAGTGAAAGAGCCGTTAGAATTATTTTGGAAGTATTTTCGATGGGAAAATGACTAAGGCAAAGCCCAAAGGAATTCCTTCAGACTTTTATCTGAAGGAAATAAGCCCGACCAAAGGAATGCTTGAAAGGAAAAAACCCGAGAGTGAAGCACTCCAAGTGTCATCATCCGTGTGATTGCTAGATTATGTGGAACATACCACGTGTCCCTTGAAACTATTGATGGAAGCCACCAAGTGTCAACATCTGCGGTCTCTCCCTTTCATTTTGTAAAGACTGTGGTGGGTCTTGAGTGAGTTGATAAAGTAAGCAGATGCTGCCACATGTCATCTTTCGTAGGACTCTCAAAAGTGGAAAATGCCATGTGTCACTTGCTGAGATCAGTGAAAAGTGGCCAAATCAAGTGGGAAAGACATGAAGGAATTGCTAAGGAAAATGATAGGCTCAAATGCATTTAAAGGCCAAAATTCCAAAGGGAAGAACAGTTATTGGAAGAGCGTAAAGAGCCAGCAAAGCTGAGTATATAGCCTTGAGAGCTCAAATGCCATGAAAAGATAAAACCAAAAAGGGAAAATATAGCCTGAGGGCTCACATCATAGCAAAAAAAGGGAAAGGCCAAAATATCTTCAAGGGAGTTATTTCTAGTAGGTAAAACAATGGATCAAGCAGACTCTCAAGCATGCCAAATCAAGGACGTAGCCTATTTTTCCTTCTATGAAGTAATGGCAAATTAGATAGCTACGTAGACATTAGGTAAAGGACCAGATAGTCCATACTAAAGAAGATACATATTAGAGGAATGGACACACCATAGTTATGGCAATGCACTATTCCCAACATGGTCCCTCCAAATAGAACTGAAGGTGCATTGAAGGCATTCAATTTAGCATGGGCCTTTTTTTCATGAAAACAAGCACCCAAGTCTTTCTTGGAGTGTTATATATTATAATATCTCATTTATTACAAGGGAGATCTTCCTTTTATGAGAATCAAAACTCTACCCAAATTGAAAGGCATTACTGAGACTTTGAAGCTCAGATTATTATTCATATTTCTTTGATTGAATGAGAAATTCAAGTTACTTGCAGACTTTGTGTTGTTATAGCTTGTGCTATTTTAGAAAATTGTTCTTATGTCTATTTCCTAAGATCATTCTTGTTTATTTGATTTACAAAGCGGAGCTAGTGGAAGTGATAAGGAAGGTGTCCTGAAGCTAACTGCTTTCAAACTTTGTCCTATCATAGTTGTCTTTAGTGTGTGTTTATTTTCTATTTTTGTGTAAAGGACCTTGGGATGACTTTGTGCCCCCATTGTTCTTTGTACCTCACTCTTGGGTAGTCAAGGTGGAGACTTTGTGATACATCTTAGATTGTTGGTTATTATGTACTCTGTTATCAGTTACTTGTCATCACCAGAAAGATTCCTTTTATATGCTGAACAACACTTCTGAAAGAAGAGGAGTGTCTTTTGTCATTTCATTTGGATTTCTCCTTTGATTTGTGCACATCATCTCTAAAAAAAGAGAGATGGATGGCTTATCCTACCCTTGAGTGTTATTTTCTACATATATATATATATATATATATATATATATATATATATATATATATATATATATATATATATATATATATATATATATATATATATATATATATATAAAATATAACTCCTGCATACCTACAAGGAACCTCCCCTTGATGAGAGGAGAGATTAGTCCCCTTTTGATGTGGTAAAACTACACATTTGGCCAACCAATCTTCCTATTGTGGTTGATCAAACCTATTTTGTTTATCAGTACGCTAATTGACAAAATATTCACCTAACAATTTTTGGTGACTCCGCGGGGGACACAGTAATTTTGTGCAATTTAGAACCTCAAGTTTTAGATTGAAACATCACCTGTGTCTTACCCATTATCATTATTCCCTGATCCATTATATATTTTGGCAACTCTATTCTGTGTCTTACCCACTATCATTATAGCCTTACCATTTTCCTCCATCACCATTATATTATAATCTGGTCTGCAAACCAGATCCACTGGAAAGAATGCAAAGTTTGAAGCCTCAAGCTTTAAGCTGAAGCAGGGCCAGCTCTTTTCTATTTTTGTCTTACCATCTAGCAACTCCACCTAGATTTGTTATCTCCACTTTCCATAATCCAATCATGGCAGTTCAAGGCCCTTGGGGTAACTCTTTTGGCCCACTTAATTTAACTCCACCCCTACATGAGCTCCAAAATAGTTCAAGGAATAATTTCCTCAAATTCTTTGGTGATGGGAAAGTTCATCCTGATGAACACATCATAGCTTTTAGCATAGCCTATGGTGTGATAGGAGTAGAATTTGAGGATGTGGTAGTCAAGCTATTTGTAGAGACACTACAAGGTGCTGCTGTAGACTGGTTCTATCATCTACAGGTTCGATCAGTGACTGACTGGGACACACTCAAAGCTAAATTTGAATCAAAGTTCAAACCTATAGAAGATGCACATGCCTTACTAGCCCAACTCACCCAGATGAAGAAAGAGCTTGATGAGCCTATGATGGATTTCATTGCCAAGTTTGATAAACTAAGGAACAGGATTCCTGTAATTGCTTAGCCAACAACTGAAAACCTCAAATGCTTCTTTATCAACTCACAGCTACATGAAGTGAGTTTTATACTAAGACGTGCTGGCCACATACACATTGAGGCTGCTTAGGACTTGGCTACTAAGCTATAATATGACCTTAACTTGGTAGGAAAGATAAGGAGAGAACCTAATAAAGGTAAACCCTCTTCATCTTCTGAATACTCATCCACAGCCACCACTGATCAAATGGTGTGAAAGCTGGGAAATGAATTGCTAGCCTTGAAAAGGCAAATGGAACAAGGTATGTCTTTTACTCCTTCATACAAAGATGTACCAAGGAGGACATTCCCCAATCAGGCATACCAAGGCAATGCTCCCAAGAATCAAGGGCAGCCAAATTGTCTTCCTCCCCCATAGAGGAACCTTGCCCTTAAAGTGCCTCCAACCAACTTAGTAGTTGGATATCTAGAAATAAAACATGATTTCTCTTTCCAACCTTAGTTTGAGCAAGAAAATGACACTAATCTCTTCACAGAAGATCAAGAAGAATCAGCTGGCAACTCCCACATTGGTTTCCTGAATTACCAAGATGAACCTAGAAGAAAAGGTGAAGCAGTCAAGGGATCATATGTTGTGTTCACCTAGTCTAAGAATTAATCAGCTCAACTAGCTGATAAGAAGAAATTAGAGGAATGACCTCAACTAGCAATTTCAATTGCTAAGCATGGAACCACTATGCCTTTCTAGCTGAAAGACCCAGTGATTGCTAAGAAGGTAAGTACATCAAATATCCCTATGCCTTCTACTTCAAATTCACAGGCCAGTCCTCCCCCTCCCAAAAACTAAAAGGATGAACTCCCATCCTCTCTTCCTAGTTAATTTTAGTCATTTGACATAATTGATCATGTCAAGAAAACTAAAATTCAAATGACTAAATTTGAATTCCTACAAGCCAACCCTGAGTAGTTGGATAGGTTGGTAGAGTGTGTGAAGAATACAACCATCCCTGCAGGATGAGAGATTATAAATGTAACTCATGATCCCCCAAGGAACATGCCCATCCTAGTCACTTAGACATCAACACTTGAAGCTCAAATTCTATTTGAGTCTTCAAGCAAGGGTAATTATTTCTTGACTACAAAGGATGTTCATGTTTTTGCAGATAAAAGTCCTCTAGTTGGCAATCTAGGAATTGATCCAAATAAGACATCAAAAGAATTGGTAGGGCATGGTACA
Source organism: Torreya grandis (assembly GCA_037957365.1). Classification (NCBI taxonomy): domain Eukaryota; kingdom Viridiplantae; phylum Streptophyta; class Pinopsida; order Cupressales; family Taxaceae; genus Torreya; species Torreya grandis. The sequence goes on from JARHVA010001319.1 coordinate 2,769,585, forward strand.
AATGAAGAAGGATCTTCCATCTCTAATGAAGAGAAATCTTATAGAAGATTAGCTTCTGATGATGCTTGGATCCTAGAATCTGATGGCAACAATTCTTCTACCAATGCTGGAGCCAAGACTGCGTTGATATCTCCTGAAGGAGATATTTTTCCTTCATGCAAGTTGCAATTTAGTAACACCAACAACACAACTGAATGTGAATCTCTGTTGCTTAGATTGAAGGCTTCTCAAGACTAGGATGTCAAACTCCTTCACACCAAAGGAGATGATGAACTGGTGGTTTGTTAGGTGTCTAAGTGGGACAATCAAAGCATGTGTTGGACTAAACTAGCAAAATAACAAGCTATGGTGGTTGACGATACTGTTGTACTCCAAAGTCAACAAAAGGAACTCTTCACCAAGAGAGCAAAGAGTTATAGTTTTTAGATTGAAGACCACACCTTTCCATGGGCAAGAAGAAGAAAGAACCAAGGGTAATTCATAGAAAATGTGATTCCTGGTGGAGAGTTCCATTCACCCATCACTGATTCTAGGGACAAAATGGTTTCCTACTAGTTTATCGGGATGGAACACCATCTTCATTATCTCATAATGGGTGGCATCTGAAGCACTTCAAATCTTGAGGCATTAAATAAGATCATCTGTACATATGTATATTTGTATAGTCTTTAGTTCTATTATTCTTTTCATTTTCATTTTTTGGAGCCTTTCTTTTTGGGTAGCATGACTCCATAGCCCAATGGCATACTTCAAGGCATTAGAGATTCTGGTTTCTACTCCCCTCAGCTATTTCAAGTTTTCATCTAAAGGAAGTTCCCCAACTAGAACCAACTATTGTCCCCAAAAAATGTCACTCATTTTTGGGACAACATATGACTGTTTTGGTCCTACACAGACCAAAATCCTCTCTCCCCTTTTCAAAAATTTGTCCTAAGCCTTCAAATCCTTCATTTTTCAAGCCTTGCAGAAATATACAAACTCTACAGGCTTGAATCTATGGACTCTTCAGGAAGAAAATATATGGACTCTACAGGCCAAGTTCTACGGGCTTCATAGGTTGATTTCTACGGACTCTATAGGAAAGAAGCAAGCTCTCAACACATAGGCAATTTCAAGGTTGGTTCAATGACAAGGTTTAACCAAAATGTCCATCAGCAAGCTTCTAAGCAAGGATTAAACCATTGAACTATTGAACCATTTTGGTTCAATGGGTTCAATGGGTTCAAAGGTTCAACGTCATCAACAAGAGTTAAGCGCATTTGTCAAGGTTCAAAGTTTAACCACTTCAAAGGTTCAACAGCTTCAAAACACTTATAAAAGAGAAGAAGGCTTGAACCATTGAACTATTGAACCATTGAACCACTTTGGTTTAAAGGTATAATGGGTTCAATGGTTTAACAGGTTCAATGACCAAATGGTTCAACGCGTTTGGTTTATAAAGATCAAAAGGACTTAGCCAAATAAAAAGAATGAAAAGATTAAACTGTTAAACCTTGAACCAAAAGGTTCAACAAGTTCACAGGTTCAAAGGCAGCCTCAGTCAAGGAAAGAAGTAGCAAATAGGTGGTTCAACAGATGGTTGAACCAAGGAGTGGGAAAGTGATTGAACCAGGAAGCGATGGAACAAAAGAGATAGAATGAACTGATGAACCAATGAACCAATGTACTTTTAGCAGGTTTAAAGGTTTAAGGTTCAACATGGTTCAAGCAACTAGCAACCATTGACTGCCCTACGAACATCAAATTTAAAGTAAGGGAATATCCATTGAAATTCAAATAAAGTGCAAAACTTAAAGGAAGAACCAAGTGACTGACCAAAAAGATAGAATTCCTTCAAATTTGTTCAAAGGCTGATAGGGAACATTTCCTTCAAACTTTTTGTCTAAAGGAAATTATTCAAGTGAAAGAGCCATTAGAATTCTTTCAAAATTATTTTTTGTGAGAAAATGACTAAGGCAAAGCCCAAAGGAATTCCTTTAGACTTTTGTCTAAAGTAAATAAGCCCTACCAAAGAAATGCCTGAAAGGAAAAAGCTTAAGAGCGGAGCGCTCCAAGTGTCATTGTCTGTGTGATTGCTAGATTACGCAGAACATGCCACGTGTCCCTTGAAAAGTTTGATGGAAGCCACCAAGTGTCAACATCCATAGTCTCTCCCTTTCATTTCATAAAGACTATGGTGGGTCTTGAGTGAGTTGATAAAGTAAGTGGATGCTGCCATGTGTCATCTTCTGCATGACTCTCAAAAGTAGAAAATGCCACGTGTCACTTGCTAAGATCAGAAAAAAGTGGCCAAAGCAAGTGGGAGAGACATGAAGGAATTGCTAAGGAGGATGATGGGCTCAATTTCATTCAAAGGCCAAAATGCCAAAGGGAAGAACCACTGTTGGAGAGTGTAAAGAGCCAGCAAAGCTGAGGATATAGCCCTGAGAGCTCAAATGCCAAGAAAAGACAAAACTAGAAAGGGAAAAGATATCCTGAGGGCTCAAATCATAGCGAAAAGAGGGAAAGGCAAAAATATATTTAATGGAGTTATTTCTAGTAGGTGAAATAGTGGATCAAGTAGACTCCCGAGCACACCAAATCAAGGATGTGGCCTATTTTTCCTTCCATGAAGTAATGGCAAATTTGACAGTTATGCAAACATTAGGTAAATAACCAGATATTCCATACTAAGGAAGAGACATATTAGAGTAATGGACACACCATAGTTATGGCAATGAACTATTCCTAGCATGGTCCCTCCATACAAAATTGAAGGTGCATTGAAGGCATTCAATTCAACATGGGCCTTTTTTTGATGAAAACAAGCACCCAAGTCTTTCTTGGAGTGCTATATATTTTAATATCTCATTTTTTACAAGGGAGATCTTCCTTTTATGAGAAGCAAAACTTTTCCCAAATTGAAAGGCATTACTGAGACTTTGAAGCTCAGATTGTTGTTCATATTTCTTTGATTGAATGAGAAAAGTAAGTTACTTGCAGACTTTGTGCTATTATAGCTTGTGCTATTTTAAGAAATTGTTCTTATATATGCTTTTTAATAGCATTCTTGTTTATTTGATTTGACAAGTGGAGCTAGTGGAAGTGATAAGGAAGGTGTCATGAAACCAACTGCTTTAGACTTTGTGTTGTCATAGTTGTCTTTAGTGTGTCTTTAACTTTTGTTTCTGTGTAAAGGACCTTGGGATGACTTTGTGCCCCCATTGTTCTTCGTACCTCACTCTTGGGTAGTCAAGGTGGAGACTTTGTGCTACATCTTATATTGTTGGTTATTCTATACTCTGTTCCCAGTTACTTGTCATCACCAAAAAGATTCCTTTTGTCTGCTGAATAACACTTTTGAAAGAAGAGGAGTGTCTTCCATCATTTCATCTAGATTTCTCCTTTGATTTGTGCACATCATCTCTAAAAAAAGAGAGATGAATGGTTTATCCTACCCTTGAGTGTTATTTTCTCTCTCTCTCTCTCTCTCTCTCTATATATATATATATATATATATATATATATATATATATATATATATATATATATATATAGAGAGAGAGAGAGAGAGTAAGTATATAACTCCTGCATACCTACAAGGAACCTCCCCTTGATGAGAGGAGAGATTAGTCCCCTTTTGATGTGGTAAAAATACACATTTGGTTGACCAATCTTCCTGCTGTGGTTGATCAAACCTATTTTGTTTATCAGTATGCTAATTGACAAAATATTCACCCAACAGAAGTGATTGGGGTGAATAAAAAATGACCTACATAGGTCTTTAATAAATACTAGTAGTAGCTAACTACATCAATTAGTCAATACATTTCTCCCTCTAATAGATTTATAATGGCATGTAACCTTATAGGTCTATGAATATGGTGTTTTCTCACCTTTCCATTGAAATTTTTACAATCTTAGAAATTCAAGGATTTTGGTAGATTTACGAGCTCAAACCAATATTGCAAGGAATGAGAGTCTTTGGATGAAATTGGATTGCATTAAAGTGTTGTCACTTTGATTTGCACCCATTGAAGAGGTGTTTTAGGTCTCCTTTATCAATTGACATAATGGGAATGCTCTAAGGTTATGGGTGGCCTATAACTAAAGAGAACCTCCAGAGGGGGATGATTCCCTTGATGCTATACCTATATTATCACTACACCTACTCTAATTACAATGAAAAGAAAAAGAAAAAGCTGAAAGAAAATTAAAAGGGGTGATGCACCAAAATTTAGGTTTTCTCCTATAGTCTATGAGTTGATAACAAGGCTAAAAAATGTTGAATATAATCACATAACTTCAAAAGGTTCTCTAGCATAAGTATTTAAATATAGAGGCTGCAACTAATACATCAACTAAGAAGGATAGTCAAGAGGCTTAAAATGAAGCACTAATGAGATTTTACCACACTTAACATTTTCATAACCACTTAATACACATTATATGACCTGTAAATAGATAACTTACTCACAAATAGGCAATAATGAAGAGGACAAATGCAAGGAGATTGAACATCAACACTTTTATTCATCAACAATTCACCATGAGTACAATAAGTATGGAGTGAAGAAGGAAAAATTAGTTTGTATTCAATTTAAAAGTAACAACAAGTATAAATTTTATTATGGACTCACCATACTAACTTGGAGGATCCTTTTAATATCCATACAAGGCTAGATATATGTAGTAAAATAGAAGAGAGGGATAGAATGTGTAGAAATTCTAGCATTACTGTCATCTATCACAAAACCAGTTTTAATGCAAAAATAAGGTGGATAAATAGACATATCATTTATCTTAGACATGTATTAATTTAGCCTGATGATGACTTCATGAGAGGTGGAATATAAGTGTCTCTTCATCTCCTATGACTAATCCTTATTAACTTGAAACTACCCTTTCTTGATTGAGAAGTTACAAGTTGAAAACATGACACATAGTTTGTTTGAGATCCTTAACCTCTTACTATGCCATTATTGGATCTTTAAATAAATCTCCATTATTTATAAGAGTTAAACTTAGGAATTATACTTATTCATACTATGTTCTCCATGATTATAACTTATAACTTGCATGTCTAAGTATATTTAAACCAAAAGATTGAAATGAAGATAAGTTTATCCTTCTTCCAAGGTATAGTTTTTTCTTGAATATCATCACAACCTTGTTAACTCTATATAGGTATTTTAAAATATCAAAAAAATCATGTTTAACTTTTATACCATCTTCAATAACTAATATACATGTGTATTAGGTCTCTTAATGTCTTCAAGACAATGTTTGACTTAAGACAAGGCTTTCATGAGGGTACTTGGCTGAGAATAACTTTTGAGATCTATTTATAATATTCGTAGAGGAAATAATGAAGGTTTATAAATAAATTTACTCCTTACTACTTATATATTCAGGATATGGAGTGAAAAGACCTTGATACAAGCCTAATAAAGTTGATAGAAGGTTGTGTTTGATCTTGAAAGGCTCTTATCACCATGAAGTTAGCAAGATGTTTGTACAACCCACCCTTAAACACTAATTTAAACCATTGAAAATGGATTTTATATGACTTGAAGAGATATTAAATAGGTTTATATAATGTTATCAAGGATGTCTTTAATATTCTCATACCCCAAATGACCTTAGGAAGGTCTACACATTTATTTACCATATGCAAGCAAATTAGATTTTTCATCATGACTTGGTTTAGATTCTTGAAACCTGGTATTGGAACTTTGAAATTATATGGAATGGCTGATTGAGGACCATTAGACCTCTTCCTAGGCTTGAGAATCTTTTACAACTGGTTAGGAAGACCTCACTCTTCCAAACACATATAAATAGGCCTGAAAGTGTATCTTTTAGGCCATTTTCATGCATTATTTTATTCACACATGCCAAATTATGGATGAAATAGGTGACTAAAATATGTTAAAACCTTATTAAGGTTATTCCAAGGAATTTGGAGTCCATTAAGACCACTTAAACTAACATTCTCAGTCATAAAACTCCTCAAGGGTTTCTTGGCAGTTTTAACCTACTTATCTTTTAACAATCATTCATAAATCTTAGGAATTTGATGGATTAAAAAATGATATTAATTTTAAGGGAATAGACCCTATAATATTCCCATAAATTAATTGTTTCCTATGCAATTCCTCAACCAACTTCCAATTTGAACAAGATGACCTTCTTGACTATGCAAGCCTATAGGTGAATGGTTGCGATGACTATTTTGAGAAAGAAAACATATCCATGATTTTTATTTAGTTTTAAATAATACATATAGGATTTATTAATTTCCTATAATGTCTCTTAATGGTTATACAAATATTTTATCCCTTAAAATCCCCTTAGAACTTACATTATCCTATATCAAGGGTTTACAGGCAGTTTTGGAGTTATGACCCTAATGGTATTATTATTGTGATCTTTCCTCATTCAAAAGAGTATAATTACTACTAAAATTTTCCTATATTTCTATCACACCTTTTATGATCTTATCAAATTTATAATTCAACACAAATTGGAATTTCTCTCTATGTCCTAGTGTGTAGACTTGTAAGTGTGTATGTCAAAGTTAAAACCATTTCAAACCTGATCTTTGAATTGAATCCTCTACCTTTATGATATCAAATAATCCTATAAAAAATATGGGGATAATTTTTTTTTGAGGACATTTTCTAATAAGAAACTATATATGACTTGTCAAAAAAGTCTCAACCATGCCTACAGACTTGACACAGTCTATCTGTGTATACATGAACATATTATTCTCTTGTCATTTTGTCTTATAGCTTGGTTAATATGAATTTTATAGGTTATATAACTCATAAATAAGGATATTAGGTTCTTTAAGAGACCCAATTTTGTGTTTTCAACTTCCTCAATGTTTCCTTTACTCTAAAGTGTGTACCAACATGTCCCAAAACTTATTCTTTCTCAATTACCTGTACATAGTTGTATATAGTATCTTGCTTAAAAAAAACACATATATGTATAATAGTTTATTTTTTTATTCACATACTTTATAAACCTTTAAATTTTTTGACAATGGTGGAAACCTCACATCAGGCCTTCATCATTAGGTTTAGCGAGGTTTAGACACATTCACCTTATCAAGGATTATCCATGGAGTCCTAGGGATATATATTATATCTATCACTAAAAATTTATTGAATTCAAAAAACCTTCATGTTACCCATTATTTCTAATAATTCATGCACATTCTAACCATGATCACATATAGGGTTTAGGCTTTTGAGTTTACCATGACTGAGAACAAGAATAAGACTATATATTTATAATTTCTTTAAAAAAATGGTCACATAGGATTTTTAAACTTTTTATATTATATTAAAGTGTATTATACATTTATATTTAATTGTTTCAAACCTCATTGCAAATGGATTAGTCAACAAACATCAAGTATGCTTGTCTACAGTACTGTGTCTTTCTCACTTGAGGATTGCACGCTTGGATCAATACTAGAAGATCACTTTAGAGATATATGTGGGCTTGGAGAAACATGGGAAATGATATGAGTACTTTTAAAAAGTGTATATATTGTGATTTTACTTTTATTATTATCCCAAAAACCTTTCAATAGTTTTAAACATTCAAAAAACTATGCATTCTCAAACCCTACAGACCTATACCTAGACATTTTTCCATTCTTTGCATTGAATATTTGATTGAGGATGGTGTAGGAAATATTATTAGGAATATATTAAGTTTGAAACATCATGCACACCTAACTTAAAGCACCTAAAATCTATAATTACTTCACAACCCTGTACCACCCTGCCTATCATGCCTAATATCAATAGAATAATGGCATTTATTACGAATACCAACATGGTCATTGAAATTTTACATTGAGTTTGGTGTTTTACAAGTCCATGTACATTAAATATATACTTATCAAATATTTTCATGCATTCACCAAGTATATAACTTCCATTTCAAGGAGAAAACTATGACATTGGGGTCTAGGAGAGTTTAAGAGGTACTAAACTTCTTAATGATGATTCATAAAGATCTACCTCCTAATCCTAGAACTATTGACAATAATTTGAAGGGAATATGGGATTTTAGCATCCCCTAATGGAATTTGGTCTGAAACATCCCCTCCTCCATGAAATAAGCTTATAAAAATAAATTTCTTGTGCTCTTTAGTGATCAAATGGAGAAGTTGAGATAGTTTTTATCTTTCTTGGACCTTCAACTTCTATATTTTCATTGTTTTGAACTTTAAGAGGTTGGAGAAGGTATTTAGAGGCTTAAAAATTGATATATATTTTGAAACCATTTCTATTAGACTTTCATAGGCCTTTCTTCATCAAGAAGATTTATTTATCCTACCAAAATACCCTGTTAGATTTGTGAACCAAGTGTCCATGGAGTTCCTCTTGGATTTTATGGTGGTGGTGTAACATAATAGGATATTTTCATCTTCTAATCCTTTTAATATATTCATTACTTAACTTGTTTGGATGTTAGAATGACGAGTGAGGTAGTTTCAAATATGATTTAACATTGGAAAAGGAGTATTGTAACATCTTGACCAAGATGTAAGGGCAAGAGAGATATGATATGTTATTAAACAAGTGTTATATGACCTGAAAACCCATTTTCTACCTCTAGACATGATATTAGACCTGCATATTTAATGTTTCCTCAAGTAGTTACATTATAACAAGCAATAGAAGATAAAATAATGGAAACCTTAAACTCTCCAAAATACCTTAAATTATCCAAAGGTTTAAAATGGAAATGTTTCCATCTTCATTAGATTCGATTTTAGGTCCACCTATCCATCTTGGATCCTCATGATTTCTTGGATGATCACCACCTCCTTATATTCATTATGGATCAAGTTTACCTTGACTTTCACAAATGAACCTTAATCTTTCCAAACTTATCTTAAACTTTGCTAAACTCCATTGAAAAAGACCTCTTCAAAGATAATGGTATGAAAACAATTGGATGAAATACACACATGTACTCTAACATCCTAATAGGACCTTGTTTAGACCTTGAGATGACATTCAACACCACATTTTTAATATCAAGACATGATTCTCAACAAGACTATTCCAAGGTTAGATGACCCAATTACCTCATTTTGAACATCTTGATTAGCTAACATTTTTAGCGACCTCCTCTGGTAGTTTACCTACTAAACATCTAGACTAGTGGACTTAGACAACCCATTAGGCATGGAGTCATTAAATATTACTTCTCTATGAGTCAAATTTGAACTTGAACATGACTTTGACTTTTGAAACAAACTAAAAACTAAAAATACCTTCAAAACACAAATAAAACAAGACACACATAATAAGACAAGGAACACACTCAACAAAGCAAACATGTGGTAGAAGAACTTGGAAAATCAAAGCCTATGGATATTTTAGGAGTGATCCTATCATATATGGTGAGTTATCAATGGATCTTTTAGGAGTGATCCTATCAGCCCATAAGCTATTTTTAACTTTGTGTGCCATGTTCTCTGATTTTACTCCATAGTCCTCTTGATGACTTTAATGAGATTCTTGTTTGTGGACTATAATAGTACATTTACTTGAGGATAGTAGTTGGAATATGTACTTAGGTGGATTCCATGTTTTACAGGCCACTCACTTATTTTAGCACCAATGAAAGTCATTACATTATTTGAAATAAGTGTAGAAGGTACCCAAATTATGGTTACTATACCTTCATAGAAGTTTATCAAATTGATTTCATTAGTTTCCTTGAGAGATATAGCCTTTATAAATCTAGTAAAATAAGCAGTTGCAATCAATACCCATTATGACTAGCATTTGAAGGAGGATTGATCATACATATGAAATCCAATCCCCACTAAATGAAAGGTTGGTCTATTGGAATAGGATTGAGAGGTAAGGATATAATATTTTGTTTTCCTATGAATAAGCCACACTTTTAACACTTTCTCACCCATGCATATGAATCCTTAAACAAGTTAGGCCAATAAAACCCAGATCTCATCACTTTTGTTGTTGTAGTTCTTAGTGCAAAGTGACCACCTGATAATCCATCATGAAATTATGCCAATAAATTATCAATATTATCATAATATACACACCTTAGGATAACTCCATTAAGGTAAGTTATAAAAATTATTCCATATACTAATACATATGGAATGGATTGTAATCTAAAAAATCTCTTTTTAGCCTTGTCTAGGCTTAATGGGCACTCACTTGTTTGGAGGAAGTTAACTATATATTATGTATAAATAATGGTAGATGAAGATAAATCCATTTGAGTGATATTATATCCTCATTTTTATCTTTACATTCTAAATATAAGTGCTCACATAGCCCCTTAGCTTTCACCAACTTGATAGCCTTGATATCAATATCATATTCAATGACTTTGGTAATCCAACCAACCCTTTTTTAATTTAAATCCCTACTCAAAATGATATATTTTATACCTAGATAAGACACCAAAACATGTACTTTGTTTTTATATAGCATATTATTTAAATTTTTAAGGCTTCCTATAGCAACAAAAACTTGCTTCTCTATAAAAGTGTATCTTACCTCATAGTCTTATAATCCTTGGATGAAGAAAGCAATGTGTTGTTTAAGATCATCTTCATTTTATTGTGTCAAGATGGCTGATATTAATTAATAATTTTCCAAATCATACAAGGTTAATCCCTTATTAAATTCAATATTTTCAATTGTTGGATCTTGAGTTATGGCTAGTTTGATAATACCAAAACTATCTCTTCCTTCTCTAGTCCAACTAAAGGCCTGATTCTTAATCAACATGGATGTTATAGACTTGAAAAGATTATAAAAATCAGGTATTAATTTCTTAATTAAATTTATTTTCCAAAATAAACTTTTCATCCCTTTCTTGTGCTTAGGTAATGACAAAGATAAGATATCACTTATTCTCCCAGGATCTATAGAGAAACCTTTCTTGGAGATAATGTGGCCCAAGAGTTTTCCTTCATGTAATATAAATACACATTTTTAAAGATTAATAGAGACTATAAAATATATACATCTCTAAAAAATATGCCTAAGATGAATCAAATGATCACTTGCATCCTTGGATAATATCATGATGTCATCAAGATAAACCAAACTATATCATTCATCAAACCTTGAATGCCATGTCCATGGCTCTTTAAAACATGGATCCAACATTGTAAAACCCATAATAAATTTTAATATATGCATATGTTCCAAATTTTATTATGAATTTTGTCTTATATTGGTTTTCTTCTTGCATTAAAATCTGATTATACCCTGAAAAGCCATCAAGGATAGAGAAATGTTTAGAACCTGATACCACTTGAAAGATTTTCTCCATGGAAGCCAAAGGGTAACTATATTTCCATGAAACTCTATTAAAATCCCTAAAATATAAACACAATATTATCTCTCCATTCTTATTCCTTATAGGGACTAGATTGGTAACCCAAGATGAGTGTTTGATAGGAAAGATGATGCTAGATTCTATCAACTTAGTCAATTATTTTCTCATTAGGGGATCAATTTTTATATTTATAGGTCTTTACCTTTGCCATGATTTTTTATCATCCACATATATCTCTATAGTGTTTTTATCTAGTCTAAGGTCAAATAATTTTAAATCACTATATTCCTAAGTAAACACATCAACAAACTCTTTGCATAACTCAATGAATGCAAGTCTCTCTTTGTTGTTACATACCTTTCCAAGCGATAGAAGTTTATATTTAAATATGGTGACCCTCTCATAATTATCTTGATTGGTATATATTAGTATATTATATTTATTCATTTTATCATCATCATTGAAGATATTTTCAAGTGTCACTAAGCCTTTAGGAAGCTTGTTTGACCTTAATTGCAAAATTTGATTTCCATATTGCTGCTACAAATTTGGACTAACTTTTTGAAGATAACTTAGCATCTTCTTCAAGAAATCATGCTATTTATTTTTCAATATCAAATACTTTAAAATTAACATCATTATCCAGATTGGAAGTTCTCACTACTACCTTGACATGTGGTTGGCATCATGAGTTCTTAACATCATTAGGGATATCAAACTAAGATCCAACTATAACTATCATATCAGCATGCTTATTTTCTTCCCTTAGAATGGCTTGTATGTTTATGGCCTTAAAATATTCCATAAAATCCCACACCTTATGTTTTTATGACTTTAATAATGAGTTATTAGTCACATTTTGACCTTTCACTTAAACAATTAGCTCACTATCACCAAATACTTTCAGACACTTCACTCCTCTTTTCCCAGCCCATTAATGGCCATAGACAAGTGCCTTATACTTTTTTGAATTATAATTATATCTAAATTGAAATACAAAATTGGTATAATACCTTTTTTTATAAGGATAAACCAACATTGTACCACCTCCTGCACCAATTGTTCTCCTTGATCCATCAAAGAATAGATGATAGAGACCATCCATGGGTTCACTAAGCTTGACCAACTATGGAATGATGGAACATTCCTCACATAAGTAGTACACTCCTAGTCCTACTTATTCCATGAAATTATATGGATCATGTCTATGATGTTAAATTTTTCCACTCATCAATAAAAATATTAGGTATGCCTTCAAGAGAAATAATTGGTTCTTGGTCAACATGGAGATCTTATTCTTCAAGAATAGTACAATTTACAATGGAGACATTAGGAACATAAGGTTATATATGGATCTTAGAAATTGGTTATAATTATATCTTAACCTTAGTGTGATATCTAGTCCTAAAAACTATGTAATACCAATCTGATGGTATATATCCTCAAATTTAGCTGTGAAGTCCCTAGATAGACATAAGGTAATTTGGGGTGGTATGTCTATCACAACAACATTTTGAGGAGTTATAAAAGTGGGGTAATAATTCAAATTAAAATTCAAACCTTTGATAATACCTACAATCTTAGTGGTCTTTTCATCCAACAATTATAGCACTCCTTTGGTGATTGGCTCATACTTTGGGCCTAGCTTATCAACCACTTGTTTAGGCATTATAGGGGTACTAACAACACTATAAAACATACAATTGTGAACCAAAAACTCACCTATGATGAGAGCGATATATAAAGGAGGAGGATTATCATTATTGACTTTTTCCCTCATTTGGGTTGAGTGTCATTCATGAGGATTGCTCTCTCTTTCATTGTTGATCCAACTATAAGGTTGAGATCAAATAGCTCTTCTTGAAGTAGATCCTTTTTTCTAAGAATGGCCAATGTCTCCCACATGGTAATATTCACATGTGACTTTTTAATTTGATAAAAAAAAATTTATATAATAATTCCTAACCTTTGGTTGTCCTATAGGATCAATAATTATATCTTGAGCTTGTGAATATTGAGGAAAGGGAACAAATCTTACATTCTAACTTTTCTACACTTCCTACACTTTAGGGGTTGTATTAGGCCTATTAACCCATTGAGGCACTTGAAAATGTGGAATAGGTACTTGAATTACTTATTCATTACCTGATATTACTCTTTTCTTAGCCCTTGTGTTAGTGACCATAGGAGTAGCAAAATTACTCATACCTCCAAATTGATTCATAGCACAATAGTCTCCTTCTTACCAATTAACAAAGGTGGAATCATGTTTAACTTAACCTTGATTAATCTCTCCCTGTGGTACCATATAAACTTGTGGATTTTGATAAGATTTCATACCTTGATAAAATTGAACATTCTATGAAGTTGGAGCATCTTGCACCATGGGAGCTTGATTGGACATACCATTAGAGTACAAAATCTAATTTTAGAGATAATCATAAGTCACCATGATTGATCTTAGACTAAGTTGTTTTGAGATAGAATAATATAATTTGAAGAGGTAGAAATATTTGGATTGTATCTATTATAATGCCTAACATTGGTGATTTATCCTTGACTTTAATAGTTACCTTGGAAAGGAGGTCTATCAGCCTGATTGAACTAGTTATGTGGATGCCAAAGCTTATAGTATTGAGCTTATTTCCTCTTGATGTTCATAATTTCATTTCAAAAACTTTTTAAAAGAGTCTTGACTTCATGCTAGTCATTAGAATGATTATATTTATTCTTTTCTTAACTATTTGGTAAAATAATAGGATCCAATGTGGGCTATGCAAGGGTAGTAGAAGAAAGAAAAGGATGAAATTATTGAAACAATGGCATATGAGGCCTTGGAGCAATCTTAAAATCTTGGATAAGATAATTTTCAGCCCTTATTTTTACTTCATATGCATCAGGAAATGTGTTTCCTCCATTGATTAAATCATTAATGCTATGTCACTATTTAAGGCCCTCAAATAGTACAAGAAAACATAGTTTGTAGTATGTTTGAAAATGGTTGGGATCCTATCCCAAGTCTTCTAGAACCTATAGTTGAAATAAACCATGAATTATTGAGGATCTCTCTTTATGGTAGTAAAATGCTCTACCAATGATAAATGATCACTTTTATCTTCAAAATGCTTTCATATTTGTTATCCTAACTCATTCCAAGTGCTAATAGAATTAGTCTTTAGACCCATATACCATTTATGAGCCTTCCCTTTGAATGAAGTGGTTAAAATTATTGTTTATAAATTCTCTTATATCACATGATTCATGGAACAAATATAAGAAATATCTCTTATGTGCTCAATGGGATTAATATATTCTTCTACGATGAAGTGTTGAATACTTCCAAGGGAATCAACATATATATCATCATATTTATCTAGGAGTAGAGGGATACCTCCATTGAAAGGCACCAAAACTTGATTTATAGGCACTGCCATCTTGAATAATGGGGGTACGTAAAAAAATTCTATAGATATATTTGTAGCAATAGTAAAAGACCTTTTTGGGTAACAGTGTGTAGTAGCAAATCTCCTTTCCTTAGCTAAATGATAAGGTAATTATATAAAATCAAAATGAGTACCTTTATAATAAGATATTGTAGTTAACTTTGGCATGAAAACTAAACAATATTCTTACAACTAGGATACTTGAAATCTTGTTGGAGTCACCAAATGATGAATGTAGATTTTATGACAGCTATAAGTATGCCAAGACCAACACCAATCTTGAGCAATTTTACTAAATTTGGATCCCACAGGGCATGCCAAAAACCATTGTCACTTTGAGTTATAACCTTTGAGGAGGTGTTTCAAGTCTCCTCACTCAATTGACACAATGGGAACTCTCGAAGGCTATGGGTGGCCTATAACTAAAGAGAACCTCCAGAGGGAGTTAGTTCCCTTGATGCTACACCTATATTATGACTACACCTACTCTAATTGGAATAAAAAGGGAAAGAGAAAGCTAAAATTAAATAGAAAAAAGGGTGATACACCAAAATATAGGTATCCTCATATGGTATATGAGTTTATAACAAAGCTAAATACGGCTAAATTTAATATCACAATGTAAAATAGTTCTCTATAATAAATATTTCAATATGGAGGTTGTAGTTGATACACCAACTAAGAGGGGTAGTCAAGAGGCTTAAAATGAATCACTAATGAGAGTTTCCCACACTTAACATTTATATAACATTTAATACACACTGTATGACATGTAAAGAGATAACTTAATCATAAATAGGTAAGAATGAAGAGGACAAATTCAAGGAGATTAAACATCAACACTTTTATTCATCAAAAATTCACCATGAGTACACTAAGTATGAGATGAAGAAGGCAAAATCAGTTTGCATTCACTCCAAAAGCAACAAGTATCAATTTTACTAGGGCTTCACCATAATAACTTGGAGGATCCTTTTTCAAGCCATTCAAGGCCAAATATATAGAATAAAGTAGAAGAGGAAGAGGGATAAGCCATGGAGAAAGTCCATCATGTTTGCCATCTATCACACAACTAGTTATAATGCCGAAAGAAGGTATAAAAAAGCCTTATAATTTATCTTCAACATGTATTGGCTTAGCATAATAATGACCTCATCACGGGTGACACAAAAGTGGCTCTTCATCTCCAATGATTCATCTTTCTTCACTTGAAACTTCTCTTTCTTGATTAAGGAATAACAAGTTGACAACTTGAAACATGGTTTATTTAAGCTCCTTGGTCTATTTCTACACCATTATTGGCTCTTGCAATGCATCTCCCCTCTTTATACTAATTAAACATATGACTTATACTTATTAATATTATTATATATATCATTAGAACCTACAACTTGCATTTCTAAGTCTATTTGAACCAAAAGAGTGTAATGAAGACAAATCTATCATTCTTCCAAGGTCTAGTTTTTGTTTGAAGATCATCAAAATAACCTTATTAACTCCATGTAGGTATTTTATAAGATCAAAGAAATTTTGTTTATCTTATATAACATCTTAAAGAACTAATATACAAGTGTATTATGTTTCTTAATGTCTTCAAGAGCATGCTTAACTTAGACAAGGCTTCTATGAAGGTACTTGGATAAGAACAACTTTTGAGATCTCTCTCTAAGATTCTTAGAGTCAAGAATGAAGGTTTATAAATCCAATTACTCCTTAAATCCTATATATTCATTATATGGAGTGAAAATACCTTGATACAATCCTAAAAAAGTTGATACAAGGTTACATTTAATCTTGGAGGGCTCCTACCACCATGAAGTTAGCAAGATGCATGTACAACTAGCCCTTCAACACTACTTTTGACCATTGAAATTGACATGTATATGAACTATATATCTATAAAAGAGGTTTATTTGATGTTCTCAAGGATGTCTTGAATATGCTCATACACCAAATGACCTTAGGAAGGTCTACAAATTTATTTACCATATGCAAGTAATGATATTCTTCATCATGACTTGGTTTAGCTAGTTGAAACCTAATCTTGGCACCTTGAAAGTATATGGAATGGTTGATTTAGGAACATTATACCTCTTCCAAAGCTTGATAAACCTCTCCAACTAGTTAGGAAGATCTCATTCTTCCAAACACTTGCAAATAGGCCTAAAAGTGCATTTTTAGGCCATTTTCATGCATTATTTTCTTCACATGTGCCAACTTATGGCTCCAATATGTGCCTATAAGATGTGTATACCTCATAAAGGATATCAAAATTCATTTTTATATTAGTGTTAGATTATGAAGACATTATTCATAGGTCAATATTCATGGGCACTATTCATAATCATGATTCATGGTGATGTAGCATTCTAAGATGGCATCTTGGTGATGTAGAATGTGGGTGTGCAAACGATGTGGCATGTGGGTATGAAAATTATGTGTCATGTAGGTGATTTGGTAGAATGGTGATGTGGAATGGGTCCATGGTGAGTCCCAATATGTGATCAAGTTGATGTGACAAGTGTGGGGCATATTACTCCACTAGAGGACATGGGTTTTATTCTTAGTGAGTCACATGGATTTGTCATGTGGTGAAAAAAATAAAGGGTCATGCATGGATAAAATTTATAAGGGTACCCATGATTCACATGTGTGGATAAATTTAAAAGGTGATTGTAACACCTTTTGGATTTGTGTTTTCACATGGAAGAAGAAGACAAGATGTGCACTATTACAAAATTGCCTCACATGTGTGAGTGGGGTGAAATTGTAGAAGTCACATTGGGTGTCTTGGATTTTGTCTAAAGTAGAATATAATTTTTTGACCCTTGGAGATTAAGACAAGAATATACTATTGAGTGTTTGGAATCACTTGTGGAAGTGGGGAGCAAGTTTTTGAGCCACATGGAGGTGGCACATGTTATTGTCTAAAGTGAAGATGTTTTGAATAATTTTGTAAATAGTGACAAATGCATTTAAAGATAACATGACACCCCACTCATGTGCAGGTCTAATTTATAATTGGCCACCATGAAGTTTCTCCCTTTCTCTCTCTCATGTAAAATACTATAAGGCATTGCATTATCCTTTATATTTTTGTGAAGGCCATTTGGGGATATCTACTCTTGGATCATTATTTTAGGTTGGAGATTAGAAGGCATGAAATATTAGATCACCTAGATGTTTGATTTCTAAGCATCATTAATGCTTATGTGGTTAATTCCTATAAGACTTAGATGAGAGCATGGCTGACCTATATTGTTAGAAGCATGGAGATCCTTAAGGTTAGAGGTTAGAGCATGGAAGGTTGTGTTATCTTGGCTCACATGGATGAAGACATGGATATTTGAGGCTTGTTATCTCATCTCATTAAGATAGAGGTTGATGATTTAGAGCTCACCTTGGATTCTATGGTGTTAGCATCATGATGGAGTTGCATGTTGTAGCTTGGAGGTTGGATCCTATAAGTCTTGGTTGCAATCTTGGTTTACTTGAATTCTTGTAATCACTAGAAAGGAGTTGTTGAGAGGAGATGTTGTAGAGAAAGTTATTGATGAATATAAAGTTGAGATGTTGCCTTTATCCCATGGTTTTTCCCTAGATGGTTTAACCAGGTTTCTATGTATATCTTGTGTAATGCTTTCTCTCATGTTTTGTGTTTTACTTTATCTTGTTTTATTTCTACAATTTTTTATTTTACTTGCACATGTAGGAATGTTTGTTTTCCTAACAAGTGGTATTAGAGATTTAGTTATTAGTACCTAAGCCTTTTTTATCCTAACAAGTGGTATTAGATCCATGGTTATTACCTAGTTTATGTAGGTGTGAGCTACAAGTGGAGATACCAAGATATAAATTAAAAAAAAGTTTGTATGGTAGGTATTTCTCTCTTGGAAGAAGATGGAGAATGGAGGAGAAGCTAAAAAATATTTTCTAAATAGATCAACACTAACACAATGTTCCTAATGAATGAATAACTATACAACTTATCATGGAACAAGCTAGTCTCCATTGGTGTAGATGGAGGGTGGTAGCAAGGCATGTACCTTGTTGTGGTTCTTGACTAGAGAAAGGATATAAGTTGTGGGATCCTACTACCACAATGTGCGGGTTGAGATGTTTTGAAATACATGTAGTGGAAGAGGTACCGAAATCTTGAATCTATACCTATTGGAGTAGTTAATGAATAGAAGAGAACAAATTTGAGACCCAAGGTTATATGGAAGAATAAAGTTGGTGTTGAATCTTTTAGAGACTTAGAGATGCATTGAGTGAAGTGATTGATGGTTTTGGTATAGATGATGTGAGTAACCAAGTGAATCTATGCATGGACTAACTCTACACATGAGTTTGGTTTGACATGTGGTAGATTAGGATGCAACTTAATTTTATATTTGGGGATCAAAAACTTGGTAGGTGTAGTGATGCACTAAGTATCACGATGACTTCCCAAGAACTATTGACTAGTACCATGTTGATCATGGTGGGTAGCAATTTTCTACATGTAGAATTCAGGTGTTGACTTTTGTGGGTTATTCTCTTTAATTTTAGACTATTGTCAGAGTGTCGTGATCACTTATTAATTTTCATGGTGGATTAATGGGATGTGAAAGCATCATTCCTAAATTATGGTCTCATGATGAGATGGAGTACCTAGGAGGCTATGTGGATGAGGAAAAGATTTATTGGCTTATAAAATTTAAGATTGTATGGGTTCCAATAGTCATGATGATATGGTACAATAATACCTTCATGGAGATCCAAAGTTTATTAGAAGATGCTTCTATGTAGAGATGGCATGTTGGTTATACACCACACCATGATCAATGGTGAGATGGATCAAATGAGGAGATGAAGGATTAAACTAAGGATGGATATGCATAGTGGACATATATCATAAAGTTAAGTATCCCACTTATTGGGGTATTTTGAGTTGTCTTCTAGAGTGTCATAGAGTAGAAGAGGAGAAGAAATAGATGTCTTATGTATTGTTTTTATTTGGAGTAGGAGAAGCCTCAAGAATGCCATAGTGTGCACTATACTAGATAATTCCAATAAATGGGAGTTGTGAGTAGTTCATGGAGGAATCCTAAAGAAGGATGGGTATGTGTTGAAGTGGGAGTCACTTCAAGTTATTACAAATTTACTTTGGAGGAGTATATGTTGACAAAGTTGATTAGGCCAAAGGATTTTTTTAGTGCATAAAACTTCTATTGGGCTTGTGTGAAGTAGAAGTGGGCATTAATGATAGCTATATGGTAGTTTGTTTGTAGAAGACACAAGTGTGTTAATGTCCTATGTATATGAATTCAAATGGGAAATTGTTATGGTGTGAAGCCACTATCCATAGGTCACTATTCATGTGCACTATTCATAATTACTATTCATGGTGATGTGGCATGATGAGATGGAATCTTGGTGATGTGTCATGTGGGTTTGAAAATGATGTCACATGTAGGTGATTTGGTAGTATGGTGATGTGGTGTGGGCCCATGGTGGGTCCTAGTATGTGGTCAAGTTGATGTGATAGGTTTGGGGTGTAGTACTCCATTAGAGGAAATGGGTTTTGTCCTTAGTGAGTTATATGGGTTTGTCATATAGTTAAAAATATAAAGGGTCATGTATGGGTTGAATTTTTAAGGGGACCCATGATTCACATATGTGGATAAAGTCAAAAGGTGATTGCAACACCTTTTGTACTTGTGTGATCACATGGAAGAAGAAAATAAGATGTGCAATATTGCATATTAGCCTCACATGTGTGAGTGAAGAGTAATTATAAGAGTCACATAGGGTGTCTTGGATCTTATCTAAATTAGGAATATACTTTGTTAACCCTTGGAGATTAATACAAGAAGAACATTATTGACTGTTTAAACTCACTTGTAGAAGTGGGGAACAAGTTTTGGAGCCACATTGAGGTGGCACATGTTATTATCTAAAGTGAAGATGATTTGAAGACTTTTACACATGGTGAAAAACACCTTTGGAGATAAAATAACACCCCACTTATGTGTGGGTCAAATTTCTATGTGGCCACCATGAATTTTCTCCCTCTCTCTCTCATGTAAAGTTATATAAAGCATTGCATTCTCATTTGTATGTTGTGTGAATCCCATTTGGGGATATCCACTCTTAAATTATTGTTTCAAGTTAGATATTGGAAGGCATGGAGTCTTATCTCACATATAGTTTTGGGTTGTGAGCATTATTCATGCATAGGTGGTTAGAGCCTATAAGGCTTAGATGAGAGCATGGCTCACCTAGATTATTAGAAGTATGGAGATCCTTAAGGTTAGAGGTTAGATCCTATAAGTCTATGTTATCTTGGATCAACTATATGAATACATATATATTAGAGGCTTGTCAGATCATCTCATGAATATGGGCATTGATGCTTTGGATCTCACCTTGGATGATATGGTGTTAGCATCATGATGGAGTTCCATGTTGAAACTTGGAGGTTGGAGCCTATAAGGATTAGTTACAATATTGGTTCACCTAAGTGATTTTAAGTAATATAAATGCATTTATGAGAGGATTTGTTATTATAGAGAGAGTTTTTAATGAATATGAAGTATGGATGTTGCCTTTGCCCTATAGTTTCTCTCTAGATGGTTTAGCAAGGTTTCCACGTGTATCTTTTGTAATGTGTTCTCTCTTATTTTGTTTTTATTCTAGATTATTTTAATTATGAATTTTATTTTTTCACATCTTAGTATTAGGTATTTTTTTATCCTAACAATTGGGACCACTTAAACTAACATTCTCTTTCATCGAGCTCCTTAAGGGTTTCTTGGTAGTTTAAACCTACTTATCTTCTTAGCAATCATTCATAAAGATCAGACCTTTTATGGATTTAAAAATGGAATGAATTTTTAGTTTGTATACCCTATCACCTTCCCATAAAGTAATTTATTTTGATTCACTTCCTCATCCAACTTTGAACATGAACGAGATGACCTTATTAACTATGTAAGCTTGTAGGTGAACAATCGAGATGATTGTTTTGAGTAATAAATATTCTCCATGCCTATTTTTTGGTTTTAAATACTTCATATAGGATTTTATAATGTAGTCATATGGCTCTCAAAATATTTTATCCCTTAAAACCCCCTTAAGAATTGCATTAGCCTATATTAAGGGTTTGTAAGCAGTCTTGGAGTTCTTACCCTAATGGTCTTCTTCTTGTGATATTTCCTCCTTAAAAGGAATCTAACTAATATTTTAATTTTCCCCCGTGTATATCACACCTTTTATTATCTTATAAAATTTATGTTTCAACACAAATTGGCATTTATCTCTATGTCCTAATGCGTAGACTTATAGGTGTGTATGCCAAGCTTAAAACCATTTCAGATCTACTCTTCAAATTGACTCTTATATCTTGATGAGATCAACTAATCCTAGAAATAATTTACGGTTATTTTGGTTTTTTTTGACATTTTCTACTAATAAACTATACAAGACTTGTCAAGAAACTCTCAATCCTTCTTACAAACTTGACATAATTTGCTTGTGTATATATGTTCATATTGTTCTCTTGGCATTTTGGCCTATAACTAGATTTCTATAAATTTATAGGTTATACATATCATGAATAAATATATGAGGTCCTTGAAGATACCCCACTTGGTTTTTTAAACTTCCTTAATGTTTCCTTTAATCCAAAGTGTGTACCAACATGTCCCAAAACTTATGCTTTCTCAACAACCTATACACAGTTGTATGTATTCTCTTTCTTCAAAAAAGTACATATATGGAGGTTTTAACCTTATAAAAATTTATAATAGTTATTTATTAAGTGCGCATACTCTATAAACCTTTGGAATTTTCAAAAATGGTGGAAACCTCTCATCTGGCCTTCATCTTTAGGTTTAACAAGGTTTAGACACAATCACCTTATCAAGAACTATCCATGGAGTCCTAATGATCAATATCAGATCTATCACCAAAAAATTATTGGAGAAAAAACTCCTTCATATTCCCCATTGTGTCTAATATTTCATGCACTTACCAACCATGATTGCATATAGGGTTTAGGCTTTTGAGTTTACCATGAATGAGAACAAGAATAAGACTGTATATTTGTAATTTCTTAACAAAAATGATCACATAGGTTTTTAAAACTTTTTATATGATGTTAAATTTTCTTATAAATTTCCATTTAGGTGTCTTAAACCTCATTCCAAATGGATTAGTCATCAAACATCATGAATCCTTTTTTATAGGACTGTGCCTTTCTCACTTGAGGATTATTTGCTTAGATCATTACAAGAAGATCACTTTAGAGATGAATGTGGGATTGGATAAACATGGAAAGTGCTTTGATGACTTGGGAAAATTGTATATAATTTACATTTATTTCTTTCATAATCACAAAAAACCTTAAACATTATGAAAAACCATAACATTATGCATTCTCAAACCCTACAAACATGTACCTAGACATTTTATATTTTTTTGCATTAAATATTAGATTAAGGATGGTGTAGGATATATTTATAGGAATAAATTAATTTTTAAACATGATGTATACCTTCCTTAAATCACATTTAATCTAGAAACACTTCACAACCATATACCACCTTTATTGTCATGCCTAGAATCAGTAGAATAATGACATTTCTTGCTAATACCAACATGATCATTAAAATTTTTGGTTGATTTTGGTTTTTAATATGTCCATGTACCTTCAATATATTATTCTCAAAATCTTTCATGCATTCACAAAACATGGACCTACCATTTTAAGGAAAAAATCATGAGAATGGGGTTTACGAGAGATTTAGAGGCACTAAACTTCTTAATGATGATTCATAAAGCTCTACATCCTGATCCTAAAAATATTGCCAATAATTTTAAGGTAATATGGTTGGTAAACATCCCACAATTTAATTTGGTCTCAACATCTCCTCCTCCATGAAACAATCTTATGAAAATGACTTCCTTGTACTTGCCAGTGACCTAATGGAGAAGTTGAGATAATTTTTATCTTTCTTGGACCTATAACTTCTATATTTTCATTATTTTGAGTTGAGGATATAAAATTTATTTTATAGGCTTATATATTGACATTAAATTTTAAGACCTTTCTATGATACCTTCACAGTCCTTTCTTCATTAAGAAAATTTATTTATCCCACCAAAATACCCTATTAGAGCTATGAACTAAGTGGTCATGGATTTCATCTTAGATTTTATGGTGGTGGTGTAATATACCAAAATATTTTCATCTTCTTTTCCTTGAAACATATTCATTAATTAACTTTTTTGATGTTATAATGATGAGTGAGGCAGTTTCAAATTTGGTTTAATGTTGGAAAAGGAGTATTGTAACATCTCGACCAAGATGTAAGGGCAAGAGAGATATGATATGTTATTCAAAAAGTTTTGTATGACCTAAAAATCCATTTTATAAATCTATACATGATATTATAACTTCAAATTTGATGTTTCCTCAAGGAGTTACATTACAACATTACAACAAGTAATAGAAGACAAAACAATGGAAACCTTAATCTCTCCAAAAGTACCTTCATTTATCAAAAGGCTTAAAATGATAATGTTTCCATATTTATTAGCTTTGATATTAGGTCCACCTATCGATCTTGAATCATCCTAATTTCTTTGATGATCACCATATCCTTTTATTCACCATGGATCAAATCTACCTTGACTTTCATAAACAAAACTTAATAATTTCAAAGTTACCTTAAACTTTTCTAAACTACATATAAAAGACCTCTTCAAAGTTCATGGTATGAAAATAATTGGAAAAAATACACAAATGGACTTTAACATCCTAATAGGACCCTATTTAGACCTTTAGATGACAATCAACATCACAACTATGACATCAAGACATGATTCTCAAAAAAACTATTTCAAGGTTAGATGACTCATTTACCTAGTTTTGAAAAATCCTTGGTCATGTGTAACTGATTAGTTGACATAAATCAATATTATAAGATTCAATCATCCCCTTTGAAATAAATTATATTGATTAAGAGTTGTATACCCTCACAAAACATGATTTGATCTAAAAGTTTATTGGTTGATGACCTCATGAAAATGAGCTGAAAGCTTGGATTATGGATCACTCAAAGGCAAAAAATCATGTGGATTTACACATCAATACAAGAGGTTTTTTAATTATTATTTTTAAAACATAATATAATTGATCCAATTTATTTTAATAGGGCCATTGGTTTTTTAGTAGATCAAGAATATTTATGACACAATGGAGTCCAAACTTCTAATTTTTATAAGAGGATCAAAAGGTAGCTCCAATATGGGTAACACTGTTTAACCTCCCAACATATTTATGAGTGGAAGCCATTATTTCAAGAATACTTAACTCCCTTAGGGATATGATTTTTATTTCCTCTTAAACGCTTAGTAAGAGGCATGTTTCTTATGCAAAAAATTATGTTCAAATGAATGTGAGAAAACCTCTTCCAATAATAGTTTGGTTTAAATTTCCATAGGGAAAGATGTTTGTGAAATACATGGTCTACTAAACCTTCCTTTATGGTTTTTTATGTAATAAAACCATGGAAACTTATATCAATATTTAACCTATCTCTAGTAGCTAAAATGAAGAGGGAAAATGACAAATTTTAGTTAGTAGGTAGAAAAGGAAAGAAAGATCCCAATCCTAAATGTAAATGGCATGAAATATATCAAATTAATATAAACCTTAACCCTTTTATAGTATTAAGTACTGATTCATATGATGATGGTAAATTTTGGTTTCAAAAAACCCTTTGTAGAATAAAAAAATATGAAATAGTTCCTAAGGTAATTTCTAATCCCATTAGGGAGTTCTTGAATTGCCTCTTTGAGGTTCCTACTTGTGATAGCTAGAATTATTTGGATCAAGGGAGGTTGACCCCCATCAACACAACTAAGAACATATTTAATCCTTCAAGCATAGTCTTCTCGCAGATACCTTATGATGTTATCTTTCATTGACAAGTTAGTAATCCCATAGACCCTTGGATTGTTTCTATTCATATATTGTATGATCTCAAACCAAAGGAGGATCAATCCAACTAGGCTAAGTGGGTCACCCATTCCATCAAAAAATGATTTTTTGGTGTATGTATGATGTTATTTTTTCTTTATCAAGTTATTGAACCCTTTGGTTTTGTTTTTGATATTTGATATTTTCTTTCTCTCGATCATTGACCGATGCTTTAGAGTACGATTCCTTCCACTCATTTTTTGTATTAAGAGTGTTTTACTAAATGTTTATAAAATAATGAACTTTGAATATATATATATATATATATATAGAGAGAGAGAGAGAGAGAGAGATAGAGATAAGCATTACATTGAAGCATAATATTCAATATCTCATTGAGAGTAATCAAATTCAAATATGAGTAAAAAATACTAAAAATAATGTGAATCGATTAGTGGGTCCTCCGATTCAATATTTTACTTTATTTTACAAATCATTTTTTAAACCAAGACCAATGATAAGGTTAAAATGTGAATGTGATTGATGAGATAAATAAGAGTTATAACTAAGTGGCATTTAAATATGAATATCATCTACTAAATATCCTAATTTATATATTTGAATCAACCCAAAATACTTAGGTTTTGCTTGAACTTATATTTTATAAAAGTGAAATTATAAATGATGGATTATAAAATGGTTATTTTTCATTAAATTTTCATAAAAGGTAAATGAAAATATGGAATAATGATATTTAATGGTGCAACTTTGAATTTTTGTACCAATTAATTTCTTTATATCCTTGCTTTTTGTGAAGAGGACCTCGCATTTTCAAATAAATAAATAAATTATATAATGGTGATGAAAATGGCACTTTGGGTTGCATAATTTTTCCTATTTGAGTGGTTAAAATTAAGGTTTAATGTATATTTCATGTTGTAGTTAATAATGGACCATATAACATGATATTTGGAAGAACTTAGATACATAAAATGAAAGCAACTCCTTTAAAATCCTTCAATGTTGCATCAATTAATTAAATTAAGACATGAAAGACAATAAAGAACTATTCAAAGAGATAATAAATCATAAAATAAAATGACCAAAAATTTACTTCAAAATAAGAATCAATTGAAATTACAAGGATTTAAAAATCAAGGAAAATTTTCAAGACAAGAAAGAATAAAAGCGCAAATTCATAAATCTAATCTAAAAATAATGTATATAGGTGTTTTATTGATTTTAGGATTTATGTGACCATAATATGCATTAAAATGTTGAATATATCAAATTGTTTAATATATACACTTAGTAAAAAATATGATGATAACTACTTGAATATAATAAATTTTTGTACCTAAAAAAGACTGAAAAAAGTACTTAGCTTGTTTATGGTATGTGAAAGTTTGTGAAAGAATATATTCATATACATTAGTGTATAAATATCTATTAAATGCTCAAATTTGGAAACAAAGAGTTTGAATGTGCCTAGACAAGTCTGCACTCTATGGGCACTTATACATTGTGAGCATGTGTGATGTACTACAAAAATGTCCACTATTTTTCTAATCTATGACAGAGTTGATCTTTTTTGTTATGTATACTTAGGATCCCTTTATACTTTGATGTATCCAAATCTATGTAATATATTTATTTTATTTATCTTTGCTTCAAACCCTATATATGGACTATAAGATAATTTTAAACTAGGACAATAGGTGAAAGAGAAGGGTTGAGCTAACCCTTCTCACCCCACTATGACTAAGGGTTACCTACATATCCAATACTTCAAGGATGGAATCAAACCTATATAGTTATCCCACCTAGTTGAGTGTGTCCAATATTATGTAATATTAATATGTTGTGAAATCTTGTGCATGGACTTCAATGTTTAAGAAATTGTGACTTGACCTTGAAAATGATGTTTAGACATAACTCATGGATTTTATCTTTTAAGGGGTGATTTCCATTTATAGCTTGACATGTGCCATGTAGGTGTTAGATAAGATCTAGAAAAGTTCCAAATAGAAAAAAAATTAGGCTTGATTTGATTATATAGCTGATTATTTGAGTTATTTCCTCTGAAATGACATGTGAAACACGTGGGCTGATCCTTATGAGAGTTTTGAATTTATGAAACTAACCATTAAATAATGAGAGGACAATACCACCCTAAGTGGACAAGTGCATGATAATAGATCTATCTCAGAGGTGCATACCTATCTAAAAAATAGGAACATTGACTTAAGGCTACGAGATAGTCTAAGAATGATATAAATTAGATTGAACATAGACTAAGAGGGTCTTTTGTAATAGTAACAATAATTTGGAAGGGTCAAGATTGTCTATGGGAGAATGGCTATGAGGAATGGTGAATAAGAGTCATATATGTGAACATAATTCAAGTAGGTTAAGGTTTTGGTCAAATTACACAATTCAAATAGGTTAAGGTTTGGTCAAATTACACATTTTCAAGTGTCTAATACCAAATACAAGGGTCTCCATTTTCCCCCATTTTATTTTGGGAATGGAATTGTTAGAGTAAAAGGATATAAGGTTATACCTAAGGATAAGCATAATGGATGTGATCAAGTATGTATTGTGTGGTGTGCCTTGTTCCATGAAAACTTACAATAATACATGTATAAATTAGGTTTTACTTATGATATAAAAATAAAAAACTAACAACATTCAACATATATAATGAAATTATAAAGAATTAATACACATGTATGTATGCAAACCAAGCTTCTTATCTTCTAGAGATAATGGATAATAGAGTGATCATACTCTACTAGAGATGTTTGAGTAAAAACATGAGTTGAGTTGAATGCACCCCAACCCTTAGTGAAACAGGTAAGTTATTAGAAGTTATTATATTCATAGCTTCAACCCAACACAACTCCATTAAATTTGAGTAAATGGAAACCACTAAGGGTTCCAATAAATTTTATAAATACCTGAGAGCCTACTTAAAGTTTCTAAATCATATATTACAAACAAATAATACAATTCAATCTGAGTAATTCTTGAGAAGTGCCTAAGTAATGTTTGAGTATAATTAGTTTTTGAAGTAAATATAATTAATATTAAATAAAGAATGACATGAGTTTCCATTTCATTTGGTAATCTAAGTAACTAGAGTCATATAACATGTACCAAGATATCATGATATATGCGATAAATGTGAACATATGCCATGCATATGCCCACAATATAATAACATGTGTAAATTGAATCATGTAATCTATGTAACAATATGATAAAATCTATGAAATATCTCATAATACTCTGAAATATGTGACATATGTGATGCATATACCACCAATATAAGTCAAATCTATCAAAATATAATTCAAACCTATAATAATTTGAATAATCTATACCAAAAAATCTAAATTTTTGTGTCTATGAAGACTTAATATTCTAATAAAATCCATTTTATATGCCCCCTTTTTGAGATGAGGAATGAACCCTATGAATTACTTA
Organism: Torreya grandis; assembly: GCA_037957365.1. Classification (NCBI taxonomy): domain Eukaryota; kingdom Viridiplantae; phylum Streptophyta; class Pinopsida; order Cupressales; family Taxaceae; genus Torreya; species Torreya grandis. The sequence continues at coordinate 2,798,829 of JARHVA010001319.1, forward strand.
TCTCAAAATATAGTAGTTAAAGGAATGATATTATATATAAAATATGTAAGCATCGTAAATCATATAAAAACATGTGGATAATATCTCATTATATCAAAAAAATAACCATTTGCATATGTAAGAGACATGTAGTGTAAATTTTATTGGTGATTATTTGTTAATTCATGAATATTCAATTTTTGGGAATTTGATTTTGGTGATTTTAGAGGGATAGTACATAGAACTGGGTCACCTAAAAAATTAGAGTGCAATTTATTTTTGGGTCAACTCACCAAATGTTTACAATACCTCAAAGAATAAATATTCCCATTTTACCCATATATATATATATATATATATATATATATATATATATATATATATATATATATATATATATATATATATGTGATTTCATACATTAGTACAATTCAAGAAGTAACTGTGTGCATTAAAGAGCTAAAATAGATAGGTTGTGGGGTAAAGGAAAAATGGTATCAAAAACTTTGCTAAATATTAATATGATTGCATATTTGAATTCCTCTCGAAGAGCTATGAAATTTTAAAAATCATCATCTGAATGTGATTCCATATGCAAAATTTACATCCTCAGGAAGTTGGCAACTGGTTGTATCACATATGCAACCATTCAATTGCATTGCATATGTAACTGTTTGGTTGCATTTCTATGCAACTAGTCATTTGTATGGTATGCAACTGAATAATTGCACTTCAAATGCAACCATTAAGTTACATAACATGAAACTAATGGAAGTTGGTAGTTGGTTGCATCACATATGCAATCAATCAATTATATTGCATATCCAATTGTTTAGTTGTATTGTTATGCAACTGATTGGTTGCATGTTATGCAATCGAATGGTTGTATATACGATGCAATTAGCTACCAAATTTTTTAGGCCATAAATTTTACACACAGACTCATATTGAGATGATTTTTTATGAGAGGAATATGATTATGAAATAATGTTTAGGTTTAGTGAATTTTTTAATTCTTTTGTCTTTATCCCATAACCTATAGGTTTAGGCATGCAATGTCTTACACATAACTAATTCACCAACAAACCTAAAATTTTTCTATGACTATGAAATAAATAAATATAAATTCACCAATGAAATCCAAGGGGATTTCCAATAAAAAATCTTAAAATTTACCCTGGAGACATTTATCCTACGCATACAAGTGTCATGTCGAGAAAGATATAGCAATGAAAAATGTAATGAATAATCAACATAGCAATGAATATCCATAAACTAAGTAATAACTATTGACCAATTTTGACCCCCAAGGTCAAAATGTCAACCCCCATAGGTGAATTTTTTTGGTCATGTCTTGATAACCTAGTTCAAAGTCTTGTCATGCCATATATGGTATCTAAAGGGTCTTCATAAAACCTTATTAACATTATTTAAGGTAATTTTGGATAAATTAAGGTATTGTCTTATATTGGTCTTGTAGTGGTCTAGTATTATCATGGTGCAATGAAAATTGGTCAAGTGGTGTCATAGGTTTTTAGTAATTTCAAAAAGTCATTTCATGCCTTAATCACCTTATAATAACATTTATGATGCTTTAGAGAGTTTAAGGTTCATTTTTGAACTTTAAGGTAGAGTTTTATAAGGAAAAAGATGATTTTTTCTAACCCCAATGTTTTTCAAATCCCACAAATTCTAAAAATATGTATAAGACACTTTCCAAGGACCTTGGAGAAGTTACATAACAACCACATGTCAGTAAGTTGGAATCTTGAATTTCAACACTTTAGAAGGGAGTTTTGGCACTTGTATGGACTTTTGAACTCATCTCTTAGGTGAAAATAGTTTATTAGTGTCCTTTTAGATTTTACAAGTCATAATTAGGAATGGAAAGAAGTTTCAAGTCTCAAAATTATAGAAACTCTCTCCTCCATTGCTCCCTTCACAAGCTCATAAAGTCCATGTTCAAGTGAATGGTATAGGTTGTACAGGTAGAGTCAGAGGCTAATATGTTGACCATATTTAGGGATCAATATGGGATTCCAACTAATGTAATTATTTATTTGATTAAACACCTTATATTTATGAATAATTGTTAAGGAGGTAAGGTGCTTTTTTGAAGCTAAAATCCCCATAGGCTGAGTTTTGTGTAATTCCCATGCAAGTGTGACTCATTGGTTGTATGGAATAAATTTCAATGGGTCCTCATAGGTCTATAAATGTACTTCACACTTTCATCCACTAGGTTTCCATGTGTGATAACCCATTTGGCAAAGAAAGTTACTCTCTTGCACAGTCTACAAGTTGACTATCATGGTTTTTGTTTGCTCCAAGTTAAAAACATTTAGAGGTTGAAATTATGGTATTTATTAATTTTTATCATTATCCTCAATGAAATTACAAATTCATCAACCACTCTCCATGCCAACACCAATACCTTCTCCAAGTAATCCATAATACTCTCTCATTTTGATGACTGCATGTGCAAGTTTCCTGTAATAATGGAGTAACAACGTTTGGTTTTGAATTTTCCAAGGTCATATAAGAGTATTTATCCTATGATGAAGGAAATTAAACATCAAATAAGTCATATCCTAAGCATAGGCTCCCTAAGAAAGGTTATAAGGATGTTTTAATCACTCACAGGTCTGTAGACTTGTAAGTGAGCATTCAATGATCTTATATCTCATGCTAAAGAAGTTCAAACAAGGGAGATACCTGGTAAACCTTACCAAGCATACATTTTATCTTAATAAAATCCAATACTATCATCAAGAACATGAATGAGTGAAAAAAACTCCAATTTTCATGCATATGCCTTGAAAATGAGCTGAGTGTTTACACAATCTATACATGTGAATGGACAAGTTTAAAGTGGTATAGTGTTTGATCATAATTTATAAACCTATTGAGAGGGTGATGATGAAATGGTATAAGATTTGATACATCACCAAAGTACCAAAGGGTAAAGGAAGTTATCCTTTAGTCCATACAAGTAAATGAAGACCTATAAGTAATAGCTGGACTAAAACCAACCATACCAAGAAGAGCAGGTTGGAAACATGAATCTATTAGGAAAGGACATAAACCATTGAAATATTTAAACCATTTTTAATTTAATAGATGGTTAAAAGTACTGATTTCATAAGCCTAATATGCCTACATAGGTCTGAGTATAAAGACGAGAAGATAAAAGTTTTTGAAAATTATGAAGAGCCAGTAGAGTTTGTGAGACAATGAGAATTCACCTTCAATGAGATTTGACTACCTTCAAGGTGACATGGTGTAGTTGAGAATATCAACCTCCAAGTTCATGCCAAATCTTCCCCAAATAGTCACCTATAGCTAATCTGGATAAGTGCAAGAAAATATTATAGGTTTGTGGAGTATGATGTCTTGGAATAACTAAGAGGATATGAAAGAATGTTATCTAGAATCTCAACCTATTGCATAAATTTATCTTTTACTCATTAGTCTAAAATGGAAGTCTTGAAAAATAAAATGTATTTAGACTCCTCCAATGACCACCTACAACCACTTTGAGAAGGTGCAAAGGGCAGTCGTGACTTTGGAAGGAGGTTGTTTTTTGGCAAGTTGAAGGAAGTTACAAACTCCAAAGAATATAGAAATCCATGAAAATGTTCAAATATTGGAAACAGAAGTCTTACAACCCAAGGACACATTCAAACTACCCTAAAGATTACCTACAAGTCTACTAGAGAGATCATTCAAGCTTCAAGTGGAAGAGAGAAGGAAGAGCATGTATAAAAGGAGTATTGGATCCAAATTGTGATTATCAAAAAAATTAAATAGGTTATTTAGGGTATAATTGACATAAAGGAAGGTAAAAATAAGAGATTGGTCAAGACAAGCTCACCAAATCCCTACATACATAGTCATGAACCTACAAGTTTACTTACCTTATGAGAGATTTTTCTTGTTTTGAAAGAGTTAAAGGTTTGTGAGAGATCTGAGGGAAGGTGAACCATTTAAGGATGGTTTCATGGTTATAATATGTTCCTATGAGATCCTCAAACCTGACTGTTGACCAAATTTCACCCTATAGGTCAAATTGGGACCCCTATAGGTGAAAACTTGATTTTTAGGTGTTTTAGGGGTCTAATATTATGTCATAAGGTGTATTATAGGTCATTTGATGTTATTTCATGTCACATTAGCCTTGTTCTTGGTTATTTTCAATATTTATGTCTTTTTGGGTCATTTTGGGGGTCAAAATAGAGCATTAAGTGACTTATATAGCCTCTTTGGTAAATTTGAAGGTTTAAAGGGATGATTTCATGCCCCATGTCTCCTCATATACCTTAATTAACTATTTATAACTGAAAAATGGTAGGTTATTCATAAAAAAGTGTAGTTTTCTTGTAAACATGTGTATTTAATGAGTTGTATAGAATTATATAGCCTCTTACAGCTAAGGACACTTTAATAGTGTCTCTTGGTCTTTCACACACCTTTTCTAGTGATTTTGATTAGAAGTTCCAAGAAATGAAGAAAATTGCTTCTCTCTCCTTCCATTAGGCTTGGAAAGCAAGAATGACCCTCAAGTTTGTACTTGGTATGATCATAATGAGAGGTTTCAATTAAAATGCTCTTGGGGGTGTCTTATACACTTAGTAAGCTTCAATTTGATGTTTTGTTGTATAGTAATGGTGGTATGTGTTTTATGAACCATTCCTAAGAAGTTAGACTATCTAATTTGCTTACTAATCTATGTACCCTATAGGTTTTACCTTGGTTTGAACAAGTACATATAATCCAACTACTAGGATTGATTCTATAGGTCTTGTACTATCCTCTCACATGTTCCCCATACTTTGTTTCAAGTTTGGAGTTGATTTGAAAAACCAATCACCTCAGGTTTGTAGACTGGTTCCATTCTATGTAGCAGGCATGTTTCCATGACTTTTGACGTATTCATGTCTTGGTAATGGTGTTAAACTATGGTTATGGTTTTTCTTCATTCTTGAAATTTTTTTCCCTTCCATTATAGTTTCATTCTCCAAGTAATTCTTCATGAGGTTGCAGTTACAAGCACCATACAGTCAATCTGCTATATGACTGTCATACTAATCAGTTAGTTTCCTACAAAAGGGTTAAACATTAGCAATGAGGTGTGAAGACTTATATTATGATTTTAATAATCTTAATGTTTCATCTAAAAACCATTGAAATGAGATCAATCCATTATGTAGGTAGATTCCTTAAACATATGAACCTTCTACCCACTACTTATCTAATGTAACTCAGAATGTGAAACTATAGGTGTTTGAAAAGGAAAATCATGTTGAAATAAATATTTATTAACTTGATATAAATATTTAAAATTTGTATGGGTTCAATTTTAACATTATAATGAGGTACAATGGTTTTTCAATGCCCACACACCATACATGGTTCTAACTCACTGTCTGCCTACATACAACTCAATCTTCATCTAGGGTCTCCTTGACGATGTCATGATGATATGGAGTTTTGTTAAGTGTTTCAATCTTTAAAAGTGATAGGAGTGCATTTAAAAACTTGGTAAGGGCCTAAATTTGATCACAAGGGTGCACATCTTGTAGGCTGTCTAAATTTACACTTACTGCCTATATATGAAATATCCACCTATATGTGGTAATAACAAAGAATTGGAGATGTCATATGGAGGTGTTGGAGCATAATATGGACCCCTATTTTAATTCCTAATGTGTTTAGGAAACATATCATACCTATTTTTAGTGATAACTTGGTATATGAGATAGAGAACTATGATCAAAGGTGCAATGACTGTATTCAAGGATTAAGTCTCTAAAAACATAGAATATAACACCTGAGCCTTTTGACAAGATCATATAACAATTTTTCAAAGATTTTAATGCATCCAAATGACCTTTAATTATATCCCCTACATAGGACAATAGTTATACAAAGTTTGGATGGCAAGTGATTAGTTGAAATTGGTTATTGAAAAGCCTAAAGTTGCATTTTTCTGCACTAGACTCAGTCAGTACCATCTAGAGGCTTGAGCTATAAGAGATCCTTTCACCCAATGTTGTAATGCCAAGGAATATTATCATGTTTTAAAGAGACTTATTGATTGAAGGGCATACTAATGAACATGAAGATCATCAAGAAGAGTTGATTTGTGGTGTTTCAAGGTCCAATATACACCTATAGGTTTCTCTTTCTCCTAAGAAGTTAACCTACAAATTGATTGATTTCCTTCACATCATCCATATTAGGAGATTGAGAATAAGTATATAATTTTGATATTTATATGATGAATCTAAAATACATCAAATGGATCATGATCCATGTTTTACAGGTTACAAGGTGAGGTCGTATTCATAAAACCCTTGCTCTATCATACATAGTCAATTACAATCAATTGTAGTTGATAGTGACCCAAGTGGTGATTGTTATAGGTGTTTGGATTATAAAAGTCATGTTATAGGTGACTCAAATAAATATGGGATGGAATTAATGACTAAAATAAGACCCCATATCAATGTAAAAATCTCCAAAAATATGATTTTCACCTATAACCAAGGGTCAAAATCCACATTATCTATTACAAAGGCTTAAGCATGGAAGCATCAACTTTGGTTGATGGAAAATTAATCACAAAGACATAAAAAAATATCTAGATTAACATGAATAATTTTCTAATGTTGAATTCATACCTACAAGGTCCAAATGGATAAAACATAATCAGTTTTAGTCAACTATCGACAGACAGTTAGACCAAAACATGATGCCTAGATGATGGTCTAGCCTAGGCAAAGTGAGCATAAGTTTAAATCACTAATAAATGATCCTATAAGGTGGAAAATATGATCATGAAATGTTAGTAAAGTACAAACCATACAACTTCACCTATAGGTGCAATACAACAAGCAAAACATAATCAAAGATGGAACACTATCTTGACCAATCAAGTGTGTGAAGGGGTAAATGAAAGTCTAAGATGATGAACAAATTTGGAATACATAAATCATGATTAGATAGGTTTAAATAGGCTCTTATAATATTAAAATCATGCATAGAGGAAGGGCTCAAATTATGCACCATATAGCCTGTTGTCCCCCAAAAATATCACTCATTTTTGGGACAACATTTGAACTTTTTTGGTCCTTTAGACCAAAATTATCTCTTCCCTTTTCAAAATTTGTCTTGGGTATTCAAATTCCTCATTTTTCAAGCTTCGTAGAAATCTACGGACTCTATAGGCTTGAATCTATGGACTCTGCAAGCTTAAATCTACAGACTCTGTAGGCCAAGTTCAACGGGCTTCACAGGTTGATTTCTTCAGACTCTTTCAAGGTTAAAGAAAACTACAAACTTGCTTTATATGAACTCTGCAAGTAGGTTCATTTCTACTGGTTCAAAGGCTTCTGTAGGCAGGTTCAATCAAAAGAATCAGTTTCCAGCACTTAGTCATTTTTGGGATTGGTTTAGCACCTTGGTTTAATAAAAAATGTTCATCGGCAAGCATCAATAGTAGGTTCAATGCATTTGGTTCAACAGGTTCAAAATCTCTCAACACAACTACAAAGTTCAATTGGCAAAAGTTCATCACTTTGGTTTAATCAAATGGTTCGTCAATTGGTTTAAAAGCTTCATTTGAACCGTTGAACCAAAGCTTGGTTCAATGATTGGTTCAATGCTTCGGTTCATTTAATTGGTTCATTGGCTTGAACCATCAGCTTGAACCATTTTGGTTCAAAGCTTGGTTCATCAACTTGAACCATTTTGGTTCATCCAAGTGGTTCAATGCTTTGGTTCAATGTTTGGTTTAACCAAGCAGTTCAATGCTTTGGTTCAATCGAACGGTTCAATCAAATGGTTAATAGTTGGTTCATCACCTTGGTTCATCGGCTCGGTTCAAAGGAGTGGTTCAATGCAAAAATTCAAAGAAGCCTCCTGAAGGACAAGTGCCCTTGCGGAGGGCACTTGGTCGATAAAAACACCCTTTAGAAGGGTCATTTTCAAGGAAACAGTTAAGGTAAATTCTTTTAGAATTTTGTTTAAGGCAATTGAAAATGACTAAGGCATAATTCCTTCAAACTTTTTGTTTGAAGGAATTCCTTCGGACAAAAAGTCTAAAGGAATTCAAAAAGAAGTCGCGAGAAGAAATCTCAAAGGAATTCACAAACACCAAGGCAAACGGAACAAAATGAAACAATTCTATGGACTTTTGTTCGTGGGAAATTTCTGTGGACTTTTTTGTCTGCAAAAAAATTCCCATAGAAAAGTTTGGGGAAAATGCCTGCGGAGACAGTCTGCAGGAAAGCCGCGAGAGACTGTCGAAGATAAAAGGCTGCCGAAAGACCTCGAAGGGTAGGTGCCCTTGTGGGGGACTCTCAGCTGCCAAATTAAAGGGTCACCTTCCCTTCAAGAAGATGCAAAATAGAAAATCCGAAGAAGGACCAAGGGGCGATGCACCCAAAGATGTCAAATTTAAGACAGCAAACTAGTCGTTGAAAACATAGTGACGGGTGCACAAACGTCAATTTCAAAGCTCATAAAATAGCTGTTGATCCTTTTAATCTAAAGACCTGAATGCATTCATAGGATTTAAGGCCAAGACCAACAGGAAGTGACTAAAGAACAAAACAACAAATTAAATCTAAGACCCGATTTAATTAACCAAAAAAGGAGGAACGATGAAGAAAGATCAGATCGCCAGGTGCACATTGAAAGATGTAAACTTTCAATAGCGTGACTTGTTTCTCTGCATTGAGAAAATCAAATGGGTAAATGCCCCTAAGTTCTAGCCTATGTTTTTAACAGATTTCAATGCAATATGATGTGTTACTGTTCTCGAGTCCTTGAAGAGGCTATATAAGGGACTCTCTTTTATTGTAAATATATCTTTTTTTTAATAATCAGAACAAAACTCTACCCAAATTGAAAGGCATTACTGAGACTTTGAGCTCAGATTGTTGATCATATTTTGTTATTAGAATAAGAAAGTAAGTGATTTTTCAGACTTTGTGCTGTGATATCTTTGTTGTTGAGGAAACTATTCTTATGTCTTTTTCCTTAATATATCTTATGTTCCTTTAATTCACAAGCAGAATTAGTGATGACAGTCAGGAAGGTGTCATGAAGTCAACTATGGAAAAACTTTGTGCCCCCATAATTGCCTTTTAGTGTGTTTTCTTTTCATTTTTGTGTAAAGGACCTTGGGATGACTTTGTGCCCTCATTGTCTTTCGTATCTTACTCTTGAGCAATTTAGGTGGAGACTTTGTGCTGCATCTCAATTTGCTGGTTACTATGTCCTTGGTTACACTTTGAATTTACTACCAGGAGTATTCTTGTGGTTTGATGAATAGTTCTTCTGAAAGAAGAGGAGTGCTTTCTATCATTTCCCTTGAGATTTCTCCTTTGATCTACATGCATCATCTCTGAAAAAATCTAGATGGATGGTTTGTCCTACCCTTGAGTATTATTTTATGTTTATATATATATGTATATATATATATATAGGGAACCTCCCCTTGATGAGAGGAGAGATTAGTCTCCTTTTGATGTGGTAAACCTACACATTTGGATGACCAATCATCCTACTTTGGCTGATCAGACCTATTTTGTTTATCAGTATGTTGATCGACAAAATATTCAACCAACAGTTTTTGGTGACTCTATTAGGGATATACATAATTCTATGCAATTTGGAACCTCAAGTTTCAGATTGAAATGTCACTTGTGTCTTACCCATTATCATTATAACCCTTATCCATTACAAATTCTAGTGACTCCATTACTTGTCTTACCCATTATCCACTTATAGCCTTACCATCTTCCTCCACCTCCGTTATTTTATCTAGTCTACAAAACCAGAGATGTTGGGAAAGAGTGCGCAGTTTAAAGCCTCAATCTTTAACCAGAGCAAGGTCAATTCTTTTCCATTTTTGTTTCATAATCTGGCAGATTCAAGGTATACATGAAGACAAAAGGATAAAGGTATCGTTGACCCTGTATTTGAGTTGGTACAACAAAGTGATTTTGATATGTTTCCTTCACCATCTCATCTCCAATGAACCAAGAGCTTTCCTCCTACTAAAGTCAGATCTCCATTGCCAGATGAAGTATCTACTTTTGTTGTTGATAAATCTTTGCCAATAATTACCCCTCTAAGATTTGTTATCCCTCCTTTTCATAATCCTATAATGGCAGTTTAAGGCCCTTGGGGTAATGCTTTTGGTCCTCTCAATCTTACTCCACCTCTACATGAGCTTCCACGTAGTTTAAGAAAGAATTTCCCCAAATTCTATGGTGATGGAAAAGTTCATCCTAATGAACACATTACAGCTTTTAGCATAGCCTATGGAGTAATTGGAGTAGAATTTGAAGATGTAGCAGTCAGGATATTTGTAGAAACATTACAAGGCGTTGTTGCAGATTGGTTTTATCATCTACGGGCTCAGTCAGTAACTGATTGGAATACCCTCAAAGATAAGTTTGAAGCTAGATTTAAACCTATAGAAGATGCACATGCACTTCTGGCTCAACTTACACAGATGAAGAAAGAGCCTCATGAGCCTATGAGAGATTTCATAGCCAAATTTGGCAAACTGAGGAACAAAATTCTTGTAATTGCTCAACCTATAGCTAAGAATCTCAAATGCTTCTTCATTAATTCTCAGTTACCTAAAATAAGTTTTCTTTTGAGATGTGTTGGTCAAATAGGTCTTGCTACAGCTCAACTTTTGGCCATTGAAGTAGAAGATGATCTCATCTTAGCAGGGAAGATAAGAAGAGATCCAAATAGAAATAGACCTTCATCATCTTCTGAATATTCATCTACAAGCACCACTGATCCAATGGTGCAAAAGCTATCAAATGAAGTGCTAACCTTGAAAAGATAAATGGCACAAGGAATGTCTTCTGCTCCTTCATACAGAGATATGACAAGAAGGACATTTCCAAATTAGTCATATCAAGGCAATGCTGCTAGGAATCAAGGGTAGCCAGATCGTCTTCCTCCCCCACAAGGGAAACTTGCCCTTGAAGCTCCTCCAACCAACTCAATAGTTGGATATTTTGGAATAAAACATGCTTTCTCTTTCTAACCTGAGTTTGAGCAATAAAATGACGCTAATCTCTTCTCGGAGGATCAAGAAGAATCAGCTGGTGACTCCCACATTTGTTTCCTGAACTACCAGGATGAACCCAGAAGCAAAGGAGAAGCTATTGATGGATCATATGCAGTGTTTACTAGGTCCAAGAACTAATCAATCTAGCAAGCTAGTAAAGGGAAGATAGAGGAGCAACCTCAACCAGTAATTACAATTGCTAAGCGTGGAACCACTCTACTTTTTTAGTCAAAAGATTCAGTGATCACCCAAAATGTAAGTACATCAATTTCACCTCCACCTTCTACTTCAATCTCACAAACCAGCCCTCCTCCCATCCCTCCTAAAACTTAGAAATTTAAAGTACCTTTCTCTGTACCTAGCTCAATTTAGCCATTTGACATAATCGATCATGTCAAAAAGACAAAAATACAAATGTCTGAATTTGAATATTTGCAAGCAAATCCTAATCAATTGGATAAGTTGGTCCAATGTGTCAAGAACCAAACCATCCTTGAAAGATAAGAGGTTAAGAAAATAATTCCTAATTCCCCAAAGAACATGCCCATTCCAAATAATCTTTTCATTACTCCTCCAGTTGCCCCTAGGAAAATAGAACCTTTCTATGTTTCCCTATTAATAAATGGTTATCAACTCAATAATTGCATCATTGATTCTGGGGCATCTGACAATGCCATGCTTGCTAAAGTAGCTGAGTCTCTAGGTCTCACACTAACCAAGACATTTGGGATATGTTTCTACATGGAGAACAAGCAAGTACCATTGTTGGGGCAAATTAAAGATGCCCAATTTGCTTTGGCAATTGTTCCAGACAAGAGAATCAAGATGATTGTCTTGGTGGCTGACGTCCCAGCATCCTGTGGCATTTTGCTTGGATGAAATTTTTGCAAGGATGTGGGAGGAAAACTAATAATGGACCTATCTAAAGAAAGGATCCCTATCCAAGGCATAATGAAGAGATCACTCCCTGAAAAGGAGGCAAAATACGTGGTCCCCCAAACATCAGCCCCTACAGCACAAACTCTGTTTGAGTCTTCAAGCAGGGGTAATTATTTCTTTACCACAGAAGATGTTCATGTTTCTACAGGTGATATTCTTATAGCTAAAAATCCAAGAATTGATCCAAACAAGACTTCAAGAGAATTGGTAGGGCACAGTACAAGTAAGGAAGGAGCTTCCATCTCTAATGAAGAGAAATATGATAAGAGATCAGCTTTTGATGATGCTTCGATCCTGAAATCCAATGGCAGCAATTTTTACACCAACGATGGAGTTGGGACTGTGTTGATATCTCCTCAAGGAGATATTCTTCCTTCATGTAATATGTAAGCCAACAACACCAACAACATAGCTGGATACGAATCTCTATTGCTTGGATTGAAGATTGCTTAAGATGAAGAAATCAAAATCCTTCACATCAAAGGAGATGCTAAGCTAATAATTTGTTAGGAGTTTGATATGGACAATCCAATCATATGCTAGACTGAACCTGAAGAACAACCAATTATGGTAATGGACCATGCTGTTGCAAATCAAAATTAGGCAAAGGAACCCTTTGCCAAGAAAACAAGGAGTTATGGCTTTCAAATTGAAGACCACATCGTGCCATGGGGCAAGAAGAAGAAAGAGTCAACAAGAAGATGCAAAAAATTAGTTTCTTGGTGGAGAGCTCCATTCGCCCATCACCATTTTTGGGGACAAAATGTCTTCTTGTTGGTTTACCAAGATGGCACACTATTTTCACTGTCTCTCAAGAAGCAGCATCTGAAATACTTCAATTCTTAAAGTATCAGATCATTTCATCTATACATATGTATATTTGTATAGTTTTAAATTCTATTTTGTTTTGTTTGTTTTCATTTTTGATGCCTTCCATTTCTAGGTAGCATGACTCTATAGCCTAATGGTACATATGAAGACACTGGAGATTCTGGATTCTACTCCCTTCAATTCTTTTTTCAATTGACAAAAGTTCCCCAACTGGAGCCAGCTATTATCCCCCAAAAATATCACTCATTTTTGGGACAACATTTGAACTTTTTTGGTCCTTTAGACCAAAATTGTCTCTTCCCTTTTTGAAATTTGTCTTGGGCATTCAAATTCCTCATTTTTCAAGCTTCTTAAAAATCTACGGACTCTGCAGGCTTGAAATTATGGACTCTGTAGGCTTAAATCTACGAACTCTGCAGGCTAAGTTCAATCGGCTTCACAGGTTGATTTATACAGACTCTTTCAAGGTTAAATAAAACTATGGAATTGGTTTTTATGAACTCTATAAGCAGGTTCATTTCTACTGGTTCAAAGGCTTCTATAGGTGGGCTCAATCAAAAGAATCAATTTCCAACACTTAGTCATTTTTGGGATTAGTTCAGTGCCTTGGTTTGATAAAAAATGTTCATCGGCAAGCATTAGCAGTAGGTTCAATGCATTTGGTTCAACAGGTTCAAAAGCTTTCAACACAATTGCGAAGTTCAATCAACAAAAGTTCATCTCTTTGGTTCAATCAAATTGTTCATCAGTTGGTTCAAAAGCTTCATTTGAACCGTTGAACCAAAGCTTGGTTCAATGGTTGGTTCAATGCTTCAGTTCATTCAATTGGTTCATCGGCTTGAACCATTTTGGTTCAAAGCTTGGTTCATCATCTTGAACCATTTTGGTTCAACCAAGCAGTTCAATGCTTTGGTTCAATCAAATAGTTCAATCAAATGGTTCAATAGTTGGTTCATCACCTTGGTTCATCAGCTCAGTTCAAAGGAGTGGTTCAACACAAAAATTCAAAGAAGCCTCCCGAAGGATAAGTGCCCTTACGGAGGGCACTTGATTGACAAAAACACCCTTCGAAAGGTCATTTTCAAGGAAATAGTTAAGGTAAATTCTTTTAGAATTTTGTTTAAGGCAATTGAAAAATACTAAGGCATAATTCCTTCAAACTTTTTGTCTAAAGGAATTCCTTTGGACAAAAAGTCTGAAGGAATTCAGGAAAGAAGCTGTGGGAAGAAATCCTAAAGGAATTCACAAACACCAAGGCAAACAAAACAAAATGGAACAATTCTACGGACTTTTGTTTGTGGGAAATTTCTGCAAACTTTTTGTCCATGGGAAAATGCCCGTGGAAAAGTCTGGGGAAAATGCTCGCGGAGAAAGTCCGTAGGAAAGCCGTGAGAGACTACCAAAGATAAAAGGCTGCCAAAGGACCCCGAAGGGGAGGTGCCCTTGCAGGGGACTCTCAGCTTCCAAATTGAAGGGTCACCTTCCCTTCGGGAAGATGCAAAATAAAAAATCCAAAGAAGGACCAAGGGGTGACATGCCTGAAGACATCAAATTTAAGACAGTGAACTAGCTGTTGAAAATGTAGTGACAGGTGCGTGAATGTCAATTTAAAAACTCATAAAATAGTCATTGATCCTTGTAATCTATAGACCTAAATGCATTCATAGGCTTTAAGGCCAAGACCAGTAGAAATCAACTAAAGAATAGAATAGCAAATTGAATCCAGGACCTGATTCGATTAACTAGAAAAGGAGGAATGATGAAGAAAGATCAGATCACCAGGTGGACATTGAAAGATGCAAACTTTCAATAGTGTGACTTGTTTCTCTGCATTGAGAAAAGCAAATGGGTAAATGCCCCTAAGTTCCAGCCTATCTTCTTAACAAATTTCAATGCAATATGATGTGTTACTGTTCTCGAGTCCTTGAAGAGGCTATATAAGGGACTCTCTTTTATTGTAAATATATCTCTTTTTTTTTACAATCAGAACAAAACACTACCCAAATTGAAAGGCATCATTGATAATTTGAGCTCAGATTGTTGATCATATTTTGTTATTGGAATAAGAAAGCAAGTGATTTTTCAGAGTTTGTGTTGTGATATCTTTGTTGTTGAGGAAACTGTTCTTATGTCTTTTTCCTTAATATATCTTTTGTTCTTTTAATTCACAAGTAGAATTAGTGACGGCAGTCAGGAAGGTGTCCTGAAGTCAACTATGGAGAAACTTTGTACCCCCATAATTGCCTTTCAGTGTTTTTTATTTTCATTTCTATGTAAAGGACCTTGGGAAGACTTTGTTCCCTCATTGTCCTTCGTATCTTACTCATGAGCAATTCAGGTGGAGACTTTGTGCTGCATCTCAATTTGCTAGTTATTATGTCCTTGGTTACACTTTGCATTTACTACCAGGAGTATTATTGTGGTTTGTTGAATAGTTCTTCTAAAATAAGAGGAGTGCTTTCTGTCATTTCCCTTGAGATTTCTCCTTTGATCTACACGCATCATCTCTGAAAAAAGAGAGATGGATGGTTTATCCTACCCTTGAGTATTATTTTCTGTTTATATATATATATATATAGGGAACCTCCCCTTGATGAGAGTAGAGATTAGTCTCCTTTTGATGTGGTAAACCTAAACATTTTGATGACCAATCTTCCTACTTTGGCTGATCAGACTTATTTTTTTTATTAGTACGTTGATCGACAAAATATTCAACCAACATAGCTCACATGATAAATCCTACACACAACCTACTTTATACAATCAGTCTTAGAATCTGAGGATGTTATAAGGTTTAGAGACCTAAAAAAGGGTTAAAAGTTTGTATAGAGTGTCTCTAATACTTGGAGAAATCCATAAAATACTTGGTTCTTTTGGGAAAATAGGGGAAATGACCTCTATTTTATCTCAGATAGAGGGCACTCCCCTCATGCATAAACCCTACAATTTTTGAGAATGGCTGAGTTAGGAGCTGTTTGGACCTTGAAAGGAGGTTTTTAAAGTTTCATTACACTTGGGACAACATGATAAATCTTTTATAGAAGGAAGAATCCTAGTAGGGTATCCTAGACCCTTAAGGTTTTAGTCAAGCTCATTAGGCATGGTTAGGCCTAGAGTCTTGATGAAAGGGAATTTCAACTTAAAACCTTGGTAGAGATCTACAATGGACTGGAACATGATTTTAGGGTCATTTTAGATGTGATAAAGATTTTGGTATGCAGATAAATCATAAATAGTCCATTTTTGAGATCAAAACAAACTCAAGCCCATGCAAAGTGGAGAAACAAGCTCGATATGCTAGTTTTAAATGCTCATATATTTTCTAAGGATGTGCATGGAGGTAAAGGGAATTTATATATGTTATAAGGGGTCCTTAGAATTTTTCTAATGGAATTATTTTGCATTTATAATGTCAGGGATTTATGAACAAAGCCTAAGAGCCTAAAGCACTCAAAACCCTTACAAACCCTTAGTAATGACCCGATTGATAAAATTAAGTTGGAAGGCCATCCAAGTGGGGTTAAATGACCATGAAAGTGATTTAAACTTTTATAATATTCTCTTAGGATATTCCCCATATGTTTGGACTATATGAAATTATATGGATGGAGTACAAAATAGGGTATTTCTGACAGTTTTGTGCATTGTGCTAGTTCTAAGAGGTTTCAAGAGATGAAATAAACTTCATATGAATATATAGACTTAATATAACTCCCCATGTCCATTTAATACTTATAAAAACTCTTAAGTGTGCTTACTTGATCTCTCATCTTAGCTAGTCAAAACTGGCATAGTGAACATGATAGTGAGAAGGGTGAGAACTTCAAATGGATGGATTTTTAAGGTCTACTTGAGAAATATAAGGCCATGGAGATTATTTACAAGTTTCATCCACTACATTTCATATATTTTCATGGAAAAATAGATCTATTTTTCAAGCCAAGTGTGAGGGGTGTGTGAAAGAGGAGTTTTCTTTGAGTGCAAGTAGCGATGGCTTACTTCTAGAAGATTCTAGGTGATTAAGAATGCAACCAATGCATGGAGAAGAATGTATAAAATTATTCCCTATTATTCAAATCATTATACCTATCCATAATCAATTTTGGGACGTTCAAATAGGGGTGAATGATGAAGGTAGTTTCCTTATGCAAAATGAGAGCTCTTATGCCACATTTCAAGAGTTTCATGACTTGGGGTGAGACTTGTGCTTCATAACTTTGCATGATCAATTTAAAATTCCATTCTCATTCATAAGTAAATCATTTTATCAGGTTGACAAGTGTCCTTGTGACCTTTGGACTTCTTTCTTCTCCTCTTTCTCAATTTTTATAGACACTAACCATTTTGGCCTTTGTAAATCATGTTCCACATGAGTATGTTGAATCCCTACTCATTTTCATAGCATGGATCAATAAACACTACTTATTTTTACCTCTTCTATGATTGTTAATAGTGTGTTCACTTGAATGATTGATCTTTCTTAGTGATAACTATTGTTTCCTTAGCATTGTTATCTCATTCTCACACCTAGTTAGAGTTTGAAAGCTTCTTCTTGTAGTTCATGTGAAGTGTTCTAGTGAAGTGTTAAGGTTGAGTGAGTTAGTCTATTCACTAGTTCCATTCGAGGCCTCTTGTCTAGTCCTTCTAGCCTAAACATTCATCACAAACTCATGATGAAATACTTATGTGAAAAGATTTAGATTAACGAAGTGTATGCTTAGTTAGTCACTTGGTCTCATGTGTGACATAAATATGGTTGTTATTCATCAATAAATTTTTTGTATCACCTCCTTTAGGATAGTTTAATTTTATTTTTCTCTCCCTTTTCCCTTACAAACATAGGTGTAGTAGTGATCCAAAAGTGGTACATAAAGGGAGCTAACCCTATCGAGAGATTAACCTCATCCTTAGGCTCACCCATAGCCTAGAGGTGTTTCAATTGTGCCACTTGGATGAGGAGAGATGAGACATCTCTCCAAAGGGTTAAAATCCAAGTGATAACACTAATAACAAAGATGGAATGATCTCAAGCTCTGTCTAGACCCAACAAGCTTAAAACCAAACACATAGACCTACAAGGGTAGTCATGAGAAGATAGTTAGTTGGAGTTGAGATGGAAACCTTGAGGACTCTGAGGATGTGTTATTAATCTCAAATAATCATTCCATGAATTCCTAGATCTTGCAATAGATGAGAAAATTCTCAAACATAGTTAGCTAGGGTCACTAGCATTGACTTTCTTAAGAACCCTAATATGAGTTGATAAAAGATATAGTAGGGTTGGAGAAGAAATATGAAAATATAATCATGGAATAAAGTCATGGTGGATTTTTTAGACCTATTAAGGTCATTTTAGATTCAAAATAAGACTCAGTACACCACCTACAAACCTCATCTCTCTCTAGACCTCACAACACACAGTTTACTAGCCTGAGGGTCTCCTAAACATGTCCATATCTCCCATGAAAGGATGCATAGTGGCTCAATTGTTTGGTCATAATATTAAAACCATATACACTCATGATTAATGGAATTTGTATGTTTATCTAGAGCCTATCCTTTATGAATCATCATTAAGAGTGTAAGGCACTCATAGGCTACCCAAATAGACCAGTCTCAACCTGATGAGAGAGAAAATGTTTTTTTATGAATATAGATGAATTTAAAAATTCTTTGAAAAACATGTATTATTCTAAAAACTCCCTTGATTACCCTCCCCCCCCCATTTTATTGGTTGGTACTTGAAAGGTGTAGGTGTATAGAAAAGGACTAAAGAAGGTTGTTTCAAGCTACTTTGGAGGTTTGTACAAGGTGTCAAGAGCTCAAAATTGACATGGAGGATGCTTAGGAGGTCATAAAATTTAATCAAACATTTTTTTATTTTTAAAACGTTTGGGATACTTGTGAAGCCAAAATTTAGTCTCTAGGCAGGAAGGCCTAATTGAGACCTAGTTAGGAGAGATAAAAGTAGAAAAATCAGATTCAGGACTTGAAACTTGGCATGAAGATGTAAATCCATATTTGGTCCTCAAATATTCCATTATTTTTTCATTAACCTCCATACACATCCTTAAATAAGGATGTTTACACATTTTTAGGGCTATAAGGAATGAAGCCAAATTGGAGCTTTTGGTGCAAATCAAATTCTTGAGGGTAATTTGAGACATCAAAATGAGTTGTTTCAAGTATGATATGATGTGAGTAGGTCATCCATGGAGAGATAATGAGTTGGATAAGATGAATTCAAGTTTTGACACTTGTAACCAAGATTAGCCTAGTAAGATAAAGAGACGTCTATACACCTAGCAATAGAATGAAGTGATGTGTAAAAGGTAACCTATAGAGATTAGTTGAAATGTGTCAATAAATGAGAAATATGTAACTCAACATGACTTTACCATTAATAATTCCACTTTTTATTCCACAAGAAAAGGCAAAGGGTAGTTTTGGAGAGCTAGGCAAGGTATCAAGCAAAGTTTGAAGCTTTCACGCCACTTAGAGTAGAAGAGCATATTTAGAATAATAACACTTGTCTTTGAGGACTTGATGGTGTATTTTCATACCTTCTTCTTGTTGGAACTCCTTTTTGACACTTATTTATCTCTCTCCCTCTCATATTCCCTTCTCTCTTCTCACTTTCTATATATATTGAGCCTTAATTAGATAAGATTATATCCTTCACATAGTTATGGTGAATCCCTAGCCATTTGAATCCCTTGATAAATGAGAATAATTTGGTTTTACCTTCTCCATGGATTGGTTTCAATTTGCAGGCTTGATTAGTTGATCTTGATAAGTGATAGTCTTGATTCCTTTATATTCTTATCCTTGTTTGGCATTCATGTTTAGTTTGGAATAATTTTTGTGGGTATCTTGAGGTGTAAAATTAATGTGTAAGTGTTTATTGAGTAGTATTTTCAATAGTGTCATCTCATTAACTCTTGACTATCCTCCTAGCTCAAGCACTCTTCACAATTTTAATGAGAAACATTGATATAGAGAGGCAACTTTGGATTAGTGTCATGTGCAAGTTAGTCTCTTGTTTGAAGTGTATTTTCAATTGGTTGGTAGTGGTCAAATCATATTTAGTGCATCACGTCTATTAAATTAGGTTTATGTTCCTTTTTTTAGCAAGTGATAGATCAGTATTTGAGCCTAAGTGATTCATTAAGGGGAGCTTGCCCTTTAACTTATAGATTCACCTCTCTAATAGGGTACCCAAAACCTTGAGATGTTTCCATGTTACATCAAATTTTTAAGGCTTGAACTACCTTCTAAAGGGTGAAAATTTTATTGATAACAATAACTACAGTGAAAAATTAAGATATGTATCATGGCACTACAAATAAGAAGAAGAGTGTGTGATATAGATCACTATACTAAGAAGCTCAAAAATCTCAACAAGATTAGAATAAAATCCTAGATTTATCCACACATAAAATTTAGTCAAAGATTCACACACATTAGACAAGAAAATGTCACACAAAGCTCAAGGCCAAACATCATTGAAAAGAAAATTTCACACACTCAATGGATAATCTAATTTCACACACTCAATGTAAAATATAATGTCACACATAATAAAGATAATCTAATGTCACACACATAATGGACAATCAAATTCCACTCAATAAACAAACTCAACAAAGAAAAAAAACATTAATAATGTACAAAATAACCAAGGCTAATCTACATAATCAAGGTATGTCACCATTGTATATATAAAAATGAAATATCTAGTGAAATAATAATTTAGGTAATATTAGTCATAGAAATTCATGTATAATCAATGTAAGTAATATACTATGATCAATGGAAATATTCATGGAATGATAAAACTTATGTAAAGTAGATAGATTCCCTGGTAATAACATGCCCTTAATGTAGTAAGGTAGCTTATTGGTGTAATAATGTCCTAAATATATGTGCTTATGTCATAGATAACCTATATGTCCTGGACTTCACTCATGTATACCATGAAATACATGTTCATATAAAAACTAGATATATAATGTATCATATATGATAAAGCATAAAAAATAATGTAAATAAGCCATACATCTCATGCATAATTCCTATTTTTTTAAATTTGTTTTCATATTTTTTGAGTTTTCATAGAACTATGCAATGCTAACCTAATGATCCCATCAATGGGATGCTCACATGTAGGTATTGTGCTCAACGTGTCTCATGTTACCCATCATGGTTGACTAGTAACATGTGTAATTATGTTATAAGATAAATATAATCTCATGTTGTGTGATATCCATCATATTCACCATTAATTATATGATTTTTCATATGTTATGTAACTCTATGAGCATTAGTATTTTGTGGATTATAATGCCTAATAGTATAAGGTGGTTTTATTTTCCAAGGAACATGTGGAAAATTTTGTAACATTATTCTAGAATGTGATGGAGTAGATAATGCCTCTTGATACTCCTAAATATATCTCTAATGTAATGGACACTACAATATTGATTGTCTAAGAAAACCCACTATCTTCCTTTGAGTTATCTGAGTAGAATGAACCTTAATAGGTTGTACAACTAACTATGGTGGTGGTGGTGGAGGTGAAGGAAGATTAATTTCCTACTAAAAAGGGTATTAATATGGGATACATGAAACTATGACGACCCTGTTAACATGTATATACTTCATAAACATGTGTATTATATATGGTACTACATGCATCTTGTTTGTCAAAGGATGTCCTACAAACATGTTAAAGACTCATGTGCTTGATATAACTAAGAATAATATAGCAAATAGTAGAGGGCCTACTTAAAAAGGTAGCATAATGCATCCAAAGGGGTATTTCTTGTGTCTATAAAATACTTTAATCATTTTTGTTGTGTCCATCAAATCATATTCAATATATCTAAGATTAGTAAGGAGTGTCATGGTAAAAATATTATCACTTGAACCATTATCTTCCAAGACATTATGTGTAGGTTGTCCATCTATATATGCATGTATAAGTAGTGCCTCATCTGAATATTCATCTAACACAATTTTGTGTTGTTCAAATGTAATAATAGGTCTTTTTGTGCATATAATTTTAAGTGTGCCAATAATCCCATACATATGACGTTCCTCCTAAATTCCATAAGTATAAGAAGATAAATGAGGATGTGAATTATAATTCATATGCACCTAAGGTTAATAAGTAGTCTTTTATGACACATGATTAGGATAAGGGTTGTAAAATATTTTCAACTTAACATTTCCATTAGGTTGTGTCTATAACTCTTTCATAGATATGTTAACATCAATTGTGTTTTCATCTATCCAATCCTATATCTTATGTCATAAATTTATGTATTTATTGGTTGAATGTCATATACCTTGATGATAGTCACAATATGTATTATTGTTGAATCCTTTAGATTGAGGCTTACTCATGTCAATACTTTTTTTGGGAGGGAGATATATGAGGTTGCACTCAACTAATGTTTGTAATACCTTGTGAGGAGGTTTTGGTAAATGTGTAAATTGCCTCCTTCATGGAGATGAAAGAATAATCTGATTAGTTGGTTGTGAAACTATGTTAATTATTACTTTTTCACCATTATTCTTATCATTCACTTTTGATTTAAAAATTTTATTAATTGGAAAAAATTTAGTATAAGTGGTTGTAGAGTTGGATCCATATTTAACTTATTCATTACAATGTGTTTGAATTCTTGATCCTTAACCATTTTACATAGGTCATCAAATGATTGAAATTTCTTAAACACAATTGACATGTGTAAAGGGGAAAGCATGATTCACTTGGATGTATATTTTAATTCTTTTTTGTCATTTTAATTTTCATCTTAGAAAGCATAGTATTGTAACACAACACATAATCAATGATAAATTCATTGGACCCTTGCTCGATTTTTGTAATTTGAACATAAGACACATTTTCACTAATATTCATATAGAAGTGTGCTATAAATTGATCAAATAATCAATTAAAAGCATGGATTGATTTGAAAGGGAGATTATACAACTAATTTAAGGTATAATTTTTAAGACTTTGTGGAAATAAGTTAGTTAATGATTTGATGCATAGGTCACACATGTTGCATGAAAGGCTCAAAATTTTTGTTGTGGATCACCCTTATCATCATACAATGTAATATTGGGTGACAAAAAACCTATTGGTAAATGATAAGATGAAATCTCAAAACCTAATGGATTATATAATAATATATGAGAATCAATGTTATGGCCCACTCTATAAGAGTTATATTATAACTTTGTAACATTATTATGAAGATCAATAACCGTGTGTACTAATATTTGAGCATTAGACATATAAAATTAGGTAGTATTAGTTGATGTGACATGAGCAGTAACCTTACAAGGTATGAAAGTATGTTGTGTAAGGTTATGTAGGGATAGTAATGGTAATATGAGGAAAACTGTGTTTTTCCCCCATAATATGTGTGGACATCACATGTGTATAAAAAAATGTATATGTGGGATCAAATTTAGTAATATAATCTCAGAACCTATTTTTGAATTGATAACCATAAAAGTGTATTAATATCTTTGAAGTGCTCATATTTTTGTTCCTCATATGTGGCAACCTTAGCATTATTTTTAATTTCATCTCTAGTTATATGTAGTTAATTTATCTTTAAAAAACTCATCAAATCTACCAATAACATTGATTTTTTCTTCTGCTATGAATATTTTTTAATGAAAAAATCATATAATCATGTTTAAAATAAACCAAAAATTAAATACTAAAATCTAAACCTTATGAAAATATAAGGAAACCCTAAGGAGTTTAGGATTTGATATGCTCATTACAAGGAGCGGTTTCACCAATTTGTCCCATTAATTTTAGGATTTATGTGACTCTAATATACATAAAACTATTTAATAAAAAAAAGTTCTTAAGATATGCAATTAATAAATAAATCTGATTACAACTAGATAAATATAGTAACATGTTATTTTTGGAAACACTAAATAAATTATGTACTTAGATTATTTTAGGTTTGTGTGAGTTTGTGAAAATATATAGTCATCAACATCAATCTATAAATGGCCTATGAATGATCAAATGTATAATCAAAGTGTTTGTGCATGCCTAGATGATTTTTTACTCCCTTGACACCTATGCAGTGTAAACCTATCTGATGTACTATAGAACTATCCACTATGTTTTTTTTAAATTTATGAAAGTGTCACTCACTACACCTATGTCTAGTATGTATGTATGTATGTATGTATGTATATTATGATGTATCCAAATCTGTATGAATTTATATATACCATATCTTTGTTTCAAACCTTGGTTATGCATTGTAAGACAACTATAAACTAAGATAAATGTTAAAAGGGAAGGGTTGAGATAACCTTAACCACTTCACTATGACTAAGTGTTGCCTACATATCCAATACTCCAAGGAGGGAATCAAATAACATGTAGTTCTCCCACCTAGTTGAGTATGTGGAATCTTGTGTAAGAATAATGTGTTATGCAATATTGTGTATGGATTTAAACATTTGAAAACATGTAACTTGACCTTGAAAATGGTGTCTAGACTTAGCTCAATATTTTTTCCTTTAAGGGGTGATTTATAATGATAGCTTGATATGTGCTACGTAGGTGCTATATAGATGTTATATTGCTAGATATGAGCTAGATAAGTGATCGACAGAAAAATAATTAGACCTGATTTGATTTTATAGATAACTCTTTAGATTATATAATTTTAAATAAAATGAAAAATGTATAGTTTGACCCTTATAAACATTATTAATTTTGAAAACTAGTCATTAAATCGCCCTGGGACAAGTTCGCCCTATGTGGATAAGTCCATGACATTAGACATACCTAAGAGGTGAATACCTATCCATAAAATAATAATAATTACCTAAGGTTAGGAGACAATATAATAATGATATTAAGTTTATTGGGTAGAGACTAGGAAAAAATTGTGTAATAGTAGTGATAATTTGGAAGAGTCGAGCCCATATATGAGAGAATGGCTATGAGGAATGGTGAATAAGATTCATGTATGTGAGAATAAGTCAATTGGGTTAATATTTGATCAAATTACATATTTTCAAGTGTCTAATACCAAATTAGAGTACTTATAATGGGTGGCAAAAAAAATCTTCAAATTCACTTGGCATAAAAGAAGTAAATGGATATGAGAGTTATGTTTCTACATAGAAAAATATGCATGAGTATGAATTTTTAGGTGATAACTCACTATCTTTTAAATAATTAAAACTAGAAAAGATCTCTTTTATCTATATATAATCTCTTGTTTTCTTTTCAAAATCTGAATTGTATTTTTTTTAATTTTACTTCATTTATATTGTTTGATTTATGTGACTTTTAATTTCTAAAGTATTTTTCATAAGTTTGTGAGTATTTTTCATGTTTATCTTATTTAAGTAATGTATATTTTATTTTTGAATTCATATGATTTATGTTTCATGTCTATTTTTCAAATGTGCTTTTCTTTGTGATTGTACTTGTTAGATCTTCTTTCATTTAAGTGTGCTTCATTTTTTAATGTTCATTTTCTTTTCTTTTATGTTTTTATTTGCTTCAAATCCATAGTGACTTCTAAATGATTAAAAAATATTTATGCTAATGCATAAATAGTAAAGTATCTAATGGAAATAAATTAGATGTATAAGGATCCTTTTATTCTATGCTACCTTATTTTTTTTAGCTTTCAAATTTACATATATCTATGTATATGAGTTATATAATGATGAGTGTTACAAAAATGTTTTACATAAATATAAATGCAATGTGAAATGTAATGATTTACAAATTATTTTTTTTACTATGATGTTTTATAAAAAATAACATCTTATAAATTTGTTTTAAAATGTTATACCATGATTTACTTTGAATTTGAATTCATTTTTATAAATTATTTACCTTGTATTTTTATGCTTGTTTAAAATTATGGTGCAGGAATTTTTACATACATGTTCACATGCATGCACGCAAATAGATACACATATACACAAAAGACAAAATACTTAAGATAACCATAGGTAGAATATAAATCATATGGCATGTATAAATCATGTATCAAGGTGTAGTGAAATATCCCCATTACCTTTCCTACCTAAGTTTTGGGGAAATAAACAACATGGACATGTGATTTTATGTCATTGCATGGTTTATGATCTTAAATCTAGCTCTCAAGGATAGTTATCCTTGTTATTATCCATGTGGAATTGCTACATTTACATAGCACTATTAAAGTTGTCTATTACTCAAACATGACCTATGTGATCCCATCATGAGGTAGGGTGGGTGTCCTCACCTCATATCTAATTATGTCTCTTTTTTTGTAACTATTTCTAGCATAATTTTGAGTTTTGTGTTATTTTTATATATCCTCTTGTTGTCATTGAGTGACTCAAGGTAAATTTCCTATGCCCAGTTCACTAGATTTAAAAGAGAGGCATGTCTCCCTGCATCATTGTGAGCTCGATTAATCATACATGGAATGTATTTTTTCATGTCTTAGGTTATTCTATAAATCATGTCCAAGATGGTGAAGGTCAAGTCCATCACCTTCACTATAAAAATATATATATTATTAAAAAAATATAAACACATTGATTATATTTAGATAAAATATAATTATTTGTATGGCTCACCTAGGTATCCTAGCTACCAACATATGTCTCTTCAATAAAATAAATAATGATAGGATCCTCCTCTACACTTGTCACCTTGTCCTTTACTCGGCCTCCCACTCTAATTTCATATTTATCATCTCCATTATACCTTTCTAAGTCATCAGAGTCTCCCCTAGCCTTGTGTAAGAATCTTAGTGTTGAGTGAACCTCAAACCACCATGCACTCCATATATTTTTAGATCTTTGATAATATATCATTTATTTTTGAATCCTAACATCCACCTCCTCATCATAAATTGGTAATTTCTCCTCAAAAGTGGGTGCCATATACTTTTCATCTCTCTAGAGGAATCTATGTGTTTGGTGCCATATAATAATGGTTAGGGGAACATCATGTGATAGCTCAAACCATTTAATTACTCTCTAATACAAAAATTATTTTGGTTGTGGATATTGTGTACAATCCTAAAATTTCTTAGCACCCACTTGTATGAAAACTACTTGTCATTGTGTATACTAATAAAGGTACCATTTATCCCTCCTAAACCATCTTAGTTGTATAACATCATCATCCAACCCTAAATGGTCCCCATACAATATTCAAGTGATGTTAACCACCTTAAGGGTGTTTATACTCCTGAACAAGTCTCAATAACTAAGGTCACATTGTCTCTTAAGTCTATTTTTTCACCATTTATATACTGTGGGTCTCTTGTTATCTAAAATGATGTTATGTACCCTTGTGAGCCTTGTCACTGTCAATTTTTTATATTCCCAACACTACAAAATTATCCCAATGATATTCTATTCTTGTGTTGCTCATACACAAGTCAGTAGGCTTTCAGGTATAATGAATAAACCATATAATGACCCCATGAGCACACAAGTTACACTTCTCCATTACCTATACTATGTGATAAACATCATATGATCAAGACATGCCTCATATGTCGACCACCAAAATGGAGTTTTTAAAATCAAGGATGCATATGCATATTCAAAGTGTATCCCCTACAAGATCAATTTAAAATCCATTCCATATATATATTGGTGGTACAACCTACCCCAAGTAGTAGTTATGTGCCATGCATTCCTCTTCCCCCTTGGGTGCCCTCAATAAAACCTATTATCTCTTGACTTGAAGCCTAAACATGCACCATAAATAATGTAAGGTAACTATCCTCTCTCCTATCAGTAAATAGAATTTAAAAGTGTTTCTATCCAACCACTTATCCAATGAAATGAGCATTGTTAGGTTGTGGAGCTAAAAGCTTCACTAATGCAAACATGGAGGAGGTTGCTGAGGTGCAGAGAAATCGACGTCGGTTAGGCCAATCGACGTCTGTCATATTTAGAGCACAGGGCTGCCGACATCGGTCATTATCGGCCGATGTCGATCATCTCCAGCCAGACAGGGACCGATGTTGGTCTCCTGTGCAGTTCCAAAACTATTAGTTCATGAACAGTTTGTTAACAAACCAATTGTTTGCATGTTAAAGGCTAATTTTAGTCTTGGAGCTGCAGATCTAATTATTGTAATTAGATGTCTAATTATTGTTTGCATGAGATCTATATAATAGACTCAAGGGCTATATTGTAATTTGTGCTAGTTGAGTAAGAGCAAGGTTAGCTCCTTCAGAGTGAAGAGAGCAAGGTGTGTTCCTCCTAGTTCCATAGGGGTGCTGAGGGTGTATGATTAGGTAGAGCTACAGGTTGTGCAAGTTTTGGTAGAAGATCCACAGGGGTGCTAGTTTGGAGAATCAGAAGGGTTCTTCATGTGTGTATGATCTTGGTTGGTAGGTGTGCAAGGCCAGGTTAGGAGATCTACATGTGTAAGTAAGGTCGGTTGATTTGTAGGTGTGTGTGTGTGTGTGAGATCTAGGTTTGTAGCTGTGCAAAACTAGGGTGATTTGTAGGTGTGTAAGATCAGGGAGGTCAGCAACACAATAGGTAGCAAGATCAGGTGAGATCTACTTGGAGTACATTGTGTACTTGGAGTATGGTGTGTACTCAGTTGTGGAGTATGTGGAGTACTTGTGAACTGGCAGTAGTGATATTGACTGGTTGGAGGTGAACACCAACTCTGTGTTTGAGTTGTGTGTTGGGGCCATAATTGAGAGAGTGAGCTTTTGAAGAGATTTACTATTTATGCCCTAGAGGTGTGGGAGCCCTAAAGGTGTGTAAGGAAGAAGACTATGGCATCTTCTTTATTGTATTTCCTTCTGAAAGAGTATTAATACAATTGGGTATTGTCTCTCATATTCTGTGTTATTTTTGAATTCTAATTACTTGTGCATTCTAGTTAAATTTTGCATTTAGTTTCTTGTACATGGTAATCAATTGTGCTTTTGGGTCCTAAAAAAGTGGTATCAGAGCTATTTGTGGTTCTAGATTCCTGATAAAGTGGTATCAGAGCTAAGGTTACAGGGAGCAGCTTTGTGTTTGGTTACAGGTCACTCTCAGGGGTTTCTAATTGAGTGGGAGTATAGCAATGGCAAAAGAAATTACACTAAGAATGGAGAAATTAAAAAGCATGAATGGTCAATTACAGTGTTATGGAAAGAAAGAGCAGGTAAAGAAATATTGTTGGTTGGTAGAAGATTAGCATGAAGGAACTGAAGAAGCAGATGTTGCAGGTTTTGTTGCACAGGATGCTCTAGGATGTTCCTTAGATAAAGTAGAATCTTGGTTTATAGATTTTGTTGCCTCTTTCCATGTAGCCCAAATAGAGGGGTTGGTGAGCCTTGTCAAAGTATTCACAAAGGGGAAGTGCAGCTAAAATTGCAGATAGCCAACACATGGGTGTTGAAGGAGGTCATGCAGGTCCCAATCCTGGAGATGCAGCTAATTTCTATGGGAAAGTTGGGTGATGAGAGATGCACAGTAACTGTCATAATAGATTCTTGGAATGTTACCAAGGACGCACTTGAATTAGCATGTGGTAAGAAAGCAGGTACTCTTTATCTACTTGCTTGTATTATTGATTCCACTTCTGTTGCATAGGTGTGGCTTTGTAGGCTTGGTCACATAAGTGAGAAGGGAATGGATGTTATTAAGTCAAATGGTAAGAGTTCAGCTTTGGAGAGCATAGACCAAGATTTCTATGATCAGAGGGATGCTACAAGAAAGGATTGTGTTTATTGTAGGAAAAGGAAGTCTGATGTGTTTGACAAACTTAAGAACTGGAAAGCCTTGGTGTTATTAGAGGAGATGATGGACAGAGATCAGCGGATGGGGCTGGATACTTCTGAGCAGGGAAGTTTGGACATGGGTATGATTCAAACAAAGCTCGTGGGTAAAAAGTCATCACTCATAGGAAAACACAGGTACCAACATCAGTTAGGGTAAATCAACATCAAACAGACAAGTGCCAATGTCGATCATGTACAGACCAGAGCCAGTGGTGTTAGGCAGGTGGCAACTGACATCGATATGATAATCAGCATCAGCGATCAGGATAGTCTCATGGAACTGACATCAGTCAGATGCAAACTGTGTGGTGATTGACGTCGGTCACTGGAATGAATTTTGGGTGGATAACAAGTTATCAAGGAGTCTCAAATGCCCATATGGAGGAATGAAAGGGTAAGTAAGCCTCAAATTTGTTATTCCTCTTCTTTATACTCGTTGCTCACCGTAGAGCAAGAAGGATCTAGGAAATAGTGGGAGCATGGCATGAATGAGGAATTTGATTCCTAAGATGCAGAACCAAATGGGAGATTTGGTAGGGTTGCCAGCCGGTATGAAAGCACTAAAAGATGAATGGATTCCTTGGTTAAATAATAGAGATAATGGACACGTGAAATGGAAGGCCAGGTCATATGGTCTTGAGGAAGCTCCAAGACAGTGGTACAGGTTTGACAGGTGGAAGATAAAGCATGGCTTTAGTCAATGTCATTGTAACCATTGTGGTTTCTTTACTAGGTGGGTGATGATTACAACATCATCCTGTTACTGTATGTTGTGTGTTTGCTTGATGCAGGGTTACACATACAAGGTTTTTCTAAGCTAAAGGTAAAGTTAGTTTAGAGGTGTGTCATGAAGAATTTGAAGAAGAAAAATTCTTTGGCATGAGTAATCCTAGAGATAGGGAAGATCACAAGTTGATGTTGTCATTAGGATGATTGTGTGAAGGTAGTGCAGGATGTAGAATTGGGCAGCACACCTATGGATGGACAGTTCACAAACAGGGTCCCCAATCACATGATGAGGTTGAGTACATGTGTACTCCCTAATATTGCCCCAATAGTGGGAGTTGTCAGCAGGTTTGTAGTCAATCCAAGAAGAAAGCACTGGAAAATGATTCAGTGGGTTCTCAAGTATCTAAGAGGGAATAGCACCAGGTTAACATGGTATATAGTGTCAAGCACTTTGAATTTGGCAGGTTACTTGGATGACAGGTGTTGCACCACAAGATGTGTGGTGGTTGGTCTTCAGGATTGATCTTGAAGAGGGATATAAGCCAAGAAATAGATTAGACAGTGTACATGGATAGGTACAGGTGTAGCTATTTATCTCTAAGTGGGAGATTGTTAGGTTGTGGAGCTAAAATCCTCACTGATGCAAACATGGAGGAGGTTGTTGAGGTGCAAAGAAACTGACATCGATCAGGCCAACCGATGTCGGTCATATTCAGAGCATAGGGCTGCTGACATCGGTTATTATCGATCGATGTCAGTCATCTCTAGCCAGACAAGGACCGACGTCGGTCTCCTGTGTGGTTCCAAAACTGTTAGTTCATAAACAGATTGTTAACGAACTAGTTTTTTGCATGTTAAAGACTAATTTTAGTCTTGGAGCTGTGGATTTAATTATTGTAATTAGATGTCTAATTATTGTTTGCATGAGATCTATATAATAGACTCATGGGCTATATTGTAATTTGTGCTAGTTGAGTAAGAGCAAGGTTAGCTCCTTTAGAGTGAAGAGAGCAAGGTGTGTTCCTCCTAGTTCCATAGGGATGCCGAGTGTGTATGATCAAGTAGAGCTGTAAGTTGTGCAAGTTCTGGTAAAAGATCCACAGGGGTGTTGGTTTGGAGAATCAGAAGGGTTCTTCATGTGTGTATGATCTTGGTTGGCAGGTGTGCAAGGCCAGGTTAGGAGATCTACATGTGTAAGTAAGGTCAGTTGATTTGTAGGTGTGTGTGTGTGTGTGTGAGATCTAGGTTTGCAGGTGTGTAGAACTAGGGTGATTTGCAGGTGTGCAAGATCAGGGAGGTCAGCAACACAACAGGTAGCAAGATCAAGTGAGATCTACTTAGAGTACGTTGTGTACTTGGAGTACGGTGTGTACTCAATTGTGGAGTATGTGGAGTACTTGTGAACTGGCAATAGTGATATTGACTGGTTGGAGGTGAACACCAACTCTGTGTTTGAGTTGTGTGTTGGGACCATAATTGAGAGAGTGAGCTCTTGAAGAGATTTACTGTTTATGCCCTAGAGGTGTGGGAGCCCTAGAGGTGTGTAAGGAAGAAGACTGTGGCATCTTCTTTGTTGTATTTCCTTCTGGAAGAGTATTAATACAATTGGGTATTATCTCTCATATTTTGTGTTATTTCTAAATTCTAATTACTTGTGCATTCTGGTTAAATTCCGCATTTAGTTTCTTGTACATGGTAATCAATTATGATTATGGGTCCTAACAAAGTGGTATCAGAGCTATTTGTGGTTCTAGATTCTTGACAAGCATATTATAGTTGAAGAGTGGCATGGGAAGACACATTATGTGGTCAATACTAATTACATCTAGATGTGCCTAACCTACCTCCTTTAGCCCAAATGTTTATATTTTATTTAGCATAACACCATGATGTATATTTTTCACATTGATATTATCATGCATCACATTAAATAAATATAATATGGGTTTTTTTTAACAAAAATGTGTTTCTAGAATGAATTTGTACATTTACAGTTACAAAATTAGAAATTTTAACTATCAGGGCAAGATCATGTAGTCTTTGACTAGTTCCATATATTCTATAATCAAGGTCATATATTATCTATTTTTATGTTATAGAGTTTTCCAACACCACATAAGATTAAAATTGAGGAAAAATACTCCCCTCTACTAGACCTAAAAATAAGAAATATATATATATATATATATATATATATATATATATACAAAATTGAAAAAAATAGTGGTAATGATACCTATTAGCCTTAGCACATCAACTCATTTGTAGTAGCCCTCACGTGATCTAATTGGTGTGTGTTAAATAATCTTTAACATATATGATAAAATTTCTCTTTAAATCTCTAGTTTGCAAATGTAAAAGGTAAGAATGAGGTAATTATTATTTTCTCACTTTCACTTTTATAAAGTCAAAATCAGTAAAATATGTATTTCATATAATTTATTTTCATAAAGCTCATTTACATGTTTAATTAATACAAATATTCACAATATTATTTGGCATGACACATTTTTATATGATTCCACATGGAAATATCCAATAGATGATTTCAATCAAGGCACATGATGATGGGATTTACTATGTCTTCAATTTTCAATGCTTTATTGCTTGTTAATGCTTATAAAAAATTATTTGGTGACTAATGTTACATGTGATTTCCATAACATTTCCTTGTAGCTACAATCATATTTCTTCTTGAAATACATATTTATCTATGCTTCTTATGATGCACTAATATATTTATGGTATCATTATATTTATTACTATTACTATTAATACGATTTATATATCTTAGTACACATAGCTTATTATACATAATATGGGATTGAGGACACATCACCTAAATAATAAAAGGTATCAAATTCAATTTGTAATACCTAGTGATTCAAATTTATTTTCACATGTAGAGGCTCATTTATTGACAACACATAGGGCTCTAAATCCAATACACTTTCTATCTTATTTGATGATTTAGAAGACCCAAGGGAGTTTTTATGCATACTAGGGTAAAGGAGTTATCTTTTTAGTGATACATTTCACATTAATTTTTTTCCACCAGCTCATGTTTTATAGGAAAGGTAATACTGGTTTCATAAATTCCAAGACTCAATATCTTACTACTCAAATACCTAAATTTATAATAACATTTTTATCCTTTTTACATCCTTTAATTTGAATTGTGTGTACCCACATCACCTAATTTGTGGATAATCACATACCTTAAAGTGGGGAAAATTTTTAACACTAAAATATGGCCCATTAACATTTAACATTTATTATTATTATTATTATTATTATTATTATTATTATTATTATTATTATTATTATTATTATTATTATTATTATTATAATATATATATATATATTATAATAATAATAATAAATGTTAATGGGCCATATTTTTATCCTTTTTACATCCTTTAATTTGAATTGTGTGTACCCACATCACCTAATTTGTGGATAATCACATACCTTAAAGTGGGGAAAATTTTTAACACTAAAATATGGCCCATTAACATTTATTATTATTATTATTATTATTATTATTATTATTATTATTATTATTATTATTATTATTATATATATATATATATATTATAATAATAATAAATGTTAATGGGCCATATTTTAGTGTTAAAAATTTTCCCCACTTTAAGGTATGTGATTATCCACAAATATAATTATAATGCACATTTGGTTATGTATATATGAATGGTCTAATTTTGGAATTATTAGACCAATATGTTGACTTATGAAGCTTGAAACCTCTTTCACATATCTTCATGAGACCTCCATATCAACCCCATGATCAATATGTACCATTGTCATGAGCAATCGTATAGTTTTAGCATGTTTTCTTATGTCACCTTTTAAATCACATGGGGTTGTTCATTTTTTCACCTTTCCCCTTTCTAGTTTTTAGAATTCGATCATGCATGTTAATTTTTTCAAATTTAGAGTTTAAGTCATCTATAAATAGAGAAGTGATTAGGTTCATTT
Source organism: Torreya grandis (assembly GCA_037957365.1). Taxonomy (NCBI): domain Eukaryota; kingdom Viridiplantae; phylum Streptophyta; class Pinopsida; order Cupressales; family Taxaceae; genus Torreya; species Torreya grandis. The sequence continues at coordinate 2,833,227 of JARHVA010001319.1, forward strand.
GATTAATTTCTTATCAATCATTCTATTAAGAGCACTCTAGGAACACTTTCTTTATGATTAATGTTATGCATTAATTGATTATTGATTCCTAATTTATCTATATATCTTTGAGGTGTCTAATAAATTATAAGGGTTAAACTAACCCTAATTTAGGGCATAAAACCAAACCCTTGTCCATTTTAGTCTTTTAGGATTAGTCCATTTTAGGGGATCAAAAGGCAAAGCATGTAATTAGATAAAAGGTGACAACATGCAAACAAGATTGTATGATTGTTTCATAAATTAAGATTATTCATATGATCATAAATTTACCATGACTATCCATATACTTATAAGATTATCAGATTCTAAAACTTAGAATCATTTAATTATATGTCAAGCAATTCCCAATTAACATAGATAAGTTTGAAATATGACAATAGATTTAAAAACAAATCAAAAACCCTTATAACATCAATCTAAAAGGATATAAAAGACATATATCTCCTTACACGTTTAATTGAATGATTAATTAGGCATCATTAAATGTATTTTTATTTTCTGTTATGCATTTGTGTTCTTTCTTACACATCTATTTATTTAGATGAACTAAATTCCCCCTTCCCCTTTTTTTTGGTTATGCATTTGTCACTCAACACAAACACTCTTCAAGTAGCTCTAATATTATATGGATACATGTTTATACACAAGATCAACTTAATAAAAGTATATGTTGATATATAATTAATTTAATTCCATAAAAAAAATATAACCATATACGAGAAATATATAATATAGTAAGATGTGTCTTTTAGTGCATGGATATTAATAAAATAAAATGATTAATTATTAATCATACATAATAAGGAATATTTTGTATAATTAACTCTTATAAACTAGTAAATAATTAATAGTTAATTAACTCTTATAAAATAAGAAAATAGTGATATTTAAACCATCTACATGAATTGTCTAATAATTCAATTATAAAATATAATTAATAAACAATGAAATGATACGATTAGTTTAATTGTTTATTAAATAATATAGTTTAATAAATAAATAAATCCATACTTGTTATTTTATTGATAATTATTTAATTTAATAATTTAATTATTTAAATCAAAATATATGAACACTTCAAATTATAATTTACAATTTGGCTCTTCAATTCATATCATTAATTCCTAGATCATGAATTCTTATATAAATATGATGCATTTATTTGTACATTTTATACATGTTAACCAGAATCAATCTTCACATATTTTAATATGAAGTCATTGGGTCATCCTTACCACTAAGTGACGTTGGTCAAGAAAGTTAATAAAAACTTCAATATATTCTTAGTTATAATTGATATTATCAAAAGGAACTATTAAAACTTATATTAAGAACAATGGATGTTTTAGAGAATATATTTTTAGCTATTAAGCTCAGATGTTGTTACATAAAAAGTCTTGATGCGTATTTCGATGGACAAGACACTAAATTACAAAAAATGTAATGTCATATAAGTGGAAGTGATTTAAATTACAACAAATATAACATAAAATAATATTACAAAATTATAGAAAAATGAACCATGAATTAATGGACCTGAAAAGATACATAAAGAATAAATTTTGAATAAAGAAATTTTATTGTTTCATTGATATGGAGTTATGTATAATTATATATGAGAAGAGATGTAATATATTTCTCTTGAGCTATTATAAAAGGAAGGAAGTGATCTATGGGAATTGAGATATGGAGCTACCACTCTATTTTTTATATTACAAAAAGGTATAAATATCCACAAAGAGATGAGAAGCTACAAGACTCCATCTTCTCTCTTATTTCTCTCTATATTTTGTTCTTCATGAATTTTATAATTTGAGTAACAATTCCTTAATATTTATTTTTTGTAAGAAATTAATTGTCAAAAAATAAAATATGAATGGATTTGACATGAAATGTGGGAATTCATGTGATAAGTGATCCCCCAAATAGTCAAGAGATTTTGTAATGACTCAAAACTCATGAAAATAAAATAATTTTCTAAAAAAAATTATATTTTATTCATTTTCTATTTTATGATTTTAGAGCCATTCAAAGTATATTTTAGGGTTCAAATTATGTCAAAAAATTTCCACACACCTATAACATGTTTTAAATATTTTTGGATTACCAATCCATATCAAAAGTTCCAGTTATAAGGCATGGTCAAGGAGTTATGACCCTAGCAAGGTGGCATTTTAGTTTATCATTACTTTGTCATAAAGACTACACCATACTACCACCTAGATCATTCACTCTTTCTTGAGAAATAATGGAACTCATTATTTATAGTTATTATTTCTAATGAGCATACTAAATATTTATTACATGAAATACTTTTTACAACTTAAGTGTGGTGATTAGTTCAAAATTTATTTTATAGTTTCAAACACTTCTAGGTAGAGATGCTAGATAACTAACATATGAAATTTTTATGGTTGTAGTTTATGAAAAATTCACAATGACAAAGATTCCAATCACTACTAGTATTTTGTCCTTTTTTTTAAATCACAATAGCTCCAAAAAATATGATGAAATAAATACAATCTATGTGTATGAGTAAAATATTCACAATGATGTTGAGCAAGTTATTTTGCATCTACAAACATGTCTACTTTAATTAAGATGGAACTCATGATGGGTTGAGAATATTCTTTGGTGTACCCAAGAATAAAATTCTTATACATAATTTCTCATTCAAGAGGTTTCCAAATTCCTTTGGTATCTTTGATCTAGATCCTAACAGGTCCAAGGGATAACACTTTAGATGAACATCTAGATTGGTTGTATGCATATGTGGAAACAATGAATAAGATGGAGAATATATAAAGTAATATAATTATAACCAAAATTATATTAATTTTTGTGTTCTATATATGGCATACTCTTGATAAATATGTATAGTTATTTACATTTATATAATTTACATAAATTATTGTTACATGTATGCATATATAGATTACAAAGTCATGAAGGCTCAAGAATAATTATGGAATTCAAAATGCTTGAGTTTCCATGTGTGAATCTTCATCTTATAAAAATTATACTTGTTGAACTCTATATGATAGAAAGTGTTATATCATGTATTTCCCCTAGGAGTACCATGAGTATGGTGCATTAATTTAGTGTTGTACATAAATTTGTGGATGGTGCACATGTATTATCTTATGATCTACATAACATGTATCCTAGTGATACATGTGACACATGATGCAAGGAGATATATGGAGGTTAAAAAAAAAATTGGTTACCTTCATAATTATGTTGCATGGTCATTGTGTTATCTAGGGTGTGTATGATTAAAGGAGTTGTGAAAAGCAATGAATTTATTAAAGTTCATCAAGGTTGGTTATTGTGTTACTCAATATGTATTCTTGCATTGTATGATATATAACATACTATGATTAAGTGCTCGAACCTTTGAGTTTTTATTTTGAGCTATGTAGTATGGACCCTTATGCTACATAGGCCATGCATGATGTGAGGGATTGCACGGAGGCATCCAAATTATAATTTTTTCTGACATGATCTATAGAAATATGTAGAGTATGATTAAGTGACCAAGGTTCTTAATGTCAAAGTGCAAGTTTGTGTGGCTAAGTGTAAATAATTCACCTTTCCTTGAGAATCAATTATCTTGATTTAATTAATTATTAGATATAAGTTTTGCACAATATTTTCAAAAGTATGCACAACATGATTAGTGCATGAAACCAATTCAGGACTCCAATATCTCTTATTACCCACTGAGATGGTGATACTATAAGGATTGGTTGTCTACAAACCATGGTACTTGTGCATGTATACATTCCCAAGGAATATATCATAAGAATCAATTGGTGTGACATCATGTACTAATCCTCCCTTAAAATATGGATATAATATGAGAAACAACATTAGTGCATGAAATGTATAACTTTAGCACAACTCTAATTTGAATCCATCCGTAAATGTAGAGATGCAGATGAGGCATGGTTTGAATATTAAATTGATTAATGGTTTCTTTGGAAATGTGATTATTAAAGTTACCACCATTGACTATAAAATCCATTCTCTACCCTTTCACCCACATGTGTGAATGTAGTAGGAATTCTTCTTAAATATCTAGTCGTGTTGGTGTGGTTTTTAAGTTGAGACAAGAAGCTTTAGGGTTGAATTTATCTACTCAAGGGTTTTCAATACCCTCTACTTATTTTCATATAAATAAGTTTTTCTATAAAAATGGCACTTTATGTTGCATTGGTTTTTATTTTTTGTGTTTGTCACACAAGTTACCTATCTTAGATGGTTTTTACTTATCTGAAGCAAGTATCTTGTTTGGTGTAATGATTATTTTTTTCTTGGACTCTTCCTCAATTATTTTTAACATAATTATAGGTTTCTCCTATCATATTGATCTCAATTAGCTTCATTTTGGACTAAATAAATGGTATGCCATTATGGTACTTAAGGACTCTATAATGCTCTGACTCAAAGGATCCATGTTTTGTATACAGTTTATGGAAGGCATCGATGTAGAATTAGATTCATTGTCCATATCATTTACACGGTTATGATCACTAAATCTAGGTATCATCATAGACATCTTTAGGATAGTATTCTCCCTTGAAAGCTTCAAAGGATATATCCACTCAGACTCATATTTTATTTAGACTTACTCCCATAGAGTGTGTGCTTGACATCACTTATTGACAAGTGAAAACACTTTTAGAAGTGTAATCTTGATATTCTCCTTATCTAAAAATTCATTCATAAAAAAATGATTCTAACTAATCTAGCAATTTATCTACGATCTGAATTTATTTTACTCTCAAACAAAGTAAATTATAGATTAACTTGAAACCTAGGGGGACTTGACCAATAAAAGATTTGCTTGATTTATGCAATGATTTAAATATCTACCCAAGGATTGTCAATTAAGTGGTTGAACATAAATGTGTTTTGTTCTCAAATAGAGTTTCTAATCTCATTCTTGATCATATCATGGAAATCATTTGTGTTGTGTTATTTCTCACCATTTGAACTTTATTGAAATGACAAATTTAGTAGTATAGGGGATCTTATGGTTTAATATTGATTTTAAAATACTCTAACCTTATTCAATGAGACATGCAAGATGATCAAATACTTTGATACCAATGACATGGATCTAAATAGGTATAGGGAAAACATGCTAGATGAGGATCTATATAGGTTGTATGCATATGTAGAAGAAATATTGAATAAGATGGAGAGTTAACAAATTAATAAAATTGGAACATAAACTACACATGGAATACTCTTTATAAATATGTATGGTTGTCTAATTTACTAATATCTTCCTAAATTAATATGATTGATGTGTGTGTGTTTGTGTGTGTGTGTGTGTGTGTGTGTGTGTGTGTGTGTGTGTGTGTGTGTGTGTGTGTGTGTGTGTATTTCAAAGTCATGAATGCTCAATAACTATTATGGAAGTCAAAAAAATTGAGCTTCCACATGTGACTCTTTGCCTTCTAACAGTTACATATCTTGACCTTTAGATACATATGATGTTATAGGTGTTTTTTAATAGAACATCCATATGAGTGCCATAAGTATTGCACACTATTTTTTTTTTCATGTAGGTTTGACATTACACACAAATATGTGGATGGTGCATAATAATTTCCTTCTGAGCTATGCAACATGTATATTAGTGTTGCATAGGATACATGATGTAATGATTTATGCAAAGGCTACAAAGTGTTATATGGTTGAATTTATAACTATGTGACATGGTTCCTTATGTTTTATAGGGTGTGCATATGCACATAGCTATGAAGTTTAATAAATTTAAAAAATTTGGCTTATGTGTTGCATAATATGTATCCTTGTACTACATGAGAGGTGTATGATGTAAGGGATAATGTGTAATTGTTCGAACCTTGTAATTTTTTAAAGATTTATGTGCATGGATACTTACACTACATAGGTGATACATGATGAAAGGGACTATGTAGAGGTGTCCAAAACATAGAATTTACCAACATGATCCCTGAACTGCATGGGGGTTACAAGATGCAATGGATTTAATAGTGTGTGTAAGTGACCAAGGAACTCAATATTAAAGTGTGGGTCTATGAAGCTACACGTAGATCATTGAATTTGAAATTTTTTAAATAAATATGAAGTATGATCAAAATTTAAGGTGTTGAAATAGCATACCATGTTTTCCTTTGTTTTTATCTACACATCTAAAATAATTATCTTCTTCACTTTCATCTCTTTAAATTCATCTTGTAATATGGAAAGGTCTTTTTGAATTTAATTAGAAAATAATTTTATTTGTGAAAGTTATTTCTTAAGCTTCTATATAGATTCATTGTAGGTTTTTTTACTTAGAGTAATTTTTCCACGACAAATTTTCTTGATTGGGAAAGATTCTTCTATATTTCTATCATTTATTCCCTGATAAGACTAAAGTTGGTACGAAAATTTTCATCCTTTAAACATTTATTTTATTTATTGAGTGGCTTGTACTCATTTCATGGTGTCAAAAATAGATCCACATTTTGAATTTGTTCCTTTTGTCATTTTTTGACTTGCCTTTCTTATGACTTGCAAAATTTTAAAAAATTGTATGGAATGTTTTTGCCTACTATCATACAACTGATTCAAATATTAATTAGGATATTTGTGGATAACATATCTCATTGTAGAAACCTGATATGTTATAGGTGGAATCCATGTAAATTACAAAAACATTAGTATAAAATAATATAGTAGAATTGAAGAAAATTTAATAGTGAAAGAATGGAATAAAAAATATATACAAAGAATGAATTATAAATAAAATAATATTATTGTTACATTGACATGAGAGGTGTGTATTATTAACTATCTTTGAGAAGATATGTAATATATTTCTCATGTGTTATTATAAATGAAAGGTAAATATCTATTATAAAAGAGGTGGAGCTACCACTTTATTCCACATATTAAAAAATGGTACCAATTTTTATAAAAATATGAGAAGCTATAAGACTATATATTTTCTCTTATTTCACTCTATATTCTCTTCTTCATGATTTACACAATTCAAATGATAATTTCTCCATAACTATTTTAAGCAAAAAATTATAAATTTAGAAATAGAATATGAATTAATTCAACTTGGATTATGAAAATTAATATGACAATCAACCCCAATAAGTTGAGAGGTTTTTTCATAACTCAAAACTTATAAAAATGTATAATTTTATATAATTTTTAATTTTGGAATCATTCAAAATATATTTTTTGAGTCAAAGTATGCCAAACAAAGTCCTACACCTCTTTACCATATGACACATATTTTAATATTTCCAAAACATACTACAACTTCAAATTTTAAGTTACAATCATGAAGAAGTGATCCCAACAAATTAACGTACTAATTATTTGACTATCTGTCAAAAAAGAATACCCCAAATTTCCTCATGGATCACCTCCACTAAGAGAGAAGACCCAGTAGTTTTGAACCCTAACTTCACACCTATGTGGCACCTAAACAGTGTCACATTAACACTTAAAGATTATACCAATGGATGGCTTGCAAATTTTATTATTTAATTCTAGATTTTCAAGGTGTGATGTGTTAGTATATTGCTAACACAATGATTACCATGTAATATGTCATTAAATTGATATACACACAAGTGTAATCAATACATGTGTGTTATGTATCTTGTATTTGTACAACTAATGTGTCATCATATCATTAGCTAATGTGCACTATTAATTGGTCAAAGTTATACGATTACATAAAAATTGTACACCTACTTTTAACTATTTTACAATAAGTATTGGATCTTTTTCAACATATATTACATATTTTAGTCTCATCTACTATCTCAAAAACTAGACTAAAAAATTAAACCATACTCAATTATTGGTATCCCTCCCTTAATCCCACTATTATTATTTGAGAATTTCAACTTTTCACATGGTTTTAAATCATGTACATTAATTAAATCCTAATTTATTTCTTTTAATGATGGTTTCTCGTTGCATAAAATTTTAATAATGTACCTTGAAGTATGTTATGTTTAATTATTTTTTTAATGATACCTTAATTTTATTCCCATGATTATAAATGTATTGGGTTTTATTATCATCATTTTTTCCTCTCTTGTTACAATGAGAACTTTCATGGTATACTATGCATCTCAATATCACAACCATGTGATAGGTTTAATCTTAAATTATTATATTGGTATGGTATTTTATTTGGTGTGGTTCAATAGATAATCTTGATATATTGAATTATTATCATGTACAACCATAAAACTAAATATTATTCATGGTTTGGATAGTATATATAGAGAGAGAGAGAGTTTGTGTGTTAAGGTTAAATTTGTATAACAAAGCTATGAACTATCAAGCAAAAGTTTTTCTAGATACTATAATTCCAAATTGGTGTTGGGTCTCCAAAAAATTTAACACTAATAAAGTTACATTCAAATACAAGAGCGAACAAAGGGATGCATTAAAAATAACCAAAGAGAAGAATAACTAACATAACAACACTAAAAAATATCAATTAGCAACCATACTAAAATTGGACAACAAAAAGTGAGAGATTATACATTGTTCCATAAATAACACCCTAATAAAAAATGAAAATTATTATATATATATATATATATATATATATATATATATATGATAATTTTTAATTATTGAAATAGTTTCAATGTTATTAATAAATATATTTTCTTTTTCACTTCCAATTTTGTATTTATATATTTTTTTATTTGGCCTATTTTATGAAAGACTTATTAAATATGTGATATCTAGGTTGTACGCTTATTATAAATGTGGGGTAGGTTGATCTTGCAAGGTTAAACCTATGACATATACTAGTAAGTAATTGGTCCTACTATTTGGAAATGACTATGTTCATTTACATTTAAAACTTTCATTTAGGTAACCATAGTATTGAGAAATTAGTGTTACGATTCTAATTCATAAATAAATATCACAATATTTATTTATTTATTTTTGAATTAACCACTAAAAAGTGGTTAATGATGAAGAGAGATTATATTAATTATCAAAAAATGAGGGTCCACCTAAGTCTGAAATAAATATAATAATATAACGTTTCAAATAAAGATGAAATAGGTAATAATTAAAGAATTAAAATTCTTGAAATTGATAAGAATATTTTTTAGAGATATACCTTAATTATGACTCACTAGTGTATTTATAAATGATAAAATCAAACAAAAACAAATTTAGAATTAATTTCAAAGCAAATCCAAAACAACAAGAATGACCAAAATTATATAATCGATCTTGAAAATGAACAAAATCATATAGTCGATCTTGACAACTAAGGTTCAATTTTGATTAGATGGTGTTAGATCCTTTTAAAATTTTATGATCACCTCTATCTATATATTTTGATAAAAACTTCTCTCAAATTATCAAATTGATGCATAAATCTTCCATTATTCCCTCTCCTTTGTCCAAATTCTAATCCAATTTAAGAGAGCTTGCAAGAGCATAAAAATGAGTGTATTTATGAGTGACCTACCTCAAGAAAACCCTTATTCTTAGATAATTTAAAAATATGTATTTATATAATTCAACAAGTAGTCCAGTGTAATATGAACATCTCAACACTTATCCCTATGTATGAGATGCAAACAACTAGTATATTCTACATGTTCTTTAATTATTTTTTAAAGCCAGTGTTTGATATAAGGATTTAATAAATTTTAATTTATGGTAGAAGTAATAAAACTAGAGTATAACATATAATATTAATTCCAATCCTTCCATGTCTATGTTAGGTGTATTAATATGTTTGCATAAATATACATAATTCTTAAATTCAATTAAGACCTATTGGTGCATAAGATGATAAAAAAAAAAAAAGGGAAAGAAATACTAAAATTTTTGAGGATAGGGGTAAAAGGACTCACAAGTCATAAGTGACAAAGATAGAATAGTTCAACCTAGGTCACTATCAAAATTATATGTCTCAATTTTAACAATGACTAAAGTTGACCAATTGAACTAAAAACAAAAAACAATAATTTTGACCTTTTAGGAGCATCAAGAGTCATGCTAAGGGGAAAAAATAAATTTGTGAGTTTTCAAGTATTTTTGCATTCAATGATGGTATTATTATGACCCAAATTAAATCCAAAGTGAAGTTACACAGATAACACAAAATCAAGGGAAAGGAAATGGGGACCAACATAAAGGAAAACACACCAATAAAATCCTAATCTTATTCAATGATCCATATACAAAATAAAATAGTAATACCAAGGCAAACAACTAGTTTTGTACCAAAATTAGGTGTCTACATAATGACCTATTTTGATATGTGTAGGTACATATCAAAGTAAACCAAACAAGTGTGCCTATAAGGCTTGAATAAAAAGTTGTAGTCAAAATATTTAAGTTTTTCTCAAAGTTAATATTAAATACAATAAAGAATTGAAAGTCAAAATGAGGAGAGAGGTTACCTTATTATAGATTCTAGATCCTATAACTTGTAAAACATAAAAACCATGCCCCTTCATTATTTGTATGAATGCTTAGACTGCCACTAAGGATACATGAATGAGTATTAACATTCCTATATATGACGTGTGAATATTTGGTGTACCTATAAATAAATAGATACATGTGAGATTAGGTCAATGTCTATATAAATTAATAGTAATATAACTAATAAAATAAATAATGGGTAAAATGAGAGAGTATGAACAAATATACACATGGTATTATCCGAATTATGACATTGTCTCCATAAAATCTCTAAATATGTGAAAAGATACTTATAACTCTCTAGTGTGAATAATGTGCCTTATAAATCTTTGGTATTTGCCTATCATTTATATAAGGAATTAAATTTAGTTTGTCCTTTTGATTTCCTCTAGGGTAAAAAAAATCTCTAATGATTACCTCCAACTATTTAGGGGAAATTATCTTGTCACTCTCAAATGTGTATCAAATAATGTATTTAAATATATAATAAGTAGATCATATGCCCCCTTTTTAAGTGTAGGATAAATTGCATATAAGGCATATCAAAATGTGTGTGTGTGTGTGTGTGTGTGTGTGTGTGTGTGTGTGTGTGTGTGTGTGTGTGTGTGTGTGTGTGTGTGTGTGTGTGTGTGTTAAGATGTAATAATCAAATATAGCTCATGTATAACATGTTTTGACATAATTATAGAAACATATCATTATTAAATCATGTGTATGATTTAAGAGATTCCAACCACTGGATGTCTAAGTTGTATAATTAAATTTATAAATAAGATACCCTAGATTGGTGTGGAGTATTAAATTATGGTGCTAATTATAAGATACAATGTAATCAAGATGTAATCAGTGAAGGCACAAGTAGTAATATGCCCAAATGTGGACAATATATAAGTACTGAAGGAATAAGTAATAGTATTCACAAATATAAATAATATATAATAAATGAAGCACAATAATAGTAGGTCCCAATGTGATCAATGCATTATCAATGTACATGTATGGGAATATCATATCCCTAATAGGAAATATATAATCAATGAAATAAAATTATAGTATGCCATAATATATGCATGGTAGATATCATGGCAACATAGGTAATTATCACTCCCTTACTCCTTATACCCCCATTATCATCTCCCAACCAAATCCCCCTGAACCAAAAGATAGAAAATTAGTTGACATTGCTAATACCCTAAAAATGATCTGATAGAGGCTCCCATCTATCTCCATGAATGACCCTCCCTTGTACCCCATTTCTTCCCCCTTCCCTATTCATCCTAACCCTCCACCTAACTTCAAAGAGATCTTGGAAGATCAAAAGTACCTTTCCAAACTGAGCAAGATTGAAGATGAGGTTGATTTGAACAAATCCATCCTTTGATGGTGTGTAAAGGACTAGAAAAGATTTAAGGATGAACTCAATAAATTAAGCCTCAATGATGGCATCTATTGTACCAAATCTGATCTCATTAAAATTAGCTTGGAGTTCCACCAAATCAAGGTAATACTTCATAATCCAGAAAATCAAAATGCCTCTCTTGACGATAATATTAGAACTTTGGTTTATTACAGTAGACTCACAATGTTGAAAAGTCTTCAAAGCATGAAAACTCTAGACTCCCTAGCCAAAGGAAAATAATAAAATGTCAATTCTCACTCAAAGGATTCTAAACTGAAGGGCATTTTTGGGATAATCTCAAGCTTAATCTAAGAAAAAACCAAAATATTCCTATCTATAATCTCACTTAGAATTGGTTTAAGGCCTACAAAGATTGGATGGACCCCAAAATATAGTATGTTAATTTTCTATTGCTTTTCTCTTGCTTTTCTCTGTCTTTATTTTATTGTATCTCTTTGTGATAGAACTATCTTATCTATTTTTTAGACCTTTTTCTACATATTTTTAATGGGTAGGGTCCCCATTTAAAACCTACCTTTACCAATATTAAAAACATAAGCAACAAGAATACAAATAATTAAAAGCTACTGTGCATCATATAGATCATGACACTAATCATAGTAGTGCATAGTAATCAAGTTAATCATAAATAACATAGATCAATCATATCAAACTAAGGGTAATCAAAGAAACAAAGAAAACAATATTACACATAGAGTATACAAATTAATCAATGTCACACAGAGTATACAAAACATGAAATGTCACACATAGTAGGCAATGTTACATAGAGTAAATAATATCACACATAGTATAAAAATAAATAAATGTCATGTGAAGTAAATAAAATAAATCAAATTTCATAAAAAAAACATGTGACACAAAGTTTACAACTAAAACATCCACTATAAGTAATAAAAATATGCATGCCAAGTAAATTGCACGTGGAAGTTAAGCAATCAGAGGGAAAACAAGAAAATCACATAATGTATACATCATGTAAATCAATATACAACCAACATAAATCATAAATCAGAATTGAATTAAAAATATATGCTAGACCAAGACATGTATAATCAATTATAATCTCATTATGAAAAGGAAACCAAGAAGGATAGACCTAAAGCACTGTTGGGTATGCCCCTAAAATAGACATAATGATTCCCCTAGTGTGAGTATGAGATTATCCCCAATTAATTTTAATCCATAATTATGTAACACATGTATAGTATGCATCTAACTTAATAATACATCAACAACATTTTTTGTAAAGTATGTCTATATAAAATCACTATCAATAGGCAAATATTTGTTATATGTTAAGTTTTGTAACTATCTAACAAACAAAGATAAAGACTAATAAATTTTTACTTTTATTTTTTTATTTTTTGAAGACCTAAGGAAAGAATCATAGGAAATCAATCAGAGAGTAAAACATTCAAGGAATGAAAGTGAGAAGAAACTAACCTACAATGTCCCTTAGAATTATGTGTGCAGTAGGGTGAAAGACCATGATATGTGTTGTGTTATCATCATAGGGAAGGCCATGAAATATTTTTGAATGGGAAACAATAATCAAAAGTAGGGATTGAATTAAATAAACATTTTAATCAACCTAAATGAAGAGGATAGAATAATGATTCAAAACCATGATAGAAAATAGAAAAAAAGCCAACAAACAAATAGAATATGACATCATATAAACAAGAATGAAACTTCAAGATTCAAATCAAATAACTATCAAAACCAAAGTAAAATGTTGGCAATGAAAAATATCTAAGAGGGCACAACATGGAAGAAGGGTAAAGAAAGAATCCCAAAATCCATATGCAAGATGGAGATAAAATAAAAAATAGAAACATGTAATAAAATAGAAATGAAACTGTGTACAAAATGGATTATTTAGTTTATATACATGGCTTTAACAATAAATATTGACCAATAAACTTGTCTATCTAACCATAATGTGCATAAATAAATGAAATTTTATCCTTAAGGTCTAGACCTGAATGTCTTAGGGCCCATGATTCTAATAAGGATAATGAATCATCATTATCTCTTCCACCTTCAATTTAATCATTGATGTTATAATAGGTATCATCGTTAAAATAATTTCCATGAAATAATTTCTATTTTAAATAATTGAATTTATTTTTAATAAATTTGCATTATCCTTTATTTGAACAGTAGATCATACAATATTGCATCCTTGGTATGTGTTTTAGTTTGAATATGCACAAAAGTTTGTGATAATATTACTTTGGTTTGTGGATGGCTAGGTACTTGTACTATTGGTGCATGTGGTCTAGGTCGTATGATTATGTTTTTTGGTACCTCTTTAGGAAACACCTCACATTCCACTTGTGTGGGAGTTTCATAATTAGTGCCTTAAATAATAATCAATTTTGTTATCATGGGAAACAAATAAAACACTAGTGAATTTTGACAAGATTGCTTCCATTTGATTAAGCCAAGGTCATCTATGTAATATATCATATGTCCCATTATCTAACAATACATGAAACTAGGTCGACATGGTCTTAGGACTAATGATGTTAAATAGGTTAATGCCACCAAGATGTGTCCTATTTATTTCATTATATCCTATAATAATTGTGTTTGTACAAGATAAATCACTGTGTATATCCAAGATTGGGGATAAAATATGTTGTAAATATATTCATGCATGAACCATTATCTACATAACTTAACTATTTTAGGATTTAATGTAAAACCCTACATAAAAAAAAGAGTTGAGTATGTAAATCAAGGAATAAAATACTACAGTATCAATAGCTACTGATTTGTACAATAATTAATTTTTTTTCTTAGCCCTATAAATATCAATGAATTGAAAAGGATGTACCGAGCTAGAAAATATGACTAAAATAGATAAGTGGAAGGCTTAAAAGTGATACATAAGTAGGGTAGAGTGTCATCATCATAGAATATATGTTGAATCCCTCTTAGAATTGTATCATAGCCCTCTTTGCCAATAACACACTTCATTATTGACCATGTGAATATGAAGTAGTGAAATTTGGGGCAAACCTTTACTTTATTCTAAGAAGCTTGTACCTATGTGACCAAGACTTAGATCATCATTTGTGCTTCATTTTGATTGATTTCATTATAGAACCTAGCCTCCATGCTTTCTAGGGTTTTTAATAACACAAGTGTAAGAAGAGTGGCATTAGTAGGATAATATGGATGTGACCTCAACACCCTATGTGTTGAGCATTGCCTACATACCAATACCTTGAAAGGGGATCAATCCAAATGTAGTTCTCCCAATCTAAGTGCTAGTATAAGTTAGAGTGAGGATAGTATGCCTGAGTATGAATGTTAATTTGAATTCTTTGGGTGTGACTTGAAACTAAAAATCTTAATAAAATAGAGCTTTGGGTTATTGTAGATGGATGTATGTAGAAATAGGGGTAAATAGGAATCAATAAACTTAACTTACATAATTATTTTTTATCTTGTTCATGATAACTTCCATCTAAGGGATAAATGAATGAGAGTGGTCTTTATATAGTGTTATGGTTCTTATCAAGACATAAAATGAGTCTAGGCCAACCCTAAGATGCTTTGAGACATGGAAATATATCTGTTAGGGGTAAAATAAGCTAAAGGTCAATAGTGTTGTCCCCTTTTCCAATAGTGCATTGTGCTACATAACAAAGGGGCCAAAATATTTTCCAAGTGGTGGAACATGTGAAAAATGATTGGGGATGCCTAGGTGATGGCTCAATACAACCTTTGGTATATCTAGGTATGAGTTAAATGCACATAAAAGTTAGAAAAGGATCAAAAGAGTCCCTAAAATAGGTCTAGGTCTAAGTTAAGGATAGGGTGGTCTCAAGTCACACCCATTGCATTAAATGAAATTTTAAATGACTTCATCCCCCCCGCCTTTATTCTATAATTTTAAAAAAATTAAATGACTAGGATAAAGGAAAGAGAAATGTACCTAGACTTACCTAAGAGGTGAATCCCATGAATGTGGGTCTGATTTTGTGAACTATGATCCATTACATCTCCTATAAATGAAACATATATAAATTAGTCCTTAATAAATATTAAAATCAAAGGCAATACTAAGTAAAGAGATGTGAGAGAGAGGAAAGGAATGAATACACCTCATTAGGTATGTAAACCAATGTAAAAACCTAGTGACATCTTGTGTGTGCATGTATATGGTAATCAAATGGTGAATAGCTTGGATTGGGTTGATGGATTTCCTAATCCCCCTATGTGGGTGGATCAATAACTCAATTTAGCCTTGACTCTATCATTACCCACCCCTATTTGATGGATCATAATAAATGAATAACTTGGATTGGACTGATGAGTTATCCAACCCTCTCATGTAGGTGGATCAATAACTCAAGTAGGATTTAACTCCATCATTTCCTACCCATGTGTAGTATATGAATCTAAAAAATAAATTATATTATGTAATTAAAACTATGTAATATGGCTCTAGGCCACACAGAAACTCTAAAATGTCAAAAGGCTCAAGGGCTACTCAAGAACTCCAGAATATAAATTAACTCTAAACCACTTAGGATTGCCAACTGCTATAAACAAAATGAGGCATCAATTTGGTATAGTCTTGTTGAAAACCCAATGCATATGATGTTTTAGGTATAAAAAATGGAGAATGACATGGAGTTGTTATTCCATATGATATAATCGGTACAAAACTAAGCATATGGAAATAATTTTCCATGCACATGCCCCTAATTTTGATATATGTGCATATGGATTCTAGACTGAGTCATAGTAATCTATGTTTTTTCATATATGAAACTAAAATGGTAGTGATCATGTCATGCATGATGCTCCCAATCTAATCAAACCTATGTAATTCTATGTAAAAATTGAGTATATATTGAATCTATCTAATAATATGTGATTAAGACTATGAAAATCTGAATTGTACCTATTGTACATATTTGACAATTTCATAATCTCATGCTTTTGAGCCTACTAGTCAATAGTGTAGTGGGTGGACTATAGCACACTAGGATTCTATTACTATACTATGTTATTATCCAAAAATGATGTTTATAAGGGAAATTCAGATTGATCTATGTGTGACTATGGTTTACTATATTTTCTTGAGTTTGAGCTCTGTAATCTATGTCTACATAGTAAAAACTATTTTTTTTGGTGCACTAGGATGGATTAGTCTCTGTGACAAACCCTTATGAATTCCCCCTCTTTTGATGGGATTTTTTGAACCTCTGTAATAACTTTCCTCAAAATAAAATATATGCATCATGTATGTTAAACTAAAAATATGATATGTGCATGATAAATCAATATAATGTTGTCAATGTATGATGTATGTTAGATATAGAATTCACAAGGTTGTCAAGATATATATAACAATGTAACAATGTATATTAACATTAAATCTAATTATTATATGAGTAAACTAATAGGGGGGATGGGGCTTGATGTCCATCAATGCACCCAAGGAGGAAGGGGAGATGCATGGGGTCCTATGAAAATAATAAGCAAGAGACAAGTGTCATGGTCATAATGCATAAATGAAAGCATACATATAAACACATGAGGAATGCAAAGTAGGCCAAGGGGACACAATATAAGGTACATGGGCACATGTCACTAAGTATGAGAAATAAATTCATATAATGGCATGTTCAAATGTCCACATATACAAAGAGAATTCAAGGTGGGAATAGAGCCACATGGAAGGACATGTTCAAATGTCTACATACATAACAAAGAATCACACACAAGGACATGGGCACATTTCCAAAGAATATACACAATGAAAGGAATTATATTAGATCCATAGAATAATGGCTTATTCAAATTCCCTTGATTATATGTAGAAGCAAAGAGACACAATCACATCTAGACTAGTAAATCTAGAAATGAAAGTTTGCATAAGCATGTGGTACAAATACATATAAGAGTAAATATGTACATAAGTTGAGTCTATATTAGTAGTATTAGATAAAAAATCAATGTTGTATAGGATGATAAATATCAAGATATAATCAATGATAAATATATGATATGGATTATAGAAAGATATAATTTTCCAAATTGGAAGTTGTGTGTATGATGCCCCCAATGGGATGATATGTCAATGTTAAATATTTGTATGTGTGTATGTGTTTTGAATGGGAAAATAATAACAAATATAGGTCTAGGTGGAGGATCATAGTCATATAGTAATCTAGAAACACTTGAAGGGAATAAGTGAAGCATGTATGTATGATAAAACTGACTACACTAGCATATATAGGATATGTATTACCTAAAAAATAGAAGGAATGTAAACATGGAGATGCATACAATCTAAACTTTGTATTTTCTAAACAATTTTTTAATGTTTTTATATTTTATAATAATAATCTATGTATAATCAACATGAAAATGAAACTATGTACAAGGAGTAAGATAAAACAAACTATGTACAAGTAATAGGAAACATACTAAATGATGAGTCTTGCAAGATACTCACTATCAAAGTGACCTGTATCAAGTAAAGGAAGAGTGACTGGATGTAGTGTGTGAGGAAGTACTAATATCTAAGAATTGGATGTACTAAACAATTTTTAGCTAAAATTGACTTCAAAGTGTGGCTATGAATCTGTAGAGTTGACTGAACTAGCTTGTGAACTATGGGGCTCTTGGGGACCCATCTAGTGGAATAAGTTGTAAAAGGTGTGGATTTTCTATTAGGAGTGTTGTTGGCACTCAATACCATTGATATATATGGGGATGGGCTAGAAAGAGGCTTTATAGATTCCATAACATGTATCTAATACATGGGTCTCTCTAATAAAGGTCTCTATGGGATAATGTGTATACATGGTAATGATGTAGAAGTCTACCTCACCAAAACTTGTGGCTCAACTAATATCTAATGTGTGCTAATAGAATATGTGTTTGGAGCTATTAATGGTGACTATTATGTAATTGGTTTTGTATTAGGTAAAGGATATTCATATGTAGGGCCCCAATTGTAATAACCTAGTTAAGATATACTCAAGGCATCTATGTATGATGGAGGGGATGTATTGTAGATATTGTATCCAAGGCATACCCAAAAAAATATCAAATGTTATGGTATTGGGTACAACTATGAATCTGGTGGCCACATGTGTAGGACCAACCTATAATGGAAGTATGATCTCCCCAATGGACATTGAAGACACAAATAATTGTATCTATCAGAGAAATATCATGATCTAAATAGCCCAAGTGATATAAAAGTGTAATAATACACATATTAATGCTTAACCTATTATCAATCATGACACTCTTAATAAGATGAAGATAAATCTAAACTCATACAAAGAGTGTGTATAAATATGAGTCATCATCAACAATATCCTATTCTGATAAAGTAATAAGAGGCCTAACTAGAACTATATTATGATACACACCAATGATATTATTTAGAGGGTATGTGTCCATCATATGAGTATGATAGAATGTTGGTGGTGGATGTGCCTGATAAGTATATTAAACACCTGAAGTGTCTATTATCTCATTAACCACATATTTTGGAAATGGATTAGAAAATATTTTCATTAATTTTTATTCAATTTATTATGCTTTGAGTGTTTATTTAGGATTTCTCACATCAATGATAATATATATATCAAATCTTGGATCTTATGTCATAAGCTGATGCATATATTCATACTACTATGACCAGGGCACCTATGATAATCATAAAATGTATTGGAATCATAATTATAAGGAATAATCCTAGTCATATCAACCTCTTTGATGTGAGGGAGAGATATGACAT
The DNA here is from genome assembly GCA_037957365.1 of Torreya grandis. Classification (NCBI taxonomy): domain Eukaryota; kingdom Viridiplantae; phylum Streptophyta; class Pinopsida; order Cupressales; family Taxaceae; genus Torreya; species Torreya grandis. The sequence goes on from JARHVA010001319.1 coordinate 2,852,957, forward strand.
TGTATTCTAAAATTCACTAGAGAACCTGAGCTTACAATTCAATAATATTCTTAAAAGGTCTCCTTGGAAGAACTGATAAATCTAGACAAGGAGCTAGCTTTGAGGTTATGTTGACTGTTGTCTTTTTCTCATTCTTTTTTTAATAGGCCTTGGATTATATGGGAGCTTATTTGAAACTCTTATTCATTGAATTTGATCTAGATGTGTACTTTAACTTGGCCATGGATAGAAATTTGAATCCATGTTACTTCATTGTATGACATAGATATGTAAATCATGGAAACATTTTTAATAATATTGATTCATGTAATGTTGGTAATAAACTTTACTTTAATATGTCTTGGAGTTCTCTATCTACCATGGGGCTATTCATCTTTGCTAATACAATTTTATATCATGAGACATATTTAGGTATTGGCTCATTATATCTTTGTTATAGTTGAGTAACTTGAGCACAGGAAACTTTATCACTAATGTTGATCGAAAAATGTGCCAAAAACATATATGTAAGTGGATTAAATGCTATAATGGATTGATTAAGGATATCATAGAACCATTATAATACATAGTATTTTAAATTATGAGGGAAAAACTTAGTCAAGAGTCAATCATTGGACATGTAGTCCAAATATGTTGCATGAAAATCACATAGATAATGCTCTAGGTCACCCTTCCCATCATATAGAGTAAGCTTGGGTGACACAAATTTGGACAAAAAAGGAGTTGTCACTATATTTTGTGCCAATGGTGTATGTAGGAGAACATGAGAGTCTAAGGCATGTGATGGTCTAGTGGCACCCTCTTCAAGATGTAACACCTTGGCCTATAGATAATAGTTCTCTTACCTAAGGGATTGCACATCTAGAGAGGAAAGATGTGTATTAATGAGGTGTTTCCACTGGTGAGAGTTGGTTTGTTATAGTAGGTTGTAGAATCTGAGTTTCCCTCATAGTAGGTGTGATAATATTAGCATCTATGGGGTTAGAGTATTGACCTGGAATGGACTTTAAAATCTCTTATTAAATAATATAAATAAGGTGATCTTACTTATTTGAATGCTTATAAATGAAAATTTTCAATTGTCTCTTATCAATCTCATCAAATCAGTTATTAAATTCTACCATTGTAGGTTAGAAAGTAGGAAAATAAAAAGTTATATAGTTTAAACCTTTAAATAAATTAAATCTATGAAAGATTACAGAAATAAAATAATGAATTAGATTTGAGAGTTTGATATTAATAATTTGGCATAGAAAATAAAAAGATACAAACCTTAAGAGCATATAATGTTAGGATTTGGGCACTATTCAAAGTAAGCTGGGTTCACCAAATGGTTTAACTATTTTGGGAATTAATGTAAAACCCTAAGTAGATAAAAGAGTTGAGTATGTAAATTAGGTAATAAAATACTAAAGTATTAATAGCCACTGATTTGTATAATAATTGATTTGTTTATTTAGCCTATAAATAACAATAAATTGAAAAGGGTGTACTTATCTAGGAAATATGATTGAAACATATAAGTGGCAGGTTAGAAAGTGATACATAAGTAGGTTAGAGTGTTGTTAGTAGAGAATATGTATCATAAACCTCTTCATATAGTAGTGAAACACTCTTTTCCAATAGTGTATTATGTTATTTACCTTTTGTGCAGTGTTTTTGACCTTGTGCAAATGAAGTAGTGAAATTTTGGGCAGACATCACTCTGTTATGGAAAGCTTATACCTATGTGACTAAGACCTGGATCATCCTATGTTATTTATTTTGATTTATTTTACTATGGATACTTAATCCCCCATGCTTCCTAGGGATTTGACAAATAAAAGAGTAAAAAGAGTGAAGTTAGTATGGTAGGTTGGACACAACCTCAACACCCCATGTGTTGAGCATTTCCTACATAACAATACATAAAAAATGGATCAAGATCGATGTAGTTCTACCAATCTAAGTGCTAGTGTAAGTGAGAGTGATGTTAGTATGCTTGAGTATGAATTACAATTTTAATACTTTAAGTATGGCTTAAAACTGGAAAACTAAAAAAAATTGAGCTCTAGGTTGTTGTAGATAGATGTATGCAAAAATAAGGGTAAATAGGAATCAATAACCTTAATTTGCACAAATATTTCTAAGCTTTTTCATGAGAATTGCATGTAGTCATCTAAAATATCATTTAATACAAGGAGTGTCATTTGAGACCAACCTATCCTTAGCTTAGCCCTAGACCTATCTTAAGGCCTCTTTTGATCCTTTTTTAACTTATATACACAACTAGATCATGCCTAAATATACTAAACACCACATTAATCCATCACCTAGGCATCCCTAATCATTTTTCACAAATCCCTACCACCTAAACAATAGTGTGGCCCCTTTGGTCTATAGCACAGTGCACTATTAGTAAATAGAACATCGTTATTGACCCTTAGCTTCTTTTTCCCTTAAAAAATATATTTACACTCCCTAAATCATCTTAGGGTCAGCCTAGACTCATTTCATGTCTTGACAAGCATTATAACACTATATAAATATCACTCTCATTAATTTATCCCTTAGATGGCAATTCTCATGAACAAGATCAAAAATAGTTATGTTAATTAAGGTCATTGATCCTTATTTATCCCTATTTCTACATACATCCATCTACAACATCCCAAAGCTCAGTTTTACTTATATTTCTAGTTTCAAGTCACACTCAAAGCATTCAAATTGGCATTCTTACTCAAGCATATTAGCACCACTCTCACTTGCACTAGCACTTATATTGGGATAACTACATTGGGCTTGATCCCCTTTCAAGGGATTGGTATGTAGGCAATTTTTGACACATGGGGTGTTGAGGTCACGTCCAACCTACCCTACTAACACCAATTTTCTAACACTTGTGTTAGCCAAAAACCTAGCAAACATGAAGACCTAGTGTTTCATAGTGAAATCAGTTAAAATAAAGCACATATGAGGATCTAGGTCTTGGTCACATAAGTACAATATTCCCATAATAGAGTTTAAGTCTACCCTAAATTTTACTACTTTATTTACATAAGGTTAATAACACTACATGGAAGGTCAATAGCATAGTGCATTATTAACAAAGAGGACCCCACTACTATTTGAAGAGGGTTTTGACACCTGTTATCTAATGATGACACACTACCCTAATTCTATATCACATTTTAGCCTACCACTTGTCTATTTTAATCATATTTTCTAGTTAAGTACACCCTTTTCAATTCATTGTTATTTATAGGCTAAGCAAACAAATTGATTATTATACAAATCAAAATTTTTTGATACTATACTATTTTATTCCTTGATTTACATAATTAATTATTTTATCTACTTAGGATTTTACATTAATTCCCAAAATATTTAAATCACTACCAAAATTCCATTTGTTAACCTAAAATGTGCATATATGTAATGAATAATGGGCATACGAGCATTTTTTAAATCTTCATTTAGAATCTCATGGCTGTAAAACATAATCGAAGGATGCCTCTTATGTGTATCATTGACCATACATACAAATCCATAAATTTTAAAACCATTACAAACATGTGTAGGTTTCTTTTGAGGTATCATACGATTATTATCTGGGTTTTTAGATTTGGTAACATGATTTTGAAAAGGATTGGGAAATATTTTTATATGTTAATTAGGTTGGTAAAAATATTAATTCAATTTATTATTGTGATTATCTATCTATATTTGGTTGTTTTCTATCAAGTATAAATTATTATGTTTCAAAGTTATACATTTATTTGTATGATGATTAGAGAGCATATGATAATTGTGGTATGCATTAACATAATTAGGTAAAGGTCATGATGAGTCCCATTATCTTTAGGGAGATAAATATATCATATTAAATTTAATTAATCATTTAAACACATTATGAGGACTCTCACTTAATCGTGTAAATTCTTTTCATTCTTTTTTCTAGGAAATAACTATTATATTTAATAGTTGGTTTGTTGTATTAATTACATTATTGATGTTTGTCCTAGGTTGGAAAGTATTATCATTAGCCTTGTATTTGAAAGTTTTCTTACCTTGATATTCATCTCCATTATAAGTAGGGGTACTTGTCACGTATTTGATCATAATGACCCCTTAAAACTTGTTCTTATATTTCCTACTTACATGAAAATCTCAGCAAAATATTAGTAAGTATTGAAGGCCACATTGTCTTTAATGGGTTGGATTAAACATTAATATAATATACTTTATAATTCATGATCATGTAATTTTTGAGTCATCATGGAAAGAATATTTTTTAATCCAAGCACATACTAGCTAACATTATCTTTAGGACATTGTTTAGTTTGAGCAATCTGTGAAACTATGACCTTCATGCTAATGCTCATCAAAAAATAAGCAAATAAATTATTTAGAAAATAAGTTATAGAGTGTATATATCCAAATTGAAAATAATAAAACTAATTAACATAATAGTCATTAAGGCTTATATAAAAGAGCTTACTCAATAGTTTATGATTATGTGCAAAGTTGAGACATGAATCCTATAAAGACTTGATATGGAGAGAAGGATCAAATCTACCGTTGAGTAATTCAAACATTAGAGCCACAAAGAAAATAGGAAAAAGATAGGAAATGATCTTAAGATACATTTTAAGGGTTAAATAATATATCATGTGAATTGAAATTATTACTTGGTTTTTGAAACCCTTGGGAAATATATTGAAACCTTTGTTTCATAGCCTACATAGTTTTCATAATTTTTTGAAGGAGTGTGGCTTCAAGAGTTAGAATCAGGGGAATACTATCAACATAAGTTGTAATATGGACATTAGGCCCTTGCTAAACACTATACATATTGAAAGAATATTTAAAATTATGTTAAAATGGTTTCGCAAGTTGAGGATAAATAAAAGAAGAATTATGACCAACCTATCAAGGAAAATTCATTCCAATATGAATAGAAAAAATAGTAGAAGGAATAATAGTAAAATAAATCTAAGATATATGGACATTAGTTGGAATAAGAGGGGAACCTTTAGAAGGTAAAATATTAGAAGCATTCAATTATTTATTATTAGTTGCAACATGTATTTCCTCATGTGTGGTTTCTTTAAGGAGGGTTTTATTTTGTTCATCTCTCAATACATATATCATTGTGTAGACACCTAAATTTGAGATTAGACACTTGGAAACATTATTTTTAATATTGTCACTATTTTTCTAGATCACTATTTTTCCCTCTCTTGATAGTGTCGATAATAGTCAGATAGTTATAGTTACCATAGATGTTCACCTCTATAAGTAGTATCTAGGAACCTCAAACAACTACTTTTAAAATGCAAGCATCTTTCTTGGGTCATCCTAGGCATGTTTCATAAGTTAGTTAAGGGTAAAATATCAAAGATTCATATATAAATACAAGTCAATTCTAAGGCCATACCTATCTAGCATTCATCTTGGTAATTCCTCATAAGCTTTAGAAATCCATTAGCACTCTCTTCAGACACTACCACAAAATCATATGCATCTAAAAACCCCTCAAATTAGTAGCCTTAGAGCCAAATAAAAACACAAATTCAAGGTCAAATTTGAATGTTTTCAATTTTCAAAATCTAAAGCATTGCATTTCATTCTAACAAATAACTATTGAGCGCATGCACACCTAGGTCCATGTTCATAATATTAGAACATAGGAAACACTCAAACACTTATTAGGGAGTGGTTAGGGCTATCCAACCCATTTTTATATTTTTTATATTATCAAATGTGAATGTAGGGTTTCAAGGCAAAGAGAAGTAAAATAATAATCTACACATAGGACCAAAGAGAAAACACACACACACACAATCATCTACAAAGGTAGGCACAATGATCTAAGGTAGAATAGACTCACACAATCAAACCTAGATAGTTATGATAGATATAAGAAGTTATCAGTTGTTACATGGGTCTATACTTCACCACCCATGTCCATGTAGGTTTTTACAATTTTCTTCCTAATTTGAATTGTTATAGAGGTAGAAAAGAGTATATCTAGGAACTGTGACATAGGTAGTGAACAATATAAATTAGAATATCATATAAGTGCCTCTTTTGCTTCCTTTTTGGTCAAATATGTAAATAGTAATTGCAATCAATATCCCTTTTACATTCAAATTTGCATGGTTAATTCCCTATTTACATCATCTAGATTTTAATACTTTTATGTCAATTAAATTATCTAAATCTAAAATAAACAAAAAAAAATTGTGAACCCAATGTGAATTTGTATTTCCTTTAGAGTTGGAGATACCATCCTTATTCTCTCTAAATTTAATTTTTCCATTGAAAAATTGAAACATGAGTTTACTCATGTTCAAAATACTATTTATAATTTTAAACTATAAGGTAAACATTTCAAATGTTCATAACATACTATAACTATAAAGTTCATTTCTAAATTCCAAATTTATTATTTAATATTCTAACAATGGAAATTAAATAGTGTTTTTAAAAATGAGTATATGAAAGTTCTAAAGATTGTATGGAATATGTTTTATGAAGTTGCATTTCCTTATTATCTTATGTATGATATGAAAGTTTTATATCCTTTAGGTTAGAGATATCATCCTTGCATGTTTACCTAAAAAATATCATCAAAGAAAATGAATATCATGAAAAGCGATTACATGAGTTAGAAATATTGGATGAAACATGAACCCATGCTCTTGAACATCTACAATTATTTCAAAATCACATTAAGAAAGTATATAACAATAATATTCGAGATGGATAATTATAAATTGGTAACTTGATACATAAATAAAATCAAAAGTAAACCAATGAAGATAAGGAAATCAAAGGCAAGTTCAAACCAAATTAGTTAGGACCATTTTTAATTATGAAGAAGCTTGAAACAGGGTTTATCTTTTGTCATCAATTTAAGGAAAACTTGTGAAGAACCCTATGAACATCATTCACTTATGTTGATTTTACATGTAAGTATGAAAACTAATAAAGATAAAAAAAATTCAAAAAAATTAAGATATCAAAAAATCAATTACAAGACCTGTGCATGGCATGACTTGGTAGTTTATATGTTCGATTTATGTTATTTATCATATACATGGTGAGTTACATATCCATTTTATACACACATTATTTTCATGGTATACTTGAGTGGGATGCAAATAATATAGGTTACATATGATACATGGGCATTCAGATGTGGGACATTATTTACACCTAGGGGATACCTTTCTATATTAGGGGCGTACTTATACTAGGTATATCTTTATACACTTATCATATTCTATCTTTATCTATTAATCAATTTATCATAGTAGATTGTACATGGTGTGTTCTTGCTTAGACTCTTTAGGGTGTTGTTTCTATAGATACTTTACTTTTCTATACTATATCATGATAATGATTGATTATGTGGATTAACATTGCATGTTCCATGTGTGATTTTTATGTTGAACATGCTTATTAAATTTTATGATCATTGATGTTTATTAAATTGTGTACATTTTTTTCTTTTCATATGATATGTTAGTTTTTTTTATGATCTTATAGTCTATGTCATGGCTATGTTTTTCCCATGTTTGGTCAAATTCAAAGCATGTCATGAGTGATTGTGTGCTTCATGATCATGATGTTGTGGGTGGTTACATATTTGGGTTTATCTAAGCTTGGTGTCATGATTTTTATCATGTATTCTTATATTTTATGTGATAACATGATTCTTCTGATGCATTTTCTATAATTATTATCATTATGATGCTTATTACTACATGCTTAAATGTTATATCTACTTGACATTACACGTATATGCCCATTGCCTTTGATTACATGTTTCACACATACTTGAATGATAAATTTTTATATGATGAAATATCTAATCATGTTTTTATACATGCTCTACATGATCCTATGTGTGTGCATAAATATTTTTTTGTGATGAGTGATTCACAGGCTTCATCCCTTACCTTAAAAGAGGGCCATTTTGTGGGCTTATCTTGGAGATTCAATACATGATACGTAGTTCATATTTTGGGTTAAATTATGTGATTCAAAAGGGATAGATTAAGACATATGTATGGCATTATAAATAATTATGAAGAACATTTGATAGATTTTATGACATTATGAGGCATATTATATGATTTAAATTAATCAAATTCTATAAAATTTATCAGTTTAAGCAAATTGATAGAATTATTATGGCATTCTATATTACTTTGAGATACATGTGGATCAAATTTGAGATATGAATATTATTCATGCAAATAGTTTTCCATTTCTATATTGAATATTGATGGTATTACATAATAAATTTACATCTAAAATCCATTTGTAGATTTTTTTTAGAGTTTCAATTTGCATATGAACCTATTTGAGGGTTCAAAAAAATGAGATATAATGATATTTTAAGTATTTTGGTTGAGGATTTTGTGTTGCACAATGTTTAACCTTAAATTTTTTTGTTTTATAGGTTGAGATTACCTAGATAACTTATTAAAGGGGTATATCTAAATGCATAAGCACATGGGTGATAATCAAATCTAAAGCAGGATAATTGGGTGTTAAACTCAGATATAAAAATACACTAAATTTTTTATGCTAAAAGTAGTAAGTACAACTATTTTAGATATAGAAATGATAAAGAAGTAATGTATTTAGCTTGTTCTAATGTTAATGTAGTTTTGTATTTGGAACAAGTAGGAAGCAGACTAGAAGATGGTTATGGAATAGTCATTAGATTTTGATTTGGATGCTTTTGGAGTTGCAAACACTAACAGCAGCCTGGGATGGTTGCATCAGCACTAATGTATGAACTATATGTAAGTGTCCTATATAAAAAACCTATTAGAAAAGGATGTGACTACTTGGATACTTTTGGGTTTCACTTAAACTTCACTCTAGTTCATTCATATCTAGGTCATGGAATATCACTCTTCATGAATTTGTAAAACCCTAGTTATTGAACTTCATAGTGACCTTGAGGGAAAATGGGTTAATGGGCACATGGTGTTGAGCTGACCCTAAATACACTTCTATCAGTGAGTATTGCTTACATAGTCAATACTTTGAAGAGGGACTTAAATTGATGTAGTTCTCCCCTATTTGTTCACTTATATGTGAATTATGCAATATGTGCAAAGCAAGTAAAACAATAACCTAGATTGTAACTTGGATAATATAGCCCTTACTCCTTCAGTACTTTAGACTTATAGATGTGTAGTACATATGAATGGTATGAAAATAGGAATAAATAAGGAATATTTTCTCAATTGAATAATCTTTGAATGCTCTTTTGTCTGAATGATAGGTCTTATAGGTGAGGAATGAATGAGGGTTAATCTTATATTTCTATCAATCCCTTTGGGTCTCTCATTAAATCACTTAAGTTAACCATTAATATACAATTCATTTGCAAATTATATGACTTTAAGGCACTAGACACTTGTGTTGGGGCATGATACTAGTGTCAACATAGGGGGTCTATCCTAGATGTTAGTATCTAGGGAGAATGAAATTAGATATAGACTCAAAAGTTGTAGATATGGAAGATAAGTAGGTTTTAAGCATTCTAGTCAAGATAGAAGGCCTGGGTCATAAACATAAATCTAGTTGGACTAAGAAATAGGCCAAGGGGCACAAGATAGAGTATATGAAAGACTTTAGAAAATGGGCAATGTCCATAATTAAGAGGAATAACCAAGGTCCAAGTTTGACAAGTGTATAAGATTGATGTGCTATATAATTCAAAAATAGTGTCTAAATTTCCCCCCTTTAATATAGTAATGAAATTTCTAGTTTAAAGGAAATGAATACATACCTAAGTGTGTATAACACACCATGTATTTACATAAGCCCAACTTGAGTGCTTTTTTGGTGATTGAACTAAAACTGATATCATGTTACAGTGTATAATTAGGGTATAATCAGTGCATATAAATTATAATTTAAACTATTAAAAGATTAAAATTTGAAAGAGTAATATTTAGGACTACACATATTTATCGATGTAACCTCCTCTAATTACAAGTTTGTTTTAAAATATGTATCATTGTAAAGCTATAAAATTGAGATTAGGAAAAATATATAAAAATATATCAAATACACACACACACACACACACACACACACACACACACACACACACACACACACACACACACACACACACATATATATATATGTATGTATGTATGTATGTATGTATGTATGTATGTATGTATGTATGTATGTATGTATGTATTTATGTATGTATGTATGTAGAGAGAGAGAGAGAGATTGGAAGGCACATGCTCCCAAACTTGGTGAAAAGGTGAGTTACTACTCGACAGTTGAGATTAGGTCAACCATATAGCCCAATGATACTTATAACTTGGTAATTATAAATGATACAATCAATTCCAACCTTAAAATATGTCAAAATTAAGTGATTTAATCACCTCAACCATGTCAAAAAGTTAACCAACTACCACAATATATTGGCTTAATATAGTTTGTAAAATTCCACCCTGGGTATCAGTACGTAAAATTACATGATATGGTAATAGTCTATAGAAGAGTTTTGAAATATAAAATTGACATTGAGTTTTTAAATATTATGCATATGTTTCATAACATATACACCTTAGATATGTCTCATGTTGAAGCTATGTATAACAATGGTACCATTCTATATAATTCTACCACAACTATGAATCTAAATTTATATAACTATATGCTTTAGATAATTTAAAAACTTTGTAAGTGTGGAAAACATGTTTCCAAATCATTACCCCACTATGTATAGATAAATATGAAAACTAAAATAGGTACCAATTTGGATAATGTTTTTTCAAAACATGCCCCCACTGTAATATAAATATGTTCAATATTAAACAACTATGGAGAACATGGGTATACACATAATATTTTTAAAACTTTATTAATTATTGATGTGTTATCTCTTGTAAAAACCCACCAAGTTTCAATCTCTATGAGTGCACACCTTAAAGGGTGAACCAAGAAAGGAGTGGGTAGACCATTGGTGTTTCACATGTTTTTTGTTCCCTATACCACCACTTACAACAAAAACCAGTCTCTCCTATACATTTCCCTAATATTTGACACCTCCTTCACACACTCCTCCAAGAAATTTACCACATCAAATAGACACTACCTAAGCCAAAACTTTTTTTTACCATCCTCAAAACTCAATCAATTGGTTTGACCCTATTTTTGGAAATAAACATGTTATAGGACTAAGCCAGCCCAGTTGAATTAGTTTGGAACCTAACTACTTTATTTCCTAAATAACTTGGTTGACTAGGTTGATTGTGTCAACTAAAACACAAAAAGGGTTTAGGATTATATTAATATATATTAACACATCCTTAAACCCATTTTAAGATATATATATATATAGAGAATCATTCATTTTATCTTCTTTAAGATCTGCTCTTCCACCATTCTACTTGAGGAGTCATTGCTTAGGGTTTACACTTGAAGATAAGAATCTTGTCTTATGGAAATGTATTGGATGCATAGGATAAGTCTTATAGACTAGATTTGAATTATCTTTATGATCCTTATGAACCAAAACAACCTCTTTCAAAACACCATTAGTCAAGGGAGAACTTGAGTCTTGATGGGTTCATCTTTAAGGTAAGTATTCCTAAATCTTATTCCTCTATTTTGGTATATAGAAGTAGCATAAGTAATGGCTTATAAATGTATTTATCTCTCGGTTTATTAGGATGAAATCTCCATTGACTTGAGTATAGTTATTCTTTTTGTGTTTAATTTCATTTTTATTATCCCCCATTTGTGCCACAAGCTTTGATGAGCACTAGATTAGATTTAATTTATTAATTATTTTCTTTGTTAGAAAATATAGGACCTAATTAATGTTATTATGTGGTATTTATTGAATAAAGGATTTGGAACCCTATCTATTGATATTGTGTGGTAAGAGGCCCTTTATTTAGGTCTAATAGATCCATATTATTCATGACCCTAATTGTCTAAATGTTCTAACTGGCAGAAGGGCTAGTTTGATCTATCTTCTTCGAACTAGGATTGATTTGTAGATCAACATCACTTTCTATTGTATACATTCTACTGAAATCAATGTGAAATAACCCTTAAAAGTTTTTCTTCACATTTTCATTTATTTTCATTTCTTATTTATTTCATTTTTATGTCACTGGATCAAATATGTCAACTTAGTCTAACATTTTGTGCACATGTTTTAACACACAATCAATCAGATTGACTCTATTTGGGTTTGTGCAGTTTATCTTCAATTATAGACAATTGGATCAATTTGATCGACTTAGTTTACTTTTTTGCATATATGTATTTAGACTTAGTCAACCCAATTGAATCTTTTATCAAGTTAAAAATATTCATCTAAATGACATAATATAAAAATATAAAATTCATCATCATTAAAATCATCAGGTTCATTTTCACCAACTTAGTCAATATTTTTTTCATTTCAACCCTATTTTTCATAATTTTTAGTCTATAAAACTTTAACCCTATAGTAAACTAAGTCACCTAGATGGACTTATTATTATAGTTTTATCTTTCTTGGGAAACTTTGTTGACTTGTTCAACTATGTTTCTTTGTCCCTTTCTTCAATATATAGAATCAACCTCATCGATTATGTTCTATACTATTTGCATACTCATTTGACCCAATTGACCTAATACTCTTTAGTAAAATTGAATTAACTCATATTACTAGTAATTAATTCATCTTTCATTTTATTGTTTACTTAGTTAGAGTAGAACACATGGACTAAATAGGAAAGTTCAATTTATCGATTTAGTCATGTTGATTTTCTTTTATTCACATACTTCTAAACCATAAAATATAAAAAAACATTAAAATTTTTTACCCAAGGCCTACCTATTTATATTTCATCACCAAGGGGGAAGCCAAATCAATTTTTGTCCAAGTATAAATATGTGGTTGATGGTATATATTGGCAAAGCACTCGACACCTTTATCATTATAGGATTGTGAAGTGAGGGGGTAGGCCCCAATACCAATCTAGTACTATCACCAATACATATCCCTTTTAGCCTTAACAATATGAAACCATCTATATCTTACCTTTATAGTTCCTTTTTAAATCCAAAATCCCTATCACATTTATTTATAGAGTTATAATTTAAAAAATGCAAGAATGATAGCATAGAATAACATTTCTAATTTTAGTATTGCTGATTACTATTTGATAATTATATGTTGTATTGTAAAACTTGTATTGGTATAAGGTTTATGTTTTGTGTTGGAACTAGATCAACTGATTTGATCTAGTTGCCTATGTGCTTATTTCAATTTCATTGTCAACTAACACTAGATCATCTAGGTTCATAACTATTAAAACCTATCATTATCCTTAGACCATAGTTGAATCAATCTACCGTGTCTCTTACAATTTTTTTTACCCTCGAAACATAGTCAACTCACTTGATTGTGTATCCTACAACTTCCTTCCTACAAAACATAGTCATTTTGTCTGACCCAATATCTTACAAGCTATTCTATTTTTTATTACTATAGAACATAGGTGATTCAGTTAACTTAGTCTCTTATAGGTTGTTATTCTTACCTTCTTTCAATATGTATTTAATTAGTTCAACTATGTAAGTCCTGGCTAACTTAGTTCATTAAACTAATAAATTCATAATTATGTCTTTTTTTAGATTCCAATTATTCTTAAAAACTACATAATTAAGGATTTAGATCAGAACCTCACTTCCATTATTACTTCATATGAAACTATTGAATTCTTTCCTTCATGTCCTCCTAATCTTAAATCATTTACTACATAATGTAATATAGTTGTGGTTATTCATCCTATTCCTCCTCCTACTACCATTGTTGGGAATCCTCCACCCAATAATCCATCCCCTATTACTAAGGAACCTTTCCAATCATTTTATCCTAACATTTATTCTTATAAACCTCCCCAAACTCACAAGGGAACATCTAATTCAACCAATTTTAACACCACCCACCCTCCCTTGAGTCTAGAACAACTTAAGAAGAGATTTCCACCCTCTAAACCCATAAACTTTGATCCTTATAAACCTCCTCCAAAATGGTACAATACTAATAATTTTTATTGTTAACATGCTATGATAGGTCATTCCCATGATGTTTGTCATGATTTTCACCATTTTTTTCTTTTTTCCTTGCTTGGTCCACATTTCAATCTTGATACTCTAAAAAAACAATGTTATCAAGACTATATTTAATCATCATAAATCTAATCTAAAGAATCACATCAACATCATCTACCTAATGATCAACAATAATTACCCCATACCTCTACCTCATCTAATAGTTTTATCTAGACCATAGTTGAACCTTATTCCTACACTAATAATGAAAGTATAGCTAGCATGAACAACTTAAAATAGGTAGTTGCATCCATCACACCTTAACCCCTTAGGTCACATGAACCAATGGAGTGCCTAGTTGAAATTCTCACTCCAAATTGCATAATAAATGGTCCTCATTTACCCTATAGACCTCTTCATACCTATCCTATAAATTTTATTTCAATTTCACCACCCTTAAAATATAACAAACCATCACATTTAACTATCTCCCATTGCATCATAAATACCCATGTAATTCACTCTAATTATTCATATTGACCTCACTCCACATCATATGTTGGGGCATCTTATGATGTCCATCCATATATCACTCCAGACTTTGGGGCATCTTGAGATGCCCATCCCTATATCTAGTTACCCTTTGGGGCATATTACGATGCCCACTCTTATTCTACATTGCATAATAAAAAGCAAATTCAACTTCAAGAAACATTTTGAGACACATAAGCTTGTATTTCATATGTTCATCTTTGATATAGACATTAGCATAGATTTTGCTTGTTATCTTTGCCTTGTGTTTCTTTGTTTTTGTGAACTATATTTCATTTAGTTTCATTTTACTTACACCACTTTTTCCTTTGGATTTTTTTGTTTTATTTCACTTTATAGTTTTTGAGTTGCATTTTAATACCTCAAATAGGACCAAGTCATCCTCACAAACACATTTTAATAGCACCATTATTTCTTATTTGGTTCCTTAGTTTTTTTTCACATTACATTTGGCATTTGTTTCCATATTGGTTCTTAGATATCTCTTCAATTATTATCTATTTATGTCATAATTTGCCTTAGTAGCTTTATGATTATTTGACCCTCATTTACTTTCCCCCATCTTTTAGGATGACCATTTACATTCCCACTTTTTGGGATGACTACTAATTTCGTTAGTGTGTTTGCTAGATATTTTATATGTTAGTATGAATTTTTATTTACATTACTTTCATATCATAGCCCCATCCCTTTCATATCACTATTCTACCTCGTTATGATTAGATACGAGCATATTCATCATTGTGTCACTTACTACATGGATGGATCTCTCATGATCTTCATCATTCCCTTACTTCCTTTCATTTGAAGCACACATTGGTCAAATTTGAGATTACACACTTATTTCTATGCAAGTCTAGGAGTCTTTAGACATCTTGGTTTTTATTTCCCTTTCTCTAGTGACCAAGCATAAGATCTCTTGTGTTTGTCACATATTTCACTCATTTTTAGTACTTAGAATCTGTATGGAAGAGGAGGAATAGAAAAATCCAAAAGAGTTAAAAGTTAAATAATAAAATAAATAAAATGCAATGGTTAAAAGGAAAAAATAATCTTAAAAGTTATATCACACCAAAATACATGATCTCTATATTTGGCACATATCCTATTCTAATCGAAGCTCAAACTCCATAGTTGGCCTCATGATAGAGTTGAGGTCCATTTGGGTGTGGTAGGCTAGTAGACTAGGGTAAGAGGTCTCATTATATCATATACTATCTATTGCCACCTACTTTATTATAAAAGTACCCAATCTCTATAGTAGACTGATAACTCTATAAGGGGTCCTGAGGAATAGGTAACATGTTATGGGAAGGTACGTCCATTTTACTTTTCATGCATATAACCTTCATGGGATGATCTATGTACTTCACTTGTTAATCCAAACTTTATGGTCATGAGTCAAAGTGTAATAAGTCCTTATTGTTAATATTTCTTAGCCTTTCTCACTTACCTAGTGTGTCTCATTATTTCTAAGTATGTTCACATCAACCATGTGGTGCCTCACATTCCTTATTTACATCATATTTTTTTGATATTCCCTTTGTTGGATATTTCTTCTAGTTGATCACATCCTTGATCACCTCTACCTACTTAAGCCTCTTGGTCTATAGTTTGTGAGTTACATTGTAATTCTTTGTATAGGACTAGGTTTTCCTCACAAACATCATGTACACTATTTACTTTCCACACCATTTCATTGTCATTCTAGTTATGTCATTAGTTATTTATGATTTCTTGTATTGTATATTAGAACAAGAACTAAGTTTGATTTGTCATCCTTTATAACTTTGGATTCATCTATCTATCATATTCTTGTGTGAATTTTTGTGGATTTAAATTATCTTACATATGAAATTTTACATACATGTTTTTTATTTATGTTTGACTTGACATGCTTATCTTACATGGGGTTATCTTTCACTTGATTACATATCTTAGAGTTTTCTTGCATTGATATTTCATTTTTTCCATTTATGTTTTACAAGCTTCCCAATGTGATGTAGTATGTTATAAATTCCTTTTTTTCATTCATGTTTTACATGCTTCCCAACATGATTTAGTATGTTCTACATTAATTTTTTATCATTTATGTTTTTCATACTTTCCAACATGATTTAGTATGTTATACATCCATTTTTTATCATTTCATGTTTTACATACTTCCAAACATGATTGAGTGTGTTCTACATTCATTTATCATCATTTTATCATCTACAAGCTTGGTTATTTGGTCCTAACTTATCATTTATCACCCTGGATTACCAAATTTCTAAGTACATGAAGCCTACACATTTTGGTTATCTTGAATTTCCTACATTTATTTGTTTTAATATTTAATTTTTGTATTCTTAGGGTTTGTCCAAAGTAGTCTATGCACCCTCCACAATCAAAACTGCAAACACAGTAGATAACCACTCATTGATAAAGGTAATTCAAAGTATGCATATATTACTTATTTATTTCAATTATTTCCTTACTTTTAATTTTTTGCTTAATATTACAATTTAATGGCTTAATATTGTGTGTTGTTGTGTTCTTTTCTCAAAATGCCATCCCATGTTATAAATGTGTGACATGCAATGAGATTCAATTGGGGCATATGTATACACAATATTTGATTCTTTTTCTCTTATAGGAACTCATTGAGTCTCAATCTCTTTGATTTCAAACCTTAAAGGGTGCACCAAGAAAGGGGTGGGAAAACCATTGGTGGTTCATATGATTTTTGTTCCCTATACCACCAATTACAACCAACACAAGTCCCTCCTATACATTTACCTAACTTTTGACACCTCCCTTACACACTCTTCTAATAAATTCACCACCTCAAATAGCCCCTACCTAAGCCAAAACCTCTTTTTACCATCCTCTAAACACAATTTACTGGGATGACCATGTTTTGGGAAATGAGCATGTTATAGGACAAAGTTAGCCCAATGAATAGTCTGAGACCTAACTACCTTATTTATTAACAAATACATCAACTGGATTGATTGTGTCAGGTAAAACTTTAGAAGATTTTAGGGTTATATCCAGCTATATAAACACATCCTTCACCCCATTTTTAGAGATATAGATATAGAATCATTCATTTGCACTTCTTTACGATCTGCTCTTACACCATTATACGTCATGAGTCATTTCTTAGGGTTTACAGTTGGAGATAAGACTATTTTATTATGGAAATGTCTTGGATACATAAGAGAAGTCTTATATCCTAGAGATGACCTTTCTTTATGGTCCTTATGAACCACAACATCTTTCAAATCACCATTAGCTAAGGGAGAGATTGAGCCTCAATGGGTTCATCTTCAAGGTAAGGATTCCTAACTCTTATTCCTTTATTTTGGTAGATAGAAGTATTATAAATAATGGATTATGAATGAATTTATCTCTTCATATATTAGGATTAACTTTAAAGTGATTTGAGTAGATTTATTCTTTACATGTTTACTTTTATTCTTATTATCCCCCATTTGTGCAATAAGCTTTGTTGAGCACTAGATTATATTTAATTAACTTTGTTATAAATCATAGGAACTAGCTAGGGTTATTATGTGGTATTGCTCTACTAGAGTCTTTAGAACCCTCTCTAGCGATATTATGTGGTAAGAAACCCTTTAGTTAGATCTAATAGATCCATATTGGTCATGACCTTGATTATCTAAATGTGCCAACAAGCAGAAGAGCTAGTTTGATTTATCTTATTTGAGTAGAGATTGAATTATATATCAATTTCACATTGAGTTCACCAAAGTGTATATAATTGAAATTGAAGCTGATCTAAAAATCAATCCTATCTCAGAGAAGATAAATCAAACTAGCCCTTTTGTTTATTAGTACATTTAGACAATTAGGGTCTAACCAATATGGATCTGCTAGACCTAACTAAGGGGTCTATTACCACACAATATCACTAGAGAGGTTTCTAAATCCTCTATTTGAGAAATAACACATAATAAACCTATCTATTTCCTATGATTTCGAACAAATTAAATCTAATCTAATCTAGTGTTCACCAAAGCTTATGGCATAAATGGGGGATAATAAACATAAAAGCAAACATGTAAATAATAACTCTAATAAATTTAATTTAGAGGTAATCCCAGTAAATGGAGAGATAAATACATTCATAATCTATTACTTATGCTACTTATATATACCAAAATAAAATAATAAGAGTTAGGAATACTTATCTTGAAGACAAATCCATCAAAGCTCAATCTCTCCCTTGGCCAATAGTGCTTTGAAAGCAGTTGTTTTGTTTCATAAAGATCATAAATATAGATCATATATATGATATAAGACTTCTTATATGTATCTAAGACATTCTCACAAGACAAAATTCTACTCTCTAAATGTAAACCTTAAGCAATGACTCCTCAAGCAGAATGGTGGAAGAAAAGATTGTAAAGAAGCACAAATGAATGATTTTATATCTATATATCTAAAAATGGGGTGAAGGATGTGTTTATAAAGTCATATCTAACCCTAAACCCTTATAAATTTTTAGCTAACATAATCAACTAAATTGACCTAGTTGTTTAGGAAATAAAGTAGTTAGATCATAGACTAAGTCAGTTGGGCTTACTTAATCTCGTAACGTGCTTATTTCCTAGAACAAGGTTAGCCTAATATACTATGTTTAGAGGATGGTAAAAATAGGTTTTGGCTTAAGTAGGGTATATTTAAGGTAGTGAATTAATTGGAGGAGTGTGTAATGGAGGTGTCAAATCTTATAAAAACATATAGGAGGGACTTATGTTGGTTGTAAGTGGTGGTATAGGGAACAAAAATATTGTGAAGAATCAATGGTTTTCCCACCCCTTTCTTGGTGCACCATTTAATGTATACACTCAGAGAGATTGAGACTCGATAAGTTCTTGCAAGAGAGAAAACATCATTAATTGATAAAGTTTAAAAATATTATGTATACAACATGCTTCCAAAGCATACCCCCACTGAATTTGAAAATTTTGAAAAACATGAATATCGTGCCTATATGACAATCCCCCATTTATATTCCCCCATTTTAAGGTGATTTAATAATATAAACTGGTAGTTGCCTCACCTTAAAAGGATAAGAAACCTGAATAATTTGTGAATGTAACCCCATAAGATATAGAAGAACATGTCTAGGTAAAGGTAGCATTAAAGTGCATAGAAAAATGTGATCACATGAAGGCCTAAGATACATGATAAATATCATGGAAATGTATAAATAGTAACATTATAATCTTAACATACAATGGTCCAAGGAGACCACAAATAAGGGGCATGTTCAAATGTTGCACAATTGAAGGGACATGACTTAGTCAAATGTCCATAAAAGTGATAATGACATATTCAAATGTCCAAAAAATCATACATATGCATAGGGGAGATGAAAAAGGAGCATATTAAAATTCTCAAACAAGCATGACAATAATAAGGCAAGACACTCAAGGAAGTGGATAAAATAAATCATAAGCAACCAACATAAACATATCATAGTAGCCTATGGATCAAATGTGTTAGAAAAAAATGTCAAGTGCATAGAATATCAAGTACCCTATGAAATATATAATCATGGATAAAGGCATGTATAAGTACATATAAGATAAAAACATGATAATATAAAGTTACCATATAATAATATAACCTATGATTATCATGGTCATAGAGATGTATGTCCCCAATGTCCATGTGACATGAGTAGAGGGAAGGCCCAACCTCTAAAATAGGAATAAATCATATATCTATATACCCCTACATCACACTTAAGTGGAAGCATGACACATATGTATATGTATAAGTAACTAATATGCCATCCATCAACATAGAACTAACACATAGATGCCAAGGATCCAATAGAACTTGTAGGTGCCAAAAATATTTTTATTTTTTTGAATTTTATTTTTATTTTTTTGGTAATTTTTTTGGAATGTTTTGAGAGACTACTCTATGATCTTATCCAATTTATGGTCATAGGTATCCCCTAATCGATGCCTAACAACCTTAAGTTAGATCTTTTACATTGTTTGCAGCATGATTGTTTAAGTTGAAAAGGTATATTGCACATTCTTCCTCAGGATTTGCATGTGTAGTAGGAGGAGTAATGATATCATTTGGAATATGTATTAATTTGCCTTCATGACAAAAATAAATACCTTGCTGATTTACATCAATTTGGTATAGCCAAAGAATTCCTAGTCTAAGTGCATATGGATATGTGGTAGGCATTACCCAAACCCATGTTTGAATTACTTTAGGACCACCATAAATTGGTATTATTATGTTTCCTAAAGATTATTTCCAACCTCATTTGTTTTTTAAGTTTTTTAAATCAAAGCCAATCATTGTAAACATTTTGAATTATAAGTATTTTTTTATTATAAAGGATCAATATGATTATGCCAAAAAATAAGCACCACCCATGAATAAGGTAATTTTTAAATCTTTTTGGTGTGTATTCTTTTAGTTTTTTTCACTTTGGGATGCTTGAATAGGACATGGACCTTGGATTATCCCTATGTTAGTAATAATTTCAAATTAGTCATACAAAGATTAAGAATACCACAATTTTGTTCATAATGTTCATTTGGTAATTCATATACCTCCTTTGTGTGACGAATAAAACTTTGATACTTAGAAGGGGATATGTTAAGCTCCTTTGGATGAGTAAGGATGAATGAATCATATCTATTCACATCCACATACAAATGTGTAAATGATTCATATTGTTTATGTAATTCTCTTTATTTTAATGGTGAAATAATCCCTCAACTAAAAATAAATTACAAATCCAAATCCAAGGGTCTATATACTAGCTCATATGATGTACTTTTAAAATTGAATAATATAGTCTTAAAGGGATTCATCATCACGTTGTTTGAAATTATGAAAATATTCTAATGTAAGTGCTGGAACCTTGTGGATATTAAAATCCATGAATAAAACATCTTTGAATTGGGAAAAAGTGGTTAAGTATCCTTTGGTAGGCTATATAACCAATTTTGAGCTTCATCATAAATGCTTATATGGAATATTTTTAACAATAGTTGGTCATCGTGTAGCCATGGACCAAAATAATGTACATAGTTAATCATGTGGTCAAATGGGTCCTTATGTCTCAAAAAGAGAGGTGAATCTAGTAATTCAAAATCTTATGGATAAGAATATTCAAGTATACATTGTGCAAGAGGTTGGTTGTTAAATGAAGTCACATTTTCATTAGTATTATGCAAATTCATTTGCATTTAAATTATAGAAAACTATTTTTGAAGATCCTTGATAGTGGTCATCATATACATAAGATATTCCATTGGAACAATGGTTCTTGTCATAGGTGTCATCAATGGTTTCAACCCACCACATTTTTTTAATCGATTCATATGAGTACCATCAACCTTCTATATAACAAGTACAAGTTCATGATCACTAAATTTAGGATATTTTGATAGTGGTATGGTATCTTTGAACTTTGGTACCTTTGGGATATCATTTAAATATATTGAAATGTTGGTATAATTTATTTCATTTACCTTTGGTAAGGGTATAATTTAAACTTAAGGAATATTTTTTAAAGGCATCCTTTTTTATATAGAATTTTTAAATGAAGGTAGTAAAAACCATTGCCCTTGATAAGGGCGATACTATTTGGAAATGTAGGAATTATGGGGGTTTATATCAAATTGATTGAAGGCATATCCCCCTTACAAGTTATTTATAAATCAGTCATAATTTATTTATGCATTTGTAAAAACTTTAGACGATCAAATTAAGGAGCCTCTTGGTCATATGTACCCATTTTTGTGGTAAAATGTGCATGAAGAGCATGTTTAGATGACTTTCCTTGTTGGCAAATCATGGATTTTTATGAAAACCCTGAGCCTTATCAGTTTGTATTATCAAATTTAAGAGATATGAGGTGGGTTATAACTTGTTCATGTTTGCCCAATCTTTGGCCTTGGTATCAATATTTTATAAAATATTGAAGGCTAAAATCATATAATAGTGTAAAAAAAATGTGTAAAGGCTCTTTATCTTCCTTAAGATGGATCAAATCATCTGTTGAAATGGTGAGAGTATAAACTTGATTAGAGGGATGGTAACTACCATCATTCAAAGATTTGATATTTAGGCTTTAACACTTGGAAGAATACAAGAGTAATCAATATCATCTATGATGAAAGAGATAAAGGACACAAATATTAAGATAAAATAGGTAGAAACATCCTAAGTGGTACACTTAGGTAAGAATTGTGTTCAAAGGTTGGGTTCACCAAAATGTTTAACCCTAAAAAAACATTTTGTAGGTTGAAGTTACTTAGATAACTTGTTAAATGGGTATACATAAATGAATAAGCATAAGGGTGATAATTAGATCTACAACAAGCCAATTCGGTGTTAAACTTAGATATAAACATACATTAAATTTCTTATGCTGAGTTATGATAAAAATAGTAAGTACAACTATGTTAGATATAGAAATGATAAAGAAGTGATGTATTTAGCTTGTTATAATGATAATACAATTCTAGATTTAGAATAGGTAGGAAGCAAATTATAAGATAGTTTTGGAATAGTCATTAAATTTTGATTTGGATGCTTCTAAAGCCACATACATAAATGTCAAACTGAGACAGTTATGTTGGCACTATTATTTGAAATTGATGCAAGTGTCTTATATAAAATACCCATTAGAAAAAGATGTGACCACCTAGATGCTTTTAGGTTTGACTTTGCCTTCACTCTGGTGAATTTAAATCTGGGTCATAGACTATCACTTCTCATAAATCTACAAAACCCTATTTTTTCATCTTCATAGTGACCTTGGGGAAAAATGGGTTAGTGGGCATCTAGTGTTGAGCTGACCCCAAAGACCATTCTATCAATGAGTATTGTATATATAGCCAATACTCTAAAGATGGCCTCAAACTAATGTAGTTCTCCTTATGTGGTGGCTTGTGTGTGAATCATGCAATATGTGCAAAGTAAGTACAAAAGTGACCTAGTTTGTAGATTGGAAAATGTAGTTATTAGGTTCTTCCTTTAGTACTTCAAACCTATAGATATGCAGTCTCTATGACTAGTATGGAAATAGGAATAAATAGGTAAAATTTGATCAATTAAATAATCTTTGAATTCTCTTTTGTTTGAATGCTAGATTTTTAGGTGAGGAATGAATGAGGGTTGATCTTTTATTTATATCAATCCATTTAGAGAAGTAACTCACATTAAAGCACTTAGTCTGACCCTTAGGATACATTTCATTTAAAAATTAGATGATTTTAGGGTATTAGACACTTTCATTAGGTTAGGACACTATCATCAACATAGGTGTCTATCCTGAGCATTAGTGTTTGGGGAGAAGGAAAGTAGGTACAAACTCAAAACTTGCAAAAATGTAAGATAAGGAGGTTTTAATAATTTTAGGAAAGATAGAAGGCATGGGTCATCAACATAAGACTAGTCAAAATAAGAGATATGCCAAGGATAACAAGATAGAGTAGATGTGAGATTTTATAAAGTGGGTAAGGACTAGAACTGAGATGAATAACCAAAGTCTAGGTTTGTCAAGTGTACAAGACCAAGGTGTTATATAATTTATAAATAGTGTCTACACACAAATTCTAGAACTTCTCGGTCTTTGATGGGGGTTGAGACATTTATACTTATAAACCTATGATTTTAATAGTTACATCTCATTGGAACATAATCACCCCATGAAATTCTCTAAATGAGTTCAAATAGAGAATTGGTTCACATAGACCCTTAGGTGTATTTGTTCCTTAAACATTCTATTTCAAATAATTTAGTGATCTAAATTATTTCAATTTTTTCACATAAGTAGACATTAATATATGCATGTTTCCATGTAGGTTTTGTATGGAGCAAGCTAGATATTTGGGGCATACATGTCAACATCAACTGGTATTAGATACAAGTTCTACATGGAGTAATTTTTATATCTAGGGGATATCTATCAACATCAAGTTGATTAGATATAAATACCAAATTTGTTTCTTTTATCTTTTTCTTCTAGAATTTTCAATACTATACTAAAAGGGGGTATTCATAAACACCTAAATTTGGTAATAAACACTTGGAAACATCATTTTTGACATATCTTTGGCATGTATGACTTGTACATAAACATTTAACTCTTTACACACTTTATCCTATCTATTACTTATCTATTTTCTTGGCCAGCCCAATTTCATATAATTCATATTCATGATCTCCCTAGTATGTACCAAAACACTCTTTAATTCTAATAAAAATATCATTATATTCTAGATTGTTATTTTCCATCTCTTTATAGTGTTGGAAACAATTAGATAGTTGCAGTTACTACAAGTGTCTACCTCTACCTATATCATCTAAGAACCTCTAACAACTATTTTTCAAATTTATATGTCTCCCTTAGGTTAGCATAGCATGTTTCCTATGTTGTTTATGGAAGGAAATATCAAATAATCATCTGTAAATAAAAAACAAGATAAGGCCATACCTATCTAGCATTCATCATGGAAATTCCTCACAAGCTTGATATAACCATCAACGCTCTCTTGAGACATTATCATAAAATCATACACATTTGAAAACCCCTCGAAGGAGTAGCCCTAGAGCCAAGTTTGAACACAAACATAAGGTCAAAGTTTCATGTTTTTCAAGTATCAAAATCTAAAGCATTGAATTTCATTGTAGTGGATCACATTGACAATACACACACTTTAGGTGGGATAAATATGTAATTTAATCCCCTTCAGAGTATTAGAATTTAGATAACAATCAAATAATCAGTGGGGGTAGTTAGTGTTGTCCAACCAATATTTCTAACCTATTTATCTATTTCTATCTTATGTTAAAAATTTAGATTGGGTTTTAAGGTAAATAGAATAAAAATCAAAATATACGCATAGGACTAATGATAATAAAATGCACATAAATCATCTATAAATGTAGTCATGATAATCTATGGTAGAACAGATCGACATAGTCAATTTTGGAAATTCTAGCAAATAATAGATTATACAAGTTATTTCAAGGTTTTATGACTCATTTGTAGTGTCCACATAGGTTTTGATATTTTTTTCTTGATTTAAAATTTTATAGAGTTATAATATATTATTTCCAAGGGTTGTGACATAGGTAGTGTTGACCAAATTTGGTCTACATACCAAAAATGTGCCTAGTCCAAGAGTCCAGTGGAAGGAGTAGGATCCTGATTAAAGAGTGACCTAATGTCACAAGGAGTAGGTAGACCTTGAGTGGAGATCATATATATTTTGAAAATATTTTGAAACATTTTAAGCAAGCTTAAAGTGTGATATAATTGATCTTCAAGGGATAGGTCTATAGCTACAGATGGAGGATCCAAGAAGGTTTCATGGTGTCTAAAGCATTCAAGAGTATGAACCAGGTTGCACAAGCCTTAAAATAGCATCAGAGCCTTGAAATATTGAACAAAATAGGGGATGTGCAAGTTTAAAGAAACATACTATCACTAGGACATCATAGAGAAATGAATGGACTAGCTATCTTATGCATTTTATAATTCCACTTAAAAAGTATCTCCAACCAATATATTGAATTTTCATGGATTTATACATACTAAGATCATCCTCTAAAATTTTCATGCCCACATGAGTTTTTTAGCTCAAGTTATGGAGCTTCAAAGTTAAACCAGCATAGTAAGACATCACACAAATGTCAAAATAAATCTCAAGTAAAACCCCCCTTTTGAGCCTAAATTTAATGGTGGCATAAATGTTAATGATGGTCACATGAACACCATTTGATAGGAGTATAGACATTAAATTTAAGCTCGTGAAATAGTCATTAGTTTCCAAATAGTGGGTCCTAATAGATCTAATGATTATTGTTAATTTGTACATTATGATCTAATGGTGTGAGAAGAGTAAAAGGTCAAAGAGATCAATAGGTTGACATGTGGCATAAGTGCATGAGGTTGTAGATTGATAACAAGATCATAAAATCAATGTAGGATTGACATGTGGCACCAACTTGGATAGAGTTGATAAGTTAAGGGTAAGATTGATGGCTCTTGCTCAAGCATATAGATCAATATCGATGGTACGAGAAAAGGTTAATATGCTAATAAGCTGAGTCAAATATTGATAGTCAATCAACAAAGTTAGAACCTAAGACATTTTTTATAGAAGTCAATGGGGTAATCTTCAACCCAGGCAAGATAAAAAAATGAATGAACTAGAGTTCAAACAAGCTATGGGTGGAACTATTGGGACCAAGCATTAATAACAGAGTTTCATATAGGTAAAATAGGTTAATTTGGATAAAATATAGGGATCGAAGATAGACCAATGATTATTAAGTAAATTAAAGTAGTTTACAAGTTTCCATGGATACTATGACTATGTCAAAACCAGTAACTATATTGGTTTTCACCTATAGTGGACCTGTGTTCAATATTAAAGCAAATAAAAATGCAAACGTAATCATGTAGAGTTGTATCACCTATCACATGGTCATATTTTTGATAAATAGGTACTGATGGCCACCAAAATCAGATGTGGCATAATTCTATCAATTTTAAGACATGGTCCTTGTTAGTAGATCAAATAGATAATAACATGAAGTTCCAAGAAGAGACATGGCAAGTAAATAAGGGCAATGGGAATTTAATTATTTTACAAAATTTGTTCTTGATTGATAAGGTCATGAGTCAACATCCTTGAACTTGTGTTAATACATCACAATTCTCTCTCTTTCTTCTTTTGTATATATATGTTCCAACTTCTACTACATGGCAGACTCTCTAAAAGTTTTTAGAAAGAAATCTCTAGAAATTTTTAGAGAAATAGGATATTATGCTTTGGGTTGCTTAGGCTATGCCAAAATTTGTAATTTGACACCTTTTAATGTAATAAAGACTATATTTCACCATTTTTTCAAGCTAGATTGAATTATGTTAAATGAATTCATGTAATGTAGTTAAGTGAATGTATTTTCCTTATCTATGTCTAAGTTTTCTCACCTTAATGAAGTGCTTGATAGTTCTCACAGGTCATTATAAGTGTAATTTATAGTTTGTTGTTTAGCTTGAAAGTGGATAACCCCTCTCGTGTTAGTTTGACAACTGATTCACACCTTATAGTGAAATATTTATGCAAGATTGATATTCTTTAGTCTTGAATGTGTCTCATACTATGTTCTGTGCAAAGTATAAGTGTTCTAATTATTGGTACATCACCCCATTTACATGCTTTCATACATTGTTGTATCTCTCTATCTCATTTCCAAGCAAGTGTTAGATTAGGTCTAGTCTAGGTGATAGATCTAAAATGAAGCTAGTCTTCTCTAGAGATCTGATCCATTATTGGCATACCCATAGCCTAAGATTAGTCCCATGTTGGATTAGGTTTTAGTAGGAAGATTTAAACAATTCCCTTACTCAACTAGGGTGTAAATCTAGAACACAAATAGTTTTTTCATGCCCATTGGGACAAGTTTATTTAGAATAATTTAAGTTTGAAGAATGATAAGAAGAAATTACAAAAGGAGGAAACATATACCATCATCAAAAGTTGAAGATCCTTCAAGTTGTAAAGTTCATGGCATATTTTAGATAGTGTTTTCATGTCAAAGGTTATAACAAGATCATCAAGTAAAGGTACTCATTTTGAACATATTAAATTGCCTTCTACTTCTTATAAAAGATCAAAACTCAATAGTATAAGACCTTATCCTCAAAAGAAGCATTCATCTACTAGTTATACTATTGTTTTAGTTCAATCTATTATCCCTATAAGCCAAATCCCTTTTGCCTAAATGGTTATTAGAAATCAAGTGTTTATTCCCTTTAATAGGGGTAGTCCCCTGAATTTAGCCCAATATGAAGACATTCATGTGTTTGCATTAAAATTTATCCCTTTCTTCTCAAGAGAATGGGATAAAACTACTGCTATTGAGCATATCCAATATGTTGTCAATCTATGTTTTATTCATAATATTACTCAAGATAATATGGCTATCAAACTACTTGCTACCTCTTTCAAAGTAAAAGCATTGCAATGGTATAAGAACCTTTGACTTCCATTGCTACTTGGGATTAGTTAGGTGTAGCCTTAGTTAGGCAATTTGAAGACAAGTCTGATCATCTATCTTTGGTTAAACAATTGATTGTTATACAAAGGGACCCCTATGAGTTCATGTATGATTTTAACCTCATATTCCAAAAGACATGGACTAGGATCCTTGCATTGGCTATACCATCTCTAAAGTATGTATTTTTATACTATCTTAAGGCCCTTTATGATATAAATGTCATGATATAGTCTATGGGTGAAAATACCTTGCTAAATTCCTATAAAATTATAATAATAACATAAAATAGCTTAATACAAGCTAGTAAACTTGATCCAAGGCCTTGAGTTCCCTATATTCTATTTATATCCCCTATTCCATCCCCAAAATTCCAAGTTGTAACCCTTCCTAATCAAGCTAATGAGATTGATGATCTAAAAAGCATGTTATAAGCTTTTGTAAATGAGATTATTTAACTCAAGAGACAATAGTACCAAGGTAGACCTTATTAGCAACAAAACTAGAACACTTATCAGTACTTTAATAACCAAAGACCCCCTTTTCAAGGTTTCAAAGACAGTAGGTACCCTTATCAAAATCAAGGAGCCATAACCAAAACTAAGCCATATGCATCCCTTGATCCTAATGTACCTTCTAGTTAAAAAGCTATTATTTCTTAAAATAACTTGATGCAAGATTCAGGTTGGCATCCTTTCTAATCCAAATGACACTCAAAATCAAGCCTTGGTATCACAAGATATTACTATGCCATAAATGACATAAAAAGAGTTCTCTCTTCAAATTAGTCAGTATCAAGACATAAATATGGCATTCCAAGGAGAAGCTTAACAATTCTAGGGTAGCTTGATGCCATCAATGTTAATTGGAAATTAGATGATCATATTACATTCAACCAAGTTGGTGAAACTAGCAACACAAATGGTCAATTTGTAGCTCTAATTAGAGCTAAAAGAAGAAAAGGTAAGGAAGCTCAAGATTTGAGTAATACTTATAGTGTTCCTAATTTCATTTCCAAGAGTGTTAAGGATTAAGCTATTGTACCTATAGCATAGAAGATTTAGAATGAAAAGGTAGTGAAGGTTCCCCAAATGCCTCTAATTAGAGAACAACCAGTGGTTTAAAAGTTGCAGCCAAAGGTTAGTGGAGCATCATATATCATAATAGATCAAATGAAGAAATAAAATTTTAGCATTAACATGTGGGATTCCCTATCCATTTCAAGACAAAAGGACATGTTTATTCAAGAGATTTCAAATCTTAAGGTATCTAAAAACCTAGTTGAGAAATAAGGAGTTGTCTTGTCCAATTCAAACTAGCAAATCAAGCAACATGATCAGTAGGTACATAACATGACAAAGGTGGACAAAACCAATGTCAAATCAAATAAAACCCATCCCTTTTATCTTTCTTAGATAGTTGGTGATTACTTAGTCCATAATTATATGGTAGATAGTGGGGCTAGTAGCACTGTCATGCCTAAATAAATTATAGACAAGCTTGGTCTTATTTATGAGCCAAATAACAAAGGGGTATTACAATTAGATGGGTCAAAAACAAAGACAATAGTCATAATCAAAGATCTAAAACTGACATTACATGCTTTCTGTAATTTTATTATTCAACAAGATTTAGTTGTAATGGACTTACCTCCCTATTTTACCATGTGTATATCAAGAGACTTTGCTTCAAATATTAGAGTATATTTGTCAACTGATTGGACCTATTTAATGTTCAAGACTAGGTATGGTACTAAGGTAAAAATACATTTTGAACATATTTCAAGATTTCATTTGGAGCCATATATTCCATGTATGGTGAACACTAAATATGTTATCTCAGACAAGGTACTAAAAAATAGTGAGGTGGAAATTGAATCACCTTTAGATGGAATCCCAAATATCTTCCTTGATGAATGGCCTTTTGATTTGCATGGACATGATCCCTACAAGTTAATTTAAGAAGGACTTGGTGTCTATTGTCTTCATGAAAATGATACACTAATTCCAACCTTGATGAAAGATGATCAACCAAAAGATGGACTGTGGCAACTATATTTTGATGGATCTAGGAACAAACATGGAATTGGAGATGGATTGATGTTAATTTATCTATCCAATCAAATTTATTGCTCTTCTCTCAAGTTTTAGTTTGGTTATTCCAATAATTTTACTAAATATGAAGTACTAGTGCATGGTTTGTAATGGGCAAAAAAGATGAAGGTCAATTCTTTACAAGTTTTTGGAGATAGTGAACTAGTAGCTCACCAAATAAGAGGACATAAAAAATGAAAATATTCAATCACACATCAAGGTAATTATGATACCTTTTATCCCAAACGACCATGACAATTGGAAAGTATTTGAAGATGATAATCAGATTATTATATTTTTACAAAATGAAGTTAAATTCTCCTCAAGAAACCAAGACAAGCATTTGCAATAGTATGGTGACCAAATTATGCAATTAAAGACACATGAGTTGCCTAAAGGGTTGATGACCCTTGAAAACATATTCAGTTTAGATGATGAATTGAGAAAAGAAAATTTTGCTTTATCAACCAAGGAAGAACACTATACAAATGTAGAGATTGAAACTGGTAAGACTTCAAAGTTGGGAAAAGTTTGTGCATCTTCAGAGAAGGAAACTTTTATTAAGTTATGTTCAAGTTTTGCAGATATCTTTGCATGGTAGTACAATGACCTTAAAGGATTTGATCTAAGTCTACCTCAACATACCATTGAGTTAGAAGATGAGACTAGGCTAGTAAAATAGAGACAAAGGCCTATTAACACAAATCTTAAACCTTTGATGAGAGTTGAGTTGCATAAGCTCATTGAGTCAGCTATAATATTTCCAATTAAGCACTCAACTTAGGTGGCAAATCTTGTTCCAGTTTGGAAAAATAATGGTGAAATAAGGTTATGTGTTGACTTCCTTGACTTTAACAAGGCCTCTCTTAAATACCACTATCCATTTCCATCAATGAAACAAATTCTATAGCTATTTGTAGATTCATAAAGGTTCTCCTTATTGGATGGCTATAGTGGTTATAACTAGATTTTAGTCAAAGAAGAAGACCAATTCAAAATAGCCTTCACCATAAAGTGGGGTACATTTTCATACATAAAAATGCCTTTTGGATTATCCAATATTGGATAAACTTTATAGAAAGATATGGACATGGCATTTTAGGGTCTCCTCAACTAGTTTATTCTTATTTGTCTAGATAACATAACAGTGTTCTCTAACAGTGCAAATGAGCATATGATTCACGTTAGACAAGTTTTTGAAAGGTGTAAGGAATTTAGAGTATCTTTGAATCTAAATAAGTGTGTTTTCTCTATTCATGAAGGTAGGCTTCTTGGACATGTGATTTCAAAACATGGTACAAGCATAGATCTTGATAGGATAGACTCAATTCTTGCACTTTCCTTTCCTAAACATAAGAAAGCCTTGCAAATATTTTTAGGCAAGATCAATTTCATAAGGAGATACATTTTAAATTTTGATACTTTATCTAGGCCACTCATATCCATGCTAAATAAGGATTAGAGTTTCAATTGGTCCAAAGAAGGAGTAATAAGTTTTGAAGAGATCAAGAAAGCTACGGCCAATGATCCTACACTCCTGAACCCTGACTTCATAAAGTATTTTTTATTATACACTAATTATAACATTGACATAATTTTAGGTATTCTAATGTAGTAGAATAAAGAGACTTTAGAGAATCCAATAGCCTTCTTCAGTCAAGGCTTAGAAGAATATAAAACAAGGTATTATTTTATTGATAAGCATGTACTTTCAGTCATAAGGTCTCTTAAAAAGTTTAGGCACTTGCTATCCAATAATAAGATACATCTGATAGTTGTACATCCAAGTGTCAAATATTTTATCTTAAACAAGGATATAAATGGCAAAAGAGCTGGTTGGATAATCAAATTCATGGAATATGATGTTGAGATCAAGGTCACAAAGTTAGTTAGAGGCAAAGCACTTTGTGAACATCTAGCCCAAGACCTGCAAGAGACTAATAGGGTGGTTATGGTGTCAAATGATGAATAAGTTGTAATCAATCAGACCCCATATTCTAGCTAGTTCTAAAATATGGTAAGATACTTAAAATATGGTGTTTATCCTTCTCATCTAATGCCTTCAAAGAGGAGATATTTTAGAATGTATTCAATTTTATTTATTCTTGTTGATAATGTGTTGTTCAAAAAGGATATCAGTGACATGTTGTTAAGATGCATAAAACTAGATCAAACATAGAAGTTACTTGAGAAGTTCCATGATGGACATGGTGTAGTACATTGTTTATCAAGGATCACAACCCACAAGATCATGAGAGGTGGGTATTATTGGTCAAGTTTATTTGGTGATTTCCATACATGGGTCAGGAAATGCAAATAGTGTGTCATATTTTTTGGAAAGGTTAAGTTTGAAGCCTTACCACTCAAACCAATTTTAGTGAATCAACCCTTTGTTCAATTGGGATTGGACTTTATTGGTCTTATTAATCCCCCTTCAATCTTAGGACACAAGTAGATCCTATCTACCATAGATTATTTTACTAGATGGACAAAGGCAGTGGCATTAAAAGAAGCCAATAAAACCAATGTTTTAGACTTGTATCAAGGTTTACTTACCAGATCTGGGGTCCCTTCAACTATATTTTTTGATAATTCTATGGCTTTTATAGTGTCTAAGATCAGCTGGTGGGTAGTTCAACATAGTGTTTTTCTTAGTACCTCATCAAACTATTATCCATAAGGTAATGGCCTTGTTGAGCCCACTAATAAGAATTTATTGAATATCATTAGGAGGACAATTGAAGAAAATTAGAGGTTATGGCATATCAAATTGAAGTTAGCTCTATGGGCTAATAGGATCACCTATAAAAAGTCAATTGATAATTCTCTATATAATCTAGTATATGGTAAGGAAGCAAGAATGCCTATTTATCTTGAATTCCTCACTTTAGAATTAATGCATCAACTTTATATTTTGGAGAATGATCCAATGGAAATAAGATATGTTGAGCTCATGGAGCTAGAAGAGACAAGGCATCAGTCCATATTGGTCATGCAAGCCCATCAAGCAATAGTGAAGAAATATTTTAATAAAGGAGCTTCTTCAAGAAGTTTTTAAGAAGGATATTTGGTCCTTAAGTGGGATGAGGATAGAGATAATCCAAGAAAGCACAAAAATTTTGATTCTCTTTGAAGTGGCCCATACACGGTCTCCAACTACAAATCCCACAATTC
Organism: Torreya grandis; assembly: GCA_037957365.1. Lineage (NCBI taxonomy): Eukaryota > Viridiplantae > Streptophyta > Pinopsida > Cupressales > Taxaceae > Torreya > Torreya grandis. The sequence goes on from JARHVA010001319.1 coordinate 2,886,946, forward strand.
TTTCCAACTCACAAGGATGAATGGTGAATAGATTCCTATCCTAGTCAATGGGATACATCTTAAGCACCACTATTAAGGAAGGTAAGTTCCCTGTACATAGTTATTTTCTCTTGCTTTTTATCTAAGTGTTATTTTAACATATTAGTTTATTTCTATTTTTTCCCAAATAAGTACTATGTTGCATAATTGTTTGATACATTAGTTGCCTTTGCTTTATTAAGTTAGTTTCCTTTTCAAGTTTGTTTATTTCCCTATATGTTGGAATTATTTATCTTTATAAGTCAAAAGGATATCTTTTAGTCTTTTAAATTATCCAATCATGTTTTTGGTTTGAGTTTTCAAGCATAGCAGATATGTTGCCTAGCCAAGTCATTAAAGATGTTGACCAAACTTGGTTTACATTAAAAAAATGTTCCTAGTCTAAGATTCTAGTGGAAGGAGCAAGATCCTAATTGAAAAGTGACCCATTATCACAAGGAATATATATACCTTGAGTGGAGATCATATAGCTTTTACAAATCTTATGAAACACTTTAAGCAAGCTTAAAGTGTGATATAATTGATCTTCAAGGGAGAAATCTATAGTTGTAGATGAAGGGTCTAATGAATCATTTAAGAGCATGAACTAGATTGTAAAAGCCTTAAAAGACCATAAGATCCTTGAAATATTGAGCAAAAGATGGATTATGCAAGGTTAAAGAAACAGACCATCACTAGGATGTTATGGATAAATAAATAGACTAACTATCTTGTGCATTTTATAAATCCACTCAAAAAGTATCGCCAGCTAGGATATTATAACACCATGGAGTTATACATACAGGGATCATCCTCTAAAAGTTTCATGCTCGTATGAGTTTTTTAGATCAAGTTATAGATATTCAAATTTGAACCAGCATAGTAAGATGTCTGCAAATGTCAAAATAAAGCTTAATTAAAACCCCCTTTTGAGCTTAAATTTGATGGTGGCATGAATTTCAATGGTGATCATGTGAACATTATTTAATAGGAGTGTGGACATAAAATTTAAGATCATAAATAGCCATTGGTTTTCAAATAGTGGGTCCTAGTAGATCTAATGATTAGCATTGCTTCGTACATTATGATCTAATGGTATGAGAAGAGTCAAAGGTCAAGGAGCTTGAGAGGTTAACATATAGCATAAGCATGTGAGGCTATAGACTGACAAAAGGATCCTAAGATAAATGTATGATTGACATGTGGCACTAGTTTGGATAGAGTTGACAAGTTAAGGGTAAGATTGATAGCTATCACTCGATCTTACAGATCAAGATCAATGGTGCAAGCAAAGGTCAATATGTCAATAAGCTAAATGAGATATTGATAGCTAATAAACAAAGTTAGAACCCAATACATTTTTTATGGAATTTAATGGTACATTCTTCAACCTGGGTCAGATAAAAAACAAAGGGACCAAAGTTCAAATAAGATCTAGGTGAAACTAGCAGGACCAAGCATTACCAACAGAGTACCATATAGGTAAAATAGGTCAATTTGGACCAAATATAGAGGTCAAAGATGGACCAGTGATTGGGAAGCAAAGTCAAGTAGTTTGCAGGTTTCCATGGATAATGTGACTATGTGAAAACCAATAATTGGATTGGTTTTAACCTATAGTGGACCCATGTCCGATCTTGAAGCAAATACAAATGTAAGCATGATCATGAAGAGTTTTCTCACCTATCACATGGTTTTGACAAATAGGTATTGATTGCCACCCAAAATAGATGTGGCATAATTCTATCAATTCCAAGACATGGTCCTCATCAGTAGATCAGATAGATAATAACATGGAGTTTCAAGAAGAGACTTCGTGGTTGGATAAGTGCAATAGGCATTTAATTATTTTATAGAATTTGTTCCTCATTGATAAGGTCATGAGTCAACATCCTTGAACTTATGCTAATACATCATAGTTCCCTCTCTCTCTTCCTTTTTCTATATATGTTCCAACTTCTACCACATGGCATACTCTCTTAAAGTTTTTAGAAATAAATCTTTGGAAATTTGTAGAGAAATAGACTCTTATAATTTGGCTTGCTTAGGTTATGCCAAAATTTGTACTGTGACACCTTTTAATGCAATAAATACTAAATTCCACCATTTTTTCAAGCTAGATTTCAGTGTGTTCTATGAATCCATGTACTATAGTTAAATGAATGTATTTTCCTTATCTATGCCTAAGTTTTCTCACCTTCATGAAGTGTTTGATAGTTCTCATAAGTCATTATAAGTTTAATTTATAGTTTGTTGTTTAGCTTGAAAGTGGATATGCCCTCTCATGTTAGTTTAACAACTGATTCATGCTTTATTGTGAAATATTTATGTGAGATTGATATTCTTTAGTCTTACATGTGTCTCATAGTGTGTTTTGTGCAAAGCATAAGAATTGTAATTACTAGTGCATCACCCTATTTACATGTTTTCATGCATTATTTTATCTCTCTATCTCTTTTACAAGCAAGTTTTAGATTAGGTCTAGTTTAGGTGATATATCCAGATGGAATCCAACCTTCTCGAAATATCTGATCCATTATTAGGATACCCATAGCCTAGGATCAGCCCCACATTAGACTAGGTTTGAGTATGAAGATTTGAATAATCCCCTTACTCAGCTAGGGTGCAAATCTAGAACACCAATAGGTAGTAATAAAAATAAATCATAAAATTAGTTAAATGCCTCTCTTCCCTTTTTACTTGGTCAAATATATATATATATATATATATATATATATATATATATATATATAGTAATTGCAAATAATCTCTCTTTTACATTCACATTTGTATGGTTAATTATCCATTTTACATAATATAAATTTCAATAGATTTATGTTATTTAGATCACTTAAATATAAGATAAATAAACCATGTTGCATTTATTTCATAAGTAAATTGTAAAATGTATTCACGAAACATAGCCTTATCATGAGAACTCATAGTATTGTCATTCAAATTATTGTAATTTTCATCATTCATATCATTTGAATTTATATCATTCATATTTTCATCCACATGTCTATTAACAAAATGAGAAGAAACCTCATTAATAATTATAATTTTATTTCTAAAATCAACATGAGTACTAGTCAAAGGAAGCTTCATAAAATCAACCAGTTTGGAATTAAATCTATCACTTTGCCTAGTAGATGACTTAGATCTAATCTCATTGGGTGGAATAAGATGTAAACATATAACACATACAAATAAGGATTTGAAGCAACACACAATAAATTGGGGCTAATTACGTAAGAACAAGCACAACATTAGATAATTTAGACATATAGTAGAAAGAGTTAAGCTTATAGAGGAAGAAAACATAAAAAGGAAAATGTGTTAATAGAAACCTATATAATCAAATATCTAACATAGAATGAAAAGGAACAATATAAAACACTATAGGATTACCAAAACATGAAACCCTAAGGTTGGGTGAAATAAATCATGGGTTCACTAAAATGTTTTAATAAAAAATGGCTTATGGTCAAAATACACTACACTAGTCATCAAAACAGGAGGGTAAACTTAAGTCTAAAAAATATATAGTAATATAACACCTTAAATAGATATTAAATTTGTAATAATTAGAGAATTAAAATGCTTGGAATTGACAAGATGGGTTCTTAGAGAAATATCTAAATTTTGAATTACTTGTGTATTGATAGAGACTAGTATTGATAAAAAAAAATATATGTCTATAATTAGTCCCAAATCAAATCCAAAAAAATGGTACAAATCATAGAAGTACAAAAAAAAAACCAAAATCAAAGGGTTAAATTGTAGTAGTGACCAAAATTGTGCAGTTGATCTTGGCATCCAAGGTTCAATTTTGGTTAGATGATGTCAAATCTTCATGAAAATTTGTGAGCACCTTCATTTGTATTTTGATCAAAACCTCTCTTATATTCTCAAAGTGGTTCACTAATCTTCCATAACTCCTCCTTTTTCAAAAATATAATCCACTCCAAAACATTGCAAGAGCATAAAAAATGGGTGTAGTCATGAGGAACCTACCACAATCAAACCCTTGTTCTTAAATAGTTTGGCAGTTAGCACTGATGTAGTCCAACAAGTAGTCTAGTGTAATATGAGGATTCAAACCCTTATTCCTATGTATGAGAAGAAGACAAATAGTATATTCTACATGTTCTTTCACTATTTCATCAATTAAAATTTTGGTAGAAGGGGTGCATAAACTTCAATACATGGTAATAGTAATAAAAATTGAGTGTAACTTAGGATATGAATTCTAATAGTTTTTTGTTTATTCTAAGTATATGAACATGTTTATATTTATATATATATATATATAAACATCTTGAATTAAAATTAATATCTATTAGCATGTAAGATGGCAGTCAAAAAGGAAAGAAAGTCAACAAACAAGGTGAAATATAAAAACCAACATGGGGACATGGGTTAAATGACCCACAAGGAACAATTGACCTAGATTGTATGGCTTGATATAGGTTACTAGATAAATCATATGGCTCAATATCAATAAAAACCAAGATTTACAAGTCAATCAGGCTAACCTAAGACCTTAAAAACATTACATTTGACATTTTGGGAGCATCAAGAGTCATGTTAAGGCAAAAAATAGTTAATTTGTAGGTTTTAAAGTTTTTTGAATTAAATGGGAGTATTATCATAGTGTAAACACCTAATTTTGGTATAACCCTTGTAATTTAAATTTTATTATCATGTTTTTATATATATATGATAATTGGTTCAAATTGGGCTCTTATCGACATACTTTCCTTTTAAGTATATGAACATGTTTGTATGTGTATTTATATGTATGTATGTATGTGGATGTGTGTGTGTGTGTGTGTGTGTGTGTGTGTGTGTGTGTGTGTGTGTGTGTGTGTGTGTGTGTGTGTGTGTGTGTGTGTACACACACACACACACACACACACACACACACATATATGTATGTATGTATGTATGTATGTATGTATGTATGTATGTATATATATATATGTGTGTGTGTGTGTGTGTGTGTGTGTGTGTGTGTGTGTGTGTGTGTGTGTGTGTGTGTGTGTATGTATCTATGTATATATATATGTAGATATATATATATATATATGTAGATATATATATATATATATATATATATATATATATATATGTAGATATATATATATGTAGATATATATATATATATATATATATGTAGATATATATGTGTGTGTGTGTGTGTATATATGTATATATATGTATATATACATATATATATACATACATATATATATACATATATATATATATATGTATGTATGTATCTATGTATGTATGTGTAGTCATACTAAAATATAATTTGTACAACTTGAGCATGACTTGTGACACCCAAACCATAGGTATATCATAATCACTTACACAGCCCACTTAGGCATGTTTTCACTATTTCCCAGTCATTTGAAGCCTTCTAGACTCAACCCCTACTATCTTAAACACCTCTCCCAGGCATAGATTTATCCCCCAGGGTCCCTTTCCCCCTAGACAACAGTGCTATAAGTTGGACTATAGTGTTGGGACCTAGGGTGTCCACTTTTTAGCACTATTATCTAAGTCTAAAATATCCTCAAATGGTCAGGTTTTCCCAAATCCTTATCTTTTCCCTTGTCAGCCTAATGCGAGTTCATCTAACCCAGGATCAATAGTTTCCCTATAAAATCCCATTCAAATGTTATTTAGAAGGGTTAGCAATCATTCAAAAGGCACAAGCTAGAAATACACTAATTCACACTCAAGCAAATCTTCCTATTCTCTGCATATAGTCAACCACTATTATTTCTAGCCTATATAAGTTCTTGCACTAGTCATGAGTCATCTCAAGCTTGCCCAAATTTTCATACATAGGATTACACAATACACATTCAAATTTAAAAAACTACATTGGCCTTGATCCCTCTTTGGAGTATTGATATGTAGGCAGCGTGCCCACACAGGGGGTGTGATCATATGTTTAATGCATATTACACACTAACCCCTTTTTCTAGTTGGATTCAAGATCACCTATCAAGCATGAAGAGGAACTAGGATCCTTGAAGATAGAATTAATTTCACATGGAGCTTCATAAATAACTAGGTCTTAATATTTTAGGCACAAGGTCTCTCAGAGTAGATGAATAGAACCCAAAAAGCTTAGACACTAAGGATTAGAACACCAAAACTTAGACTACAGCACTAGACCTCTAGGTGTCCCATTTTTGGTGCTCTTGTCTAGGCAAAAAATAGACTTCTTAATCCTTTTTCTGATAATCTACATAGCCAAATCAATAATTTACAACCTCTATCTCCTCTGTCTCATCCCAGAATCAACTAAGTTTCACTCTCTATCCCCTTGTGTGTTATTTTTAAAAATCAGTTAAGCACTTCCAAATTTAATAAATCAGTAAGTTAATTAAGGCATATTTTATTTACTAATTTTCCCCTTAATCTAGACCCCTTTACTATTTGGGAAATTAAATCATATAGTTTCCCAAATTCAGTAAAACATTTGTTGAACCCGACTTAATTCAAATTTTTGCACAAAAACCCTAGAAACCCTAGGGCTAATTATATATGATTTTTTACAATATTTTCTTGATTTTTCCTAAATTTAAAACTCAAAAAACTATAAATTAATTGAAACATTTTCAATAATTCATTAAAACCCTAGTTTGCACATATTATGTCCTATTTGCATACAAACACTTTCAAACCACTAGGAAAAATATATTACCAATTTTAGAAATATTTTTAGATTTTTCCTAAATTTTTCAAGCTCAGTTATACATATGTATCACAAATTTTTCAAATTATTACATTAATTTTGAAAAAAATCATTTCAAATCCCTAGTTGCATCAACTAAATCCCAGTAATTTTCAAGTAATATTCCACTTATTTTCTATAAACTTTGATTGAATATTAAAATCAAAAAATCACTTTAAATTTCATAAATTCATAGTAAATTCCAAAAAATTCATTTGTCTCAAAACCCTAGTTGCATACTCTAGGCCCCATTGCTTCCTGAGCTATCACCTTACATATAAGCTTCAAACTTGCTTAAAATAACAATAGATTTCACTTATTTATACATGTTTCTTACATTTTTAGAAAATTATAAAGAGGCCATTATTGGTCCTATCATGTACATGAATGATGAAGTCTAACATATGTTAGTACACATTTTCATTCTTTACATTTCATGCTTAATTTTCATAATAAGGAATGATATTACAAAATTCACTATTAAACATGGACAAGATTCCAAAATTATTTTTTACGTATTCTCTTTCACTCATATGGAAAATTGTTCAAAATTAACTTACTAAATGTATTTGAAATTCCATATTGCATATCAAAAATTTATATGCCTTTATGCAAAAATTCATGTTCTATATCCTTTGTTCTTTATTTCTCACATGGAAATTTTTGCAAGTTTATCATACTAAGCTCATTCAACATATTCTAATAAATACCAAAGTTATTTATGCACTCATATATCAATGCACACTTGCTCTCTCTAACTGTCTATTTTCCAAATGTCACATTTATTATGCTCAGTACATTAGAGATATCATAACACATGTCACACTCTTTTATGCTTTTTCATATCAATATATATTTTCTATATGTTGTTTTATCTCTGTCATATGGAAAGAAATTTTTACATATATTGGTATGCCATTCATAGATATGATCTCATACATACCATTTCATCTTTATGATCTCTACATAGAAATATGTAATTCATTGGTCACTCTTGAGTCCTTTCCTCCCACCATTAGACATAAACAAGCACTAGGGTTTACATCCCTCCTTCCTCCACACTTGGTATATCTAGCACACATCCTGCACCTACTACCAACTCTATGCCTATAGTATATCATTTGGTCCATGTTATCACCCAAGATTATGAGGATAGGCGAATTGGTTACACCTGTGGCCATAACTTTGTTACTCAAAATGGTACCCTCCTAGATACAGTCTTAGTTCTTGAGCTCCTCCAATGTTTAGATATCTATAAATAAAACAATGTTTACCTTTATATATTCAACTAAGAATCAATGATGTTGGAGTAAAAGGAGTATTATTTGACAATGGATATGGTCTAAATTTCTATAATATTTTATTTCTCAAAATTCTTAACATGCGACCACAGATTTAGACCACTCTGACATGCATATTCAAGGTTTTGACAACACACCAAGAAAATTTTTGGGTCAAATAATGCTCACCCTAACTTTGGGGCCTAAAACACTCCCAACTACCTGCTAAGTAATGCCAAATGACCTTAACTATAATTTACTACTTGGTTGACCATGGATTCACAACATGCACATAGTCCCTTCTACACTCCATGCTTGCCTAAAATTCAATCATAAGGGCTATATATACACATGTCCCATCGACAATGAACCTTTTAAATATTTCCAAGATGCTAAACCACAATAACATTAAATTCTACACTTAAACCTTAGTACTATATCCACATAGCCCATTACACACAGTGTACCCTCAGACACATCATCCCATTAACCCACACCAGGTCCTAGCACAGCCCCCACCTTAACCCACCAGTTCACATCACCTTTTGCACTCAAATATATTAATAAGATGGGATATCGAGGCAAAAGTATTAGAAAACATGAGCAAGGAATTATTGATCCAATTATAGCATCCTTAAAACATGAGAACCAAGGATTGGGATATCATCCTACCTCCTTTATTAGCAAACTTTTGACTACTACCTCAAAATTTATCAAATTTTACCCATCTAGTACATCAATAGACCATAATATCAATCATGTCTCCATGCTTTCCTTGGTCCACCCTAACCTCATTAATGATATTGTTTCCCCAAAATGCTAACATTTGATGAGTTTTCTAATGATGAATCCCTTTTATAATTTCTAGGAGCCTAAGATGATCTCCCAACCTGCTACCATAAAAATAGATTCCCATATCACTCACACACACACACACACACACAAACACACACACACACACACACACACACACACACACACACACACACACACACACACACACACACACACACACACACACACACACACACACACACACACACACACACACACACACACACACACACACACACACACACACACACACACACACACACACACACACATGCATAATTTAGAGAAAATTTAGAATCCTCTTAAGACATACCAAAGGACTCAAGTGATACCATCCCCACAATCCTATATACACTTGATCGATCCACATTACTTAATGAAGAAATAGTAAATTTTAAATTTGGAACTGATCAGGTTCCTCACATTGTCCTATTAGCCACTACTTTAAAAAAAGAAGAAGACATGAACATTCAACAAACTATAACAAACTTTCTTGAACTATTTGCTTGGTCTTACTCTAACATGCCTAGAATCGATACATCTGTTGCAGTTCATCAAATACCCTTGTACCCTGATATAAAACCCATAAAACAAAATATCCGTAAAATACATCCTAAGGTAGATATCTTAGTCAAAGATGAAATTCAATGCATCTTAGATGTTGGTTTCATCTAACCAATATCACACCCTAAGTGGGTTTCTAATATTGTCCCCATTGTTAAACCTAATGGAATTTGATGCTACTCCAATTTATGTGATGTAAATAAAGCATGTCCTAAAGATGATTTCCCTTTACCCAATATCGACATGATCATAGATTCCATAGTCAGTTATGAAATGTTATCGTTCATAGATGGATTTGATATATATAATTAAATCAAAATCACTAAAGAAGATCAAGAAAAAACATCCTTCACTACCCCTTGGGGCACATTTTTCTATATTATTATGCCCTTTAGATTAAAACATGTTGAAGCTACATATCAACATACCATGACACATGTCTTTCATGAATTGATTCACCATACTGTCAAAGATTACATCAATGATATATTAGCAAAATCTAAACAATGATAGCATCATGCTCTTGATTTTCACAAAAAAATTCAAAGATTACAATAATACAATATCTGTCTCAACCCTAAAAAATGTGTTTTTGGTGTCACATCAGGCAAACTACTAGGTTTTATTATTTCACAATGGGGCATTAAAGTGGATCCTAAAAAATTCAAAGTAATTATTGGCATGCCACACCCCACAAACCTCAACCAATTAAGATCTTTGCAAGGAAAAATTCAAGCCATTCATCATCGTGTAGCCCAACTCATGGATAAAACCCAATCATTCACTCAATTATTAAATAAAGATACAAAATTTGTCTAGAACCAAGTTTGCCAAGATAGATTCGATGCAATCAAGAAATATCTCCTCAATCTACCCATTTTAGTCTCACCTACACCAGATAGGCCTTTCTTACTATACATCTTTATGACAGATCATGCCTTAGGAATGTTATTAGTGTAAAACAATGATCAACATGTCAAACAAGTAGTGTACTACATCATTCACATGTTGGTTGATTATGAGAAAAAACTATTCTATAATATAAAAAGTGTGCCTATCATTAGTCTTCGTTACACAAAATTTCAAGCACTACCTAGTCCATAATGAAACTCAAGTTATCACTAAAGCAGACCTTTTAAAGTTTCTAATGGCAAAAGCACACCTCTCTGGTAGAATATCAAAATGGGTCATGTAATTAATTAAATTTGACTTAAAGATAGTCCTCTAGAAATTAACCAAAGGCCAAATCATTACAGATCACTTGGTAGCAGCACCTTTCCTAGATACAACTCCAATCAATGACACATTTAAAAATAATTTTACCACCTATTCTAATCATTTAGACACCTATACCATGTTCTTTGATGGTTCTTGATGTATATTAGGTATAGGAGTAGGCATCATTTTTATCGACCCTTTTGATCACATAGTACCTATCACATATCACTTAAGTTTTTCTTGTACAAATAATACAACAAAGTACAAAGCACTTATATTAAGTCTCTTCATCACCCAATCACTCCAAATCAAATCCATTCAAGTCTTTGGTGATTCCCAACTAGTCATCAACCAAGTCAATAATTTATACTAAATAAAAGAAGAACATCTCATCTCATACAAAAATACGGTATAATGTTTATTGTTATAATTTGATTACTTCTCCATTGGCAACATACCAAAAAAAGACAACCACCATGTTGATGCCATGGTAAGTGTTACATCTTTGATCCCAATTGACATAAATGATGATCAGGCCAATCTTCATAATTAAAATACAATAGTCACCATCCATATCAAATACCAATTTAGTATCACTCTCTATTTTAGCCACTACGTGTAGTTTTGCACCTCCAGAATGGTTCTCCAATATTTATAACTAATTAAACAAATCTACTACACTAAAAGCTTTCTCTCAAATTGAAAAAAGTAAATTAAAAAACAAGCACTTTGATGTGTAATCATTGGTGGTGATCTTTTTAAATGATATTTTGACAGACATTTACTCTGATGCTTAAATATAAAATAAATTAAAGTTGATCTTGCACAAATACATGATACTAAAAGTGGTGGTCATTTTATTAGAAAAGCCATGTCACACAAATTACTTTGACAAGGATACTACTGGCCTACTATGGAAAAATAATGTTTACAATATGCAAAATTCTATGAAAAATGTCAATGACATAGTAACCTACAACATGCACCATCGCAACAACTACAACCAATTGCTTCTCCTTGGCAATTTATGCTATAGGGATTTGATCTTATTGGTAAAATAAACCTAGAATCAACCAATGGACATAAATCCATTATCACAGCCATAAAATATTTCACCAAATGGGTAGAATCTATTCCACTCCAAACCACCATAGGTGAATACATTTGCATTTTTCTCATGATGCATATTATTTCATGCTTTGGATTACCTGTAGCAATCATTTCTGATAACATAACATCTTTGAAAAATAAAACTATCAAGAAATTTTTCCTAAAATATAAAATCAAACACACATTTTCCACCACCTACTAACCACAAGGCAATGGTCAAGTAGAAGCTACTAACAAAACCATCAATAGCATTCTAAGTAAAATTATGACAAAATTTGGTGACGATTAGCATAACCAACTTGTCTTTGCACTATGGGCTTATCACACAAGCATTCACACACCCACAGTAGCCACTCTTTTTTCACTCATCTATGACACTGAAGTAGTTGTACCATTGGAATTAGAAATCACATCCCTTTATATCTCTCTCATGGGTATTATCACTGATGATCAATATCACAAAAAATGCTTACATCAACTAGAATATCTAGATCATAAATGTATTCAAGTAGCAAAACATCTCAGAGTCTACCAGCAATATATACAACATTATTACAAAAAATGAGTCCATACCAGAGAATTTGATGTTAATGATCTTGTCTTAAAAGAAACCCTACGTAATATTAATGTCAAAGAAGAACCAAAAGGCAAATTCAAACCTAACTGGCTGGGGTCATACATCATTACTGAAAAACTTAGTCTAAAAGTGTATCATCTAGCTTCACTAGAAGGAAAGAAACTCAAGAACCCAATGAATATCATGCACCTACATAGATTTCATATTTAAATAAACTCCTTCTTACTTTGATTATACATAGTTTCCTCTGATTGATTGTACATAGCTCAAATATTTCAAAATTAAAAAACATGTCAATTGTATACATCATCTATGTTTTACATTACTAACCATTATACTATACTTACACACACTTTTCTATGATATCGTTTGTTGATTTATCTATATTACTAAGATTCACTTGATCTTCTTTGAGTGTGTGCAGTGCATCCAGATCTTTGATGCTTCAGTCCACCCATTATGGGGGCATCTTACTTCTAAATTCTAGCTACATATCGATACATCTACCCACTAAGGACATACTCTACATGACTACACCATCTAGGTTATGTCATTCTTACACTATACACTCTAGACATCTTATTGTAGTACTTTCCTTACTTGCTTACATAGATATCACGTCTACATCCATTAGCATATATCACACTTTTTTATTTCATAGTATATATATATTAGTTTTGTATTACATATCTTATATACTCTTGTTTCTTGTTTTCCATAGTTAGATGCATGTTTATATTTCTAGTAATTTTTATTCTTCCACTCTTCACTTTGATTATCTATATGTGTTTGCATTTTATAGGTCCTTTTTGCTTTTTGCTTGCATTATAAGACATTTGCCAATGTCCTTTGTTCTTGTCTATATGTGTGTGCCTTTGGACACTTGCCAATGTCCTTTGTGTGTGCCTTGCATGTGCTTGTGGCCCTTGTCTCAATCTTTGTTTCTTGCCATTGTGTGTGTATGTGGCATTTGAACATGCCTTATATGCCTTATGTGTTTATTTAGCCCCTTGGCCACCCTTGCATGTTTCTTGTTTCTTGCTTTGTATGCTTGTTGTTTGATTTCTTATCTTTGTGTGTAATTCCATGATTCCAATCATGCATTTACCTTGATTTTTGGATGCCATGATGGACATCATGCTCCATCCCTCCATGCCACTGACAACTAACAACTAACATTTCTAATTCTAGTTTAAATTTATGTACATGCTATTTCATTGTTATATCTATCTAGGCATACCTTTGTGGATCTAAAAATCTCTCTATATAGCTTTTGTTATATCTTGAGATAATGTATATCAATGTTATATCAAATGTTTTCACAGCTTAACACACTTCCAAGTCTTCTTCTTCTGAGGGAAGTCATTGTAGGGTCTTTATTCCTACCCTCAAAAGAGGGGGAAACAAATAAGGGTTTTGTGACAGAGATTATAGCTCCTAATGATCAAAAAAGTGGTTTCAAAATAATATGGTCCAGAATATAGAACTCCTAATGATCAAAAAAGTGGTTTCAAAATAGTATGGTCCAGAATATAGAACTTAGCACAGGCAAACTAGACTATGCAAACAATAAAAAATCTAGATTAGTCATCAGTTTTTGCTGTAGACAATAGTGCCAAAAAAGGGACTACATTGTTGGATCCCAAAGTGTCTAATTTTTGGCACTTTTATCTAAATATAAGAATATTCATTTTTCTAGAATCAAGTAGAGAGGTGAGTTTAGTCACAATTTTGCCAATATAGTTCAGCCCAAAAATCAGTAGCATTCAACACTTATTTTGATCAAAGAATCTAGATATAGGGGCATCATGCACAGCATGATGGTTTCCATTTTTAGTTGAGACATGGTAGTTGATACAACTTTCAGTTTAGAATCAATGTTCTAGACACTAGTTATTAGGGGCAATGTGTACAGCACATGGGCCTTCTCTATTTCCAAGTTTATAGCATTTTCTTACACATTCCTAGCATTTGTGTGCCTTACTCCATCTACAAGTGGTTGGCATCACATTCAAATAAAATTTCATACAAATTTTCTTCCCACACACCTGAGTTCTCGAGTGGCTTCCTAAACCTTGATTCTAGTTTTACGAGGGTCTTTTATACAAGTCCAATCTCCATCTTTCAAAGTGGCCAATAGTGGCCTAGTTTCCAATTTACATTTGGCTATCCAAGCAAACATTATCAGATCATAGCACATTCAAGGGCTCCATAATCCATCTCACATGACATTTATCTTTACATCACAAGGTAATGATGGAGCCAAAGGACTAGCTAGCCTTTGTATTCCTGAGCCACCTATTCAGAGGGATTGGATACATGGTCTAGACATCAATTAACACAAGCATGATTTGTTAACTTCACATAGTTGGTGATGATGGATACAAAGGGCCTACCTTTGCATTCTTGAGCTAATTTTTAGGGGATTGAACACTCAGCTCATTCATCGATATAACTCTTGGTTTGGCATACTTCTAGCATCACCTAACACAACCTAGTAGCATAACAAGTTTTGTATTGGTTCACATACCCAATCAGGTGTATTCATTCCTTTCTCTTCCTTCCTCTATCTTTGCCTATATTTATACATTATTATTTTAGATATAGCATATCTAGTAAGAATTGATCTAATTTAACTTTCCTTTTTTCAGAAATACTTAATACAACGTGCTCTCACTACACACAACCCAACATCACATAGCTTCTTGGGATTAGCCACATAGGTAAATTCAAGTACGCTTCTCTTTTTCTCCTTTATCCTAGTATTTTAATTTTCCACATACTTATAATAAAGGTGGGGATAAATATAGTCATACTAAAATGCAATTTTTACAACTTGAGCATGACTCGTGACACCCAAACCATAGGTTTCTCCTACTCACTTACACAACCCACTTAGGCATGTTTTCACCATTTCCCAGTCATTTCAATCCTTCTATACTTATCCCCTACTATCTTGGACTCCTATCTTAGGTATAGATCTATCCCCTAGGGTCCCTTTCCCCTTAGACAATAGCACTATAAGTTGGACTACAATGTTGGGACCTAGGGTGTCCACTTTTCAACATTGTTGTTCAAGTCCACAATAGCCTCAAATGGTTAGATTTTCCCAAATCCTTATCTTTTCCCTTCTTGGCCTAATGCAAGTTCATCTAACCTAGGATCACTATTTTCTCTATAAAATCCCATTCAAAGGTCATTTAGAAGGGTTGGCAATCATTCAAAAGGCACAAGCTAGAAATACACTAACACAAACTCAAGTAAATCTTCCTATTCTCTACATATAGTCAACCACTATTAGTTTTGACCTATCTAAGATCCTACACCATTTATGAGTCATCTCAAGCTTTCCCAAATTTTCATACACTTGTATTACATACATATGATTACATAATACACATTCAAATTAGGAGAACTACATTGGCCTTTATCCCTGTTTGAAGTATTGGTATGTAGGTAGCATGTCCACACACAAGGTATGATTGTAAATTTAGTGCATATTACACACTAACCCCTTTTTATATTTGGATTCAATATCACCTATTAAGCATGAAGAGGAATTAGGATCCTTACAAACAAAATCAATTCTACATGAAGCTTCACAGATAACCAAGACTCAATTTATTAGGTACAGGGTCTCCCAGAGCAAACAAATAGAGCCTAGAAAGGTCAAATGCTAAGGACTAAAATGCCAAAACTTGGACTACAGAACTGGACCTCCAGGTATCCCATTTTTAGTGCTCTTATCCAAGTAAAAAATATACTTCTATATCCTATTTATGATAGTTTGCCTAGCTAGATTAGCATTTTGTAGCCTCTATCTCCTCCATCTCAGCCTAGAATCATCTAAGCTTCACTCTATATCCCCTTATTTTTTATTTTTAGAAATAAATTAAGCACTTCTAGATTTAATAAATCAATCAGTTAATTAAGGCACATTTTATTTACTGGTTTTCCCCTTAATCCAGACCCCTTTACAATTTAGGAAATTAAACCATATGGATTCCCAAATTTAGTAAAACAATATGTATGTATGTATGTATGTATGTATTAGCACATGAGATGGTAGTAAAAAAGGCAATAAATTAAATAAGCAAGGCACAATATAAAAACCAACATGGGGACATGGGTCAAATGACCCACAAGGCATAATTGACCCAAATCATATGTCTTGATACAGGTTACTACTTAAATCATATGGATCAAAATCAATAAAAACCAAGATTGACAAGTCAATTAGGCTAACCTAAGACCTTAAAAACATTACATTTGACATTTTGGGAGCTTCAAGAGTCACATTAAGGTAAAAAAAAATAGTTAATTTGTAGGTTTTAAAGTTTTATGAATTAAATGGCAGTATTATGATAGTGTAAACACCTAATTTTGGTATAACCCTTATAATTTAAATTTTTTTATCATGTTTTTATATATGTGGATAATTGGTTCAAATTGAGCTCTTATTGATATATTTTCCTTTTTTTTTGGACCCTATATAATTTTCCCTTATCATCATTCACTCTAGAACATATTAAAATCTATTATTTTTTTGCCTCTAGATACGCATAGATGCTAATGAAAACTTATTTATCTCTTTTTAATAATAATTGGTCAGCTTAACTATTATTGAGATAGTTTAATAGTGGTCTGACCATTGTCAAACCATCTCAATAATGGTCATGTCAGTTGTGGGTCATTTGTTCCATTTCACAATGTTTTATTATGCCATGATGTTTGGCTTTCTCATTTCCATAAGGTTAGATTATACACTAATAAGATCCTAATTTGAATTTAATGAGTATATATATACATAAACACCCTAATATATGTATTACATGAAGATACACCAAGAACTCACATTGTATGCTCATGCAATTACAAAGATCACAACTAAGGACTTATTTACTCTACTTTTTACTACATTTTATTTATATTCAATACTTATTATTACATCATTCTACCAAAATAAGGACTATTGATAGATAGTATATAATATAATACTATCTTTCATCTCATACATAGGGATAAGTTTTGGGATTATCATATATGTTGATCTTATTATTGACATGCATGAGTGTTAGCTTCTAACTAGTCAAAAATTAAGGGGTTGAATGAGGTAAGCCCTTGAAAACAACACCTAATTTCTTATGTCCTTACAAAGTCTCTTAGAAAAAATTGGGGATTAAGAAAATGAGAATCCATTCTTGTGGTTTCACGCATCAATTATTTTATCTCGGATACATTTTTGTTGAGTAGGCACACGTGAAATGATTCACAAAATTTCAAACTAATATGATTTGCGCATGCACTACTGAAATTAGACTACCACTTTCATCATAGATTATCACTATTAGAACTATTTGACACTAATTATCCTCTCCCAAGATAGTATATCTTTGGTCACTTCATTAGATCATAGTCATATTTCTAGATTCTCTTCTACACTATTTTTGGACTCCTTCCTCAGTAATTTCAATTTTAGGTGACATAAGAATTAGGTATGTATATCTAAACCCACTTTTTCAATTATCAATTTTTCAAGTTAATTTCATTAAATCATCAATTATGCACATTTTTGGTATTTATTTATATTATTTATTATATTTAGATAATATCTATAGCATTGTGCCCTTTATGCATCATTTTATTTTTAGTTTAGTGGTATTTAACCTAAATCCTCTTTACCATAAAACACATAGACCCAAATTAAATTGAAATATAATTTGTAAGGTAGCACAAAATTAAGTGAAGGAAAATGGGGCCCAATATAAGTAAAATAATGTTAATAAGATCCTAATTTAAACCATATACAAAAACACACTATACCATAGCAAATAACTAGTGTTGTGCCAAACTTAGGTGTCTAAACACACATAACTCTTGTATTATTATTACTTTTTTTTTAAATGGGGTAGAGTTATTCTTATATATAATTTTATTCATAATATCTCTTACTACCATGGTGACTACTCAATTTTCCTCCTCTATTTTACTAAAAATCAATAACAGTCAAGTATATTCTAATGTCAATTGGATCATACCTTGACCTTCCTAAAATAAATTGGGTTATAATTCCATCAAAATAATCCACAACCCTTAAAATTTTCACTATTTTAACACACATAATAAATTTTAAACACCTAAAAATAGCCCCTAGGCATTTATAAATCATCAAGGTACTTGTGTGTTTATCAATTATTGGTCTAAATTAGGCTTTATTAACTCCTTTTTTAACATTTTGATTGTGTCACCCTCCTTATTTATCTCTCATCCCTTCTTCTTTGTATTCCCTATTTTTCCCCCTTTATTTCTAATGGTTTTAAAATAAATGTACATTTTACATTTTTTGGACCCATAAAGGTACAATGTGTGCTTCTAAGGTTGTGGGCCCTTTTAACCCATTAGGGTCCCCCATGGGTTATTAGTCCCATTTTTTCATTTCTTTTAGTAGTTTCATGTTGATTAGTGCCCTTATAGGGTCCTAATTTTAATTTAATAGGTTTTGTTGACAATTTATCCTCTTAGGCCAAAATTCAACCCCTATAATCCAAAACTTGACCTTCACATGGTCAAAATATGCTCAGTACATTTACACACACTTATCCAAGTCTTTTGAGTTAGTTTCAATGTGCAAGTAGCAGCTACAACAGTCTTACATAGATTTTCAAGGTATAATAATTTTATTTTATAGATGATCACATTAGTAGAAAGTGATAGTGGCCCACCACAACTTCTTCCATCCTTCATCAAGCCAAAATCATGCTCAAAAAGAAGTTTTAGACCTCTTTAATGCATTAAACTCCTTAACTTATCTATTAGGTCATTGGTGAACATAGAAAGGTCATTTTCATGAATTTATTTCATGGAAGAGAGATATTTTCAGTTAAAATTATCCTATGGGATGTACGCTACCCCTATTCCCTTATAATTCATGGAAAAAAATTTGATTTCAAGAGGCAAATCTCTATATATAATCATCAAGAACTTGGTTGCCTCTAAAACCCTGCAAAATCCAATGTTATATTTTTTCCTCTTGTCATGGCATGTCTAAGCTTGGTGAATGCATGAAAATAATTTAAAAACATTTATTGTATTTTTATAGTCTTTTTAATATCAATCCAAGGCAAATTCTCAAGCATCATACCTGTACCTATAATAAATCTCATGTTTGGATGGTTTCTTAATATGACAGGTGGTGCTCTTAAAGGTGTGTTGTGTTTTTAGTCATGAAAATGGTTTTATTGAGGTGTAATATGTTATAATAAACCTTTTTACACCTCATAAGCCTCCAAAATCATGTCAAGATACAAAATGGCAAGAAGGTAGTTTGTACATGCATGACAACTAGATTGTGCTAGGTCTGTCAGTATTGAATAGAGGTTATTGGAAATTTTGTGTTGTTATCCTTTGAGAATAAGTCCTAAATAAATACAAATAGAACCTAATTTTTCTCCAAGACCATTCAAGGTACCAATAGTACATAAAATCCCAAGAAGACCACCTGAGTATGCATGCTAGTGGACTGTGTTTTAAGGCTACCTATAAGTGGTCATTGAGATAGGCCTAGAAAGAAAAGACTATGTTTGTTAGGATTTTTGAGATCTAAACTTCATATTAAGTTTTATAAACATTATTTTAGCATGGTAAATCAGTTATATAGGTGATATAAGTTATATGGTGAATAGACTAAGGTTCTTTTGGAGAAGGTGTTAGACCTTTGGAAGACCTAAGAGATCAACATTGCAATTGAAGTTGGATGCTTAAGAAACCAATAATGGGATTGGTTTATTTTTGTTTTAATAAACATAATTCATATTATTAATTCACAAATCAAATTTTTAGACACTATATGATCATTCTCAATAGGAAGTTATAGGGGGCAAGCTTATGGTCATTAGTCTAGTAGGCTTAAACAGGGTTTTCAAGTATAGGAAAGAAATCAGCAAACCTATGAAAAAGGATTAGGTCTCAAATTCATTTTGGAGATGTTTATATTTATTATTATACCTAAACCAAACCCATAAAACCTATGCATGATCATTCATGGTTAGAAAATAGCAAGGAAATAGTTGATGTCATGCATGCACAAAGATGATTGTGTACAATCTACAAGATTGCCAAATAAAGAAAGGATGTTTTCACTAAATTTTAAGATTTATCCTCATATTTAAGTCTCAAAAATTACACTAAAATCCCACATTTAATTTTTAACTACCCAGGTACATGTATATGAGGTTGAATCCATTCTCAAGATATGGTAAGATGATAGGTTAAAGATAGAGTCATAAGTCTACACACCAAAATGAGAAAAAAGATGTAAATTTTGAGTCAAATATGGAATTTTAAAATTCATTATATGTGTGATGATACATTATGAAGTTTCAATAATGATTATACAGGTAGTTAAGAGAGGAAAATGTGAGGAGAAGACCATTAGGGTTAAAACTCCAAGACTACCTACAAACCCTTGATATAGGCTAATACAAGTTATAAGTGGATTTTAATGGTTATAATATTAGTATAATCATCTAAATACCTCATATAATATGTATCATACCTCAAGGAAATGATTTCCAATCATAAACAAGCATTTATATGACCTTATTGCTTAGAAACTCACCTTGCTTGAGAAGATTAATTTCATCACATGAGAAGTCAGAGGAGTAGATGCATGGGACCAAACTACATTAGGGTTTGATTATAAGGTTTTTATACTACATATTTTTAGCATTTTTTCATCCATTAATGGCTTTTACTTTATGAACAAAGAAGGTGGAGACCTAAAAACTAGCATTTTGACCTTAAGAGGATCTTGATGACTATAAATGATATCTAATGGACTCCAATGGATCTAAAATGACTTGAAAACACCTATATGACATTTTTACATATTTTAGTAATTTATTGGAGTAATAATTTGGCACATGTGGAGTAAAAGGCACAAGAAAATGGCCTAAAGACTGCATATTCTGGCATGTTATAGGTGTTTAAATGATTAATTTATTCTTGACTAGTTGGAGAGGCTTCCCAATCCTAGGTAAGGGCATTATTGTCCTAAATCATCCATTCAAGAGATCCCCATGGTGTTAAGATAGGTTTCAAATCTCTAAATCAAGTTATGTGAAGATTATCTTCTTGGTTGCATATAAAATCAAGGTTGTAGACCTTCTCAAGCTCACTAATGGCATCAAGAAACCCCATGACATCTATGTAAGCATCTCATGACATCCTTATAAGATTATATTAGTTGTATACAATCTCATTTCAATGAGTACATGTAATTTTGGAAGACTAATACACAAGCAACACACTAGTGTCATGTTGTTGAGGGCACTCAAAGAAGCATAACAGGCCCCTATCAACTCTTTAAACTTGTTTCAAGATGAATATGATATTGAGTAATCTTAAGAGGGATTAAAATACTTGAAACCTCAATGTTATAATCATGGAAGATGAACAAGGATTCAATATTTGGATTTTTTAGTGCATGAATATTTAATGCCCTCTCCAAACCACTTGATAGCAAGTTGTGAAGACTCTTTTAAAGATGGTCTACAAACTAAACAAGGGTTACATGTTCTTCCACAAGCCTTTCATAATATTTTACATCTATTATATAATTCTATAATAAATACTAGGTCTTGTATGAAGAGATAAAGTTGTTCTTATCACCTCACATTGAACCAAGCATGTTTAGAACATGAAGTTATAAGTTCTAATGACAAGGATCATAGTACGAGGAGGTATAATATTAAGTCTCATTTTCACCATTATGAGAAATTCATTTAAATATCCAAGAATGGCATAGAAGGATGATCAAGAGATAAGTAGGCCATGTGTCAACACTTAGAATGCTCTTCAAGACCTCAACTTATAACTCCAATCAAGAAACGGTAGTTTCAAGTGAAGAAAGATGAGTCGTAGGAGTTGAACAACCACTTATATTCCACATATCATGAGGTTATCATCAATCCAATACAATACATGTTGAATATGAATTATATGACTATTTTTTCCACCTTCTCTTGGCATTTATAAATAATTTGATGATGGATGATAGTCATGATTGACTTTCTCCACGTCTTCTTCCTCTCTCTCTCTCTCTCTCTCTCTCTCTCTCTCTCTCTCTCTCTCTATATATATATATATATATATATATATAGAGAGAGAGAGAGAGAATATATATATATATATATGTCCTTGAATGGATTTTAAAGGATCCTCCACATGATTATGGTGAAGCCATGCCCCTTTTGCATGCCATTAAATCAATGAAGATTGAATTTTTTCTTCTTCTAGTATTGTGTTTAGTGTAAATTTATGAATGATTGATCTATTCATGTGATTATTTGATTCTCCTTGACTTTTTGTCTCATTATTATTACCTATATGTAGTATGTGTCTCTTTTATAAGTTTTATTTAGTGTTATATTAGTTTATTACATTGATTAGAAATGGAAAATAAACTACCCCTCCTAGTCTTTCTTGAGATCCTTAACCTCTCTACAAATTACTTGTGTAATAGGACCAAATTAAGATTTGTGTATCTATAGTTCAAACTTATAGTCCATTTTGCACCTTAAAATGAGTGGAAAATATCAAACCATCTGGTGAATCACCCCTTTTAATTTCATGTTCAATTTCTCTTTATCTTTTCCTTGCAAGTTTAGTAGGTGTAGTGTTAGTCTTAGGTGTGGCATCAAGAGAGCTAGACCTATCTAGAGATTCACTCCACTTTTTAGGCCACCCATAGCTTAAGAGTGTTTCAATTTTTTCAATTGGTTGAGGATACCTGAAATACCTCTTGAAACATTTCAACTCAAATTTGATAACATGTTTATAAATACACAAGCACATTAGTGCATTTAGGAAATTAATAAACATAAGCATATAGAGGAGTTCAAGATTCTAAAGTAAATTTTAATGAGCATGTAACATATTTTATTACTTTATATTTATAATTTTGTAATAATTTAATCATTTGAATATCACTCATTGTTGCAATGAAGATCATGGTCATGACACAATTGTATTACACAAGATTGTTTGATTAAATTATAATTTAGTTGGTGTGTTACATTTGATCTTATGGACTATTAATGGGCCTAGGAAGTATTTGATATGTAAAAACCCTATTGATATTGAGCTTATGCCTTAACAAAATTATATTCATTGTCCTTTATATCTTCAGCTAACCTATCAAGGTTTAAAGTAAAATATAAATTTCTTAGTGATTGTTGTGAAGATTTAGAATATTGAACAAGTTTTTTAGAGTCTCAGACAAGAAAAACATAGTCATAAAATCAATAATTTCATTTATTCCATTTTTTATAAATGTAGAGTCAATTATTTTAAGGCTCAAATACATAAAGTGTATAGTTTTGGGGAAGTGCTCGATCATGATGATTTTTTAGGGTTCTCAACATCTTACCAAAAAAACCCTAATTATGTTATCAAAATATGATGACTATTTCTGTATTTTCCAAAAATTAATATACTCTTCTAAACCCTCTCTTAGTCATTTATTAATCTATATTTAGAATATTAATTTAGTATTTTTTTATATCTAATTAGGCTTGATTAAATGTGTATGGGTATATATATTGTAGTTGGATGTAAAACCTAATTTTACGTAAAGTAGACACTTAATTTTGGTATGTTTTTTCTTACTAATACAATGATTTTAGTATGACTTTATGCATATGGATCATTGGTTCAAATTAGGTAGTTATTGGTACTTTTTCTTGTGTTCTCATTTCTACTTTCCTCTCTATGTGGTCTTATGTTCTCCATTCATTTTACTTTCTACATAATTTCCAACTTTCCATTTTTCTTATGTTGGCTTCCATGCCAATAGGTCCCTAATTTTAATTTGATAACTTTATACATAAAAATTAATCTTTGGTATTTTAATAACAAGTATCAACTAATCATACATGTCTAAGACACACAATCAATTTTATTTTATTTGTATCATTACTTTCTTGTGATTCCAAGGATTTTTTATTTTTTCATACTTGTACAAAAAGGGGGCCTAAGAGAAATTTTTGATAAAATTTTGCATGCTCCATTATTTCTCAGCTTCATTCTTCTAAGGATAAAAGGATTCATTTTATAGGCTTAAATAGCTTATCGATATTTTAGGACTACGAATTTATTAAAAATAGTAATATCCCCTACCTATTTAAATCAAAATATCATATATTTAAAAGAAGTGGGGTATCCCATGGATAATAGATATGAATAAAAAAGATACAAGTGAACAAAAAAGTTCAAAACAAAAATCTTCTATTTTAAAAACAAAGTACATAAGACAAAGTTGTTAATAAAAGCTTTCATATTCAAAAGAGAAGCTACATGAAATACCAACAAGTAGTTACAAAAAGGCCCATCAATCTCAATTTAAATATTTATAAGCTTTATTTTCTTCAACAATTCAATTCTAAGTATAGTAGAATCAGGGCATCATAGGCATCATGGGAGACTTGAAAGGAAGGTTTCTAAAGCCTCTAAATAGACAGAGCATGGTAAAATTTTAATATTTTTCATAAAATCTCCTCTACTTTGTATATAAATAATTGATCTTTAATTTATTTTTATTATTCTTTTTCCTCCTCACTATTTATTTAATTAGCTCATTTGAGCAAAAGTTAGCTTCTTTTGACTTAAGTCCTTTTTTCATATAAACCAAATTTAAAGCTCTATTATTTTTCATGTAAGATCTTGTTTGGGCCTTTCTTTGTAATAAAATACAAAGTATGTGTGTTTCACATAATTGATGAATGTACTCACAATTGATAATTATCATCATTTTACTATGGCTTGTTGCCTCTAATCCCATTCCCATATTCAGATTAGTTCCCACCTCTTTGATTTTATTGTTTTGCATCATGTTCACTTTCTTATTATATGAAAATTAGTTATGTATTTATTCAAATAAGTATTCCACCCATTTCCTTCTTGGTACATCATCATAATTTATGTCTATTTATTTCTTCCCTTTTCACTTGTAAGTTTTATTTCATGTTGTTAGTTTAGGTAGATTAGAACTAGGATAAGAATTTAGACCAATTGCCTTTGGAAATTCTCTTACAAGAGTAATTCCACACTTGTAACAAAACCCATGTTGTGTTTTAAATGTGAGCACAATCAGTTATATATTTTGATACATCAACAAAAATATCATACAATTGCATTAGATTGTCATAGAGAGATAAGGTGGAAGCCTCTATTCTCTCATTGGGATATGAGACTCACATGCACTCAAACAACATTGATCCTTGATTCAACAATGATATTTAGTTATAACCCTTAAGGGGCCCTAGCCAATCAAATTTATGTAAACACCCAAATTAGGATGATCCCAACCCCACATAAGTCTATATTGGTTTATAGAGATTTAAAACATTTCAACATTTATCCAAAATATATCCATTTTTACATTTAGACTACATATTATCCATTATCTATCATTGAATAAAAACTAGGGATTGGCTTATCTCATAGGTAAAACCATGGTTGTACGGACCTAACCTAGAGAAACTTGCACCCATACATATTTTTCACTTTTTGTTAAATGTGGGTATGTCTCTTTATTACCACTAGTCATGAGCCTTAAACCTTCCTATATTTATTTTTAAAAGTTGTATGACTTACTTTATTCATCTTAAGTTTTTCCCAAGCCATTTGATATAGGTGAGAGATTAGTAGAGAAGAGAAGAGTTGGAAAGAAGTATGAGAACATATGACACCCCACTACACCAAGGGTCAAGCCTAGATCCAAACTTCTCCATTCAAGTTGTCCTTCAATGAATCAAATCTTACATACTTATGACATTTATCCATCTACATTTCTATATGAATTATCTTATTCCAAAAGAGGGTAATTATAATTTATTATTTGTATTTATCATTTCTAGAGAAGAGGATATTGAAACAGTTTCTCAAACAATTCAATTCACACACCAAAATAACTATGTGGAGGCCTGATTCTAAGCATAAAGGATACATATCATGCAATGTTGCTTTAATGGTCACCCAACTCTATTAATTTTATTTTATTTTTGGGTGTGAAATCTAGGTCAAAAATAATATTTAGACACACAACATATTTTTCCCTACACATCTACAAAGTGAATTTATAATTATAATCATGGATACATAATGCACACACACTAAAAAACCTAGTTTGTGAAACCATAGAGAGATATACCAATATCACAAATATTCACTCAGTGACATAGGGGATGAATTTAAATAGTCATACTTATTGTGGTTGATCTTGCACAAAACAAGTCCATACAAGTACTGGTTCATCTTAAAATAGTGTATAACTATATAAATTTAGGAGTAGGTCAAACATATTCAACACAATCGAATGCAGTCTTAAAATTACATAAAAATTAGGGTGTGATTTTTTATTAATGTGTTAGTCAATTCATTGATTTAATTTATCTTTCATTTTTGACACTTGGGCCTGTTTTTATTACCTAGCCTCTTAGATGGATCTAAATTCTATATTACTCCCATTACTTCTTCCAATGCTTTACAGGTTTTCAACAATGCATGACTTCAAGTTTTCTAAAGAGCACGTATTAAATTACTTTATAAGCAAAAGTAATTGAAAAACCCAAAATGGTCTTGATAATGTTCCTAACAAGTGTCCCTTCAAAAAAATTTGAAGGGCACTTCATTTTCCCAAGAGTCCCTTCAAACTTTTCTGAAGGGCACTTTTCTTTCTAAGTGACCCTTCGAAAAAAATTTGAAGGGTACTTTTCTTCCCAAGTGTCCCTTAAAACTTTTTGGAAGGTCACTTTTCTTCCAAGTTACCCTTAAAAAAAGTTTTGAATGGAAATTTTTAGCCCAAGTGTCC
Source organism: Torreya grandis (assembly GCA_037957365.1). NCBI lineage: Eukaryota > Viridiplantae > Streptophyta > Pinopsida > Cupressales > Taxaceae > Torreya > Torreya grandis. The sequence goes on from JARHVA010001319.1 coordinate 2,914,176, forward strand.
CTTCAGACTTTTTTGAAGGGCACTTTGTTGTCCAAGTGACCCTTTGGAAAAGTTCCAAAGGGCACTTTTCTTCTCAAGTGACCCTTCAGACTTTTTTGAAGGGCACTTTGTCTTTGGAAATGCCCTTAAAAAAAAATTGGAAGGGCCATTTCCTTTAGAAATTCCCTTCATAATTTTTTGAAGGGATCCTATGCCTTCCCCAAGTGTCCTTCAGAACTTTTTTTAAGGACACTTTCCCAAGTTTCCTTCAAGAAAAGTTCCTAAAGGAACTAGCCCTTATCCTTCAGGTAAAATCCCTAAAATAATTCCTTTGAATAAATTGTTTGAAGTAATTACTTTAAGAAAATTTCCCAAAACATAAACCCAACTTGATGGATCCCCATGATGTGCCACAGGACATCAAATTCAAGGCAGATAACTAGCCATTGAGATTTAAAGATGACATGTCATAGGACATCAAATTTAGGGTGGCCAACTAGTCATTGAGATTCAAAGATGATGTGCCATGAGATGTCAAATTCATGCCTAAAGTGTTCAAGCAAAGAGTAAAGCCATTCAAAGAACCCGACAGGGTCTTAAGCAAAGATAGTGCAAATCAAGTTTTTAAAAGAGCTTTGCTTATGACTTTTATAATGAAAAGCAATCAAAAAACTTGAAAAGGAAGAGACAATGCTTTACAAGTTTTCAAAAGATATTTGCTTATGACTTTTACAAGTAGAATCAATCAAAGACCCTGAAGAAATAAGTAGAAGTAAAGTCACTTGGAAAACTTAAATGGGTCTATAGTGAAAAATGTGAGAGCTTTCAGGAAGAATCTAAGGTTCACAGCAGCGATCCTAGCCATTTGTTATGAAGGGTCATCTCACTATTGATTTTGTAATGATCCTAGTTATTTCAAGAGGGAGAATCAAAGAGAAGGATAAATTCCAATTGAATAAGAGAATAGCTAGAATTAGTTTCACCAAGATGGTGACTATAAACCATTTTGGAGGCTTCTATTTTGGCACCCAAGAGCTCTCTCTTCTCTCCCTCTTAAGATATAAATAGGACCCTTGGGCTCTTATTTTATCATCCAAAAATAGTATGGCAAAGCCTTGCTAGAATTTTTTGCCATTTTCTTGCCTTTGAGAAAATAAGCATAAGTCTATTTTATTTCTAAGTTATAGACATTTGCCTAGGCATGCAAGAGACACAGAGTGACAATAAGTGATGTTTTATCCTTCTATTCTCTATCTTTCATGTTTTTGAGTAAAGAGTTGATCCAACAGGTCATGTAGAGTGCATTCTAGTTGTATGAGATTTTGAACATGTGTAACCTTTTTTTGGACTATATAGGTTGCCTTTTTTCTATTATTTACTTTATGTGATCTCATTCATTTTGTCTCTACATTGAAATACTTATGTTTGAATCTTATAGAGTTTGAGTTATAGACTATATTCTATTGTATTATGCATAAGTATAGGGCATACATGTGGATACTAATTCTTGGTATATCACCATCTTAGACTAGGATTTTCATTTATGCAAAATTTTAACTCTTTTCACTCATACAAACTGGTTCAGTAGTTTTATTACATAAAAAGCTAATACAAGGAGCTAGCCCTTTCAACCTAGAGGTTCATTTCCACTTATAGGCACACCCACAGGCCTAGAAATGTCCCAACATTGCCCAAATCTAGAGGAGGCCTAAATAGCCCTATTTTAGGGTGCAAGATTAGAGACAATAGTTCTAGCACACCCAATGGGACCTAAATTGTTGCTAAGTCAAGGTGAATGTTGGTCTTGATAGGCCTAAGTAGTAGAAATACCCCTAACATAGCATTTGGTGACTCCAAAAGGGTATGAATCCTTAGTTCTAGACCAAGTTTTATATATTATCCTACATGGTCCTCACAAGGCCCTTAAGATTTTCTAAACAAGCCCCTTGAGCTAAAGTTTTTCCTGAAGAAAAATGCCCTAAAAAATGCTAGGAGGTTTTGGGGAAGAATCAAAAGAGGTTGAAGAAGTTCAAGGAGAGGAGGAAGTTGAAGAAGAAGAAGAAGAAATAGAGGATCATAGGGGAAGAAGACAAATGGGAGAAAGGGGAGAGATAGATAGGCATCAACCTTTGCCTACTTTTAATACCCAAAACCCAATAGAGCTTCCTGCATACGACCCCATCCCTCCAAATACTACCAAAAATCTTCCTAGTTTTAATGGAGAGGGTCTTATTACCCCATCTGAACATATTAGAGACATCTCTAATTTTTGCAATTTCCATAATGTTACTAGGGCCAACATAGCCATTAGGCTACTTGTTATGTCTTTAAAAGGAAAAGCACTTGACTAGTATAAAATGTTGGAAGGGGGATACATTACAAGTTGGGTTGGTTTTGGAGACCTATTGGTGACAAGATTTAAAAATAAGAGTTATCATGCTTCCCTAATACATCATCTGGATGTAATAAGAAGAGGTCCAAATCAATCCATAAGAGATTTCAATGAAAGATTTCAAAAAACATGGTATAGGCTACCACCAATCATGAGACCTCCTCCTATCTTTGTGTTCCCAATATAGATTCAAGCTATTGGTACTGATGTTGTTGTTATGTTGCAATAAATGGGAGGATTCACTCTTCCAAGTGCATATGAACTAGAAATTGAGGCTGAGAATACTCAGATTCAGGTTGGAAGACTCCCTTTAAGAGTTTCTATGTCTTTATTGTCCAATAATTTGGTTGAAGATCTAATCATGTCTCAGGTTTCCAATGCCAATGTGAAGCCAAGAGCCTTTCCCAAGAAGGTGGATAACATTGTGGACAAGGATGAAGAAATTAGATCTTTGAGAGCTTAGCTCAAGCAAGCTCAATATCAAGCAAGTGCTCCTCCTAATGCACAATACTAACCTCAATAAGGATATAAAGCTCAATCCCAATACAATTATCAAGGGAGAGGAAAAAATCAACAAGGTTACAACAGAGAGCCTAATGCATATAATCCAAATTCTACTCCTCCCAAAAAGGCTGTTGTTCCAGTTCATGCAAATCTAGTGCAAGGAGAAGATCATGTGGACCAATGTGGGTAGCCTCAAGGTTAGTTTAGGCATGATGATGGAGGAACCAACTATGCTTTTACTACACAAAAAGAAGCTAATCCTTACATGAGAGAAGGTGAAGTATGTCCCAGCCAAAGGGATAATCATGGAGAAGGTAGCAGCCCAAGTGTGGGGATGATGAACTTTCAAGAAAATGATGATTTTTTGTTGACTTAAGGCATGTCAATTATAGATAATACAAGGTCCAAGAAGAGAGCCTTGGGAGAAGGCCAGGAGCCATGAATAGTTCCAAATGATGCCCCTCCAAGGCCATAAAATGCCAATCAGAGTGATGCACCTTCTACAAGCCATGTTCCTCAACAAAATTATAATATAAATGCAGCTGCCAAAATTGAAACACAATAGGCAATAGCTCCTTTATTGCCATAAAAAATGTAGGATAAAGTGAATAATCCATCTCTAAATATTGTGGACTCATTAAATATCACTATGACAAGCATATCCCTTTGGGAGGTTCTAAATATACCTAGTCAAAAGGATCTTTTACAAGAGTAGTTAGCAAGCATGCAGGTGGCTCCTCAATCTTCAAGGCATCATAGTGTGGCTCTCTCAAATTTTCCAAATCATCATTTGGAGCCTTCTACTAAAATTTAAAATCCTCCACCCTTCTATCTCATATTCATTGTTGGAGATAAATTGGTCCACAATTGTATTGTGGATAGTGGAACAAGCTCTACTGTTATGCCTAAAGTACTGGCTAATAAGCTAGGCTTGAACTTTGAGCCACACAGTAAAGGTATGTTGTAGCTAGATGGAACTCCAACCAAGATGGTAGGATTGTTCAAAGGTCTAAAAGTGTTTTTACATGGTTGTCCAAGATTCCCTATCATGCAAGATATTATGGTGGTGGACTTTCTAGCACACTTTACTATATGCTTGTCTAGGGACTTTATGGCCAAGATAGGAGGATACCTTTATTCTAATTGGTCCTTTCTATCTTTCAAGACAAGGTATGGAACCAAGGTAACCATAAGGACTCAACCCTTATCAAGGTTCCACATTGAGCCATTCTTGGAGACAATGACAAATCAAAACTATCTAATTAGTAAGGAAGAAGAGGCAATCTTGAATATTGAAACTTATTCTCCTTTTGAAGGTATTTATGACCTCTATCTTGACAAGTACAACACTGAAACACATGTCATTGATCATTACACTTTCCTTAAGGAAATTGACTTGGGAGTTTACTGCATGCATGAGAAAAATGTCCCAATTCCTTCACTCACCAATGAAGATCATGAGCTTGATGGCATGTGAGAAATGTTCTTTGATGGTTCAAGGATCAAAGTATGTGCATGATCTAGTGTCATGTTGGTTTCCCCATCAAATTATTGTTACTACTCTTCTTATAGGTTTTACTTTAGATGCACTTGCAATGTGGAAGAAAATGAAGGCTTAGTTTATGGTCTCCAATGGGCAAAGAAGAGAGGAATCAAGATTTTGAAAGTCTATGGAGATAGTGAGTTGATCATTCATCAAGTGATAAGTCAAGCTACAGCCAAGAACCCCTTTCTCAAGTCCTACAATCATAGGGTATGGTATATACTTGAGGATTTTGATGTCTTCAAAATCTAACCCATACTAAGAGACTTGAACAAGCACACTGATAGACTGGCTACAATAAGAGCACATTTTAACTTAGATGTTGATGTTGAATAAGAGAAAGATCAATCTCATATCAATATCATTGTGAGACCTTCCATTTTAGATAATTATGTGTCATGTCAAGTGTTTGAAAGTGGTGAACATATTGCACACTTATTGCAAAATGAGGTAGTCTTCTCTTCAAGAAATCAAAAGAAGTTGCATGATCATTATGAAGAGTAGAGTATACCACTAAATACAAATAAAATACTCAGGGGGATAATTACCTTGGAGAGTGTATTCAATAAGGATGATCAAAATAAAAACCAAAGAATGATCATGTCAACAAAAGAAGAGAACTATGAGAGATTTATGATTTTCAAGGACAAACTTTTGAAGATTGGTAAGCCTTATTCTCAGCTGGAGGCATGATTTTATTGCATTATGTAAAGAGTTTCATGACATCTTTGCCTAGGAATAAAAGGATTTGAAGGGATTTAACCCAAATCTAGCTCATCACACCATTGATTTGGAGCACGGAGCTAAACTAGTAAGACAATATCAAAGGCCTATCAACCCCAAGGTAGAAGAACTCATGAAAAAATAGATGACCAAATTGATTGAGTCTAAGATTATCTTTCTTATCAAGCACTCAAGTTGGGTAGCCAACCTTGTGCCAGTTCAAAAGAATAATGGAGAAATCAAACTTTGTGTGGATTTTCGTGATCTAAACAAAGTGTCTTTCAAGGATCATTACCCACTCCCTTCCATGGAAAAAATTCTACAATTTATTTCAGGTTCTCAATGTTTCTCACTTCTCTATGGTTATTCAGGTTATAATCAAATATTGGTAAATGAAGGGGATCAATTCAAGACAGCCTTCACCACCAATTGGGGTAACTTTTCCTACAATAAGATGTTATTTGGTTTATCCAATGCTGGAACTACATTTCAAAGGGCAATGGACATGGCTTTTAAAGGTTTGATCAATAAGTTTTTGCTTGTTTACCTTGATGATATAACCATTTTTTCAAAAGATGTTGTTGATCATATGGACATGGCTTTTAAAGGTTTGATCAATAAGTTTTTGCTTATTTACCTTGATGATATAACCATTTTTTCAAAAGATGTTGTTGATCATATGGGATATCTAAATAAAGTATTTGAGAAGTGTAGAGAGTATAAAATATCCCTCAATCCAAATAAGTGCATCTTCACTGTCCATGAAGGTAAGATTTTGGGCCATGTTGTTTCAAAAGAATGCTTGACCCTGAAAGGATTGAATTTATTCTAGGTTTGTCTTTACCTCAACACAAGAAATGGATGCAAAGATTCTTGGGAAAAATAAACTTTGTAAGGAGGTTTATCCCAAACTTTGCAACTGTGGTAAAGCTTACCACAACCATGCTAAAAAAGAACTAAGTTTTTACTTGGACAAAGGAAGGTAAAGGTAGATTTGAGGCAATCAAGAAAGCAATTGTAGCCTCTCCCACTCTCTTAAATCTGAATTTTGCTAAATATTTCATTCTTTATACTTTTTCTAACCTTGACACTATCTTAGCTATGTTTATGTAAAATAATGATGAAGATGTTGAACAACCAATTGCTTTCTTCAACCAAGGCTTAGAAGACTATGAAGTGAGATATTATTTTGTTGAGAAGAAAGATTTAACCATCATTATAGGTTTGAAAAATTTTAGGCATATGGTTTTCAACAATAGGATCCATGTCATGGTCTCCCATCCTAGCACCAAGGAGTTTCTCTTAAGCAGGGATCTTAATGAGAAGAGAGTTAGATGGATAATGAAGGTGATGGAATATGGCATTGACATCAAGGTAAAAAACCTAGTAAGAGGAAGAGGTTTATGTGATCACTTAGCATCCAACTTTTAAGATCCAAAAGAGCAAGCCTTGGTAAATCAAGTTCAAGACCAACCAGTTGATCAAATGCAAAATCAAATTTAGAAACAAGACATCATTGGTTTTCTTCAAAATGGTGAGTGTCCTAATGGCTTCAACAAATCTCAAAGAATGTATTTTAGGCTGGAAGCTATTCCTTATTATCTTTTGGATGGCATTCTCTTTAAGAAGTATGTGAGAAATGTGTTGCTAAGATGCATTAGCAATGACCAATTTGATATGCTGCTAAGTTTCATAATGGTGTAGATGGTGGTCACTTCTCTCCTAGAACACTAGCTATAAAAATAATGAGAGTTGGTTACTATTGGCCTAGTCTTTTTAAGGGCTATTATGATTGGGCTAAGGTTTGTCCTCAATGTGTTTTCTTTATTGGAAAACAAAATCTTGATGCCCTTATATTGAATCCTATCCAAGTGGATTAGTCTTTCATGCAATGGGGCCTTGACTTCATTGGCATGATCAACACTTCATCAAGTGCTGCACACAAATGGATATTGACTGCTATAGACTACTTCACAAGATGGGTAGAGGTTGTTGCTTTGAAGAAAGCAAATGAAAATGCCATCTTGGAGTTTTATGATAGCATTGTAACAAGGCTTAGAGCTTCTCATGTCATCATCTTAGATAATGTACTTGTTTTCATAAGTGTTAAAACTTTTGATTGGGTAGCAAAGAGTGAAGTTCATTTGAGTACCTCATCCAACTACTACCCTCAAAATAATGGATTGGTTGACTCTACCAGTAAGAACCTCATCAAGATCATCAAGAGGATGTTGGAAACCAATCAAAGAGCATGGCATAGCAAGCTAAAGATAGCCTTATGGGCAGACAGAATCACTCTCAATAAGTCAATTGGTAATTCTCCCTATGTACTTGTCTATGGGAGAGAACATAGGTTGTCCATATCACAAGAGCTCCTTGCCTTGGAACTTGCACAACAACTGAAATTACTTGAAAACACTCCCATGGAGGTTAGATTGATAGAATTAATGTAGCTACAAGAGGTAAGAGATGATTCACAAAAATATTTGGAACACCATCAAGTTCTCACGAAGAAATCCTTTATAAAAGGGCAAGGGCAAAACCAGATACTTGGTCTTGAAACGGGATGAAGATAGAGCAAAACCAGGCAAACATTCTTTTTTTTTCCTTGTGGAGTGGTCCTTACATCATCAGTAAGTGAAATCAAATAAACTCCTTTTAGCTAGCCAAAATAGATGGAGAAGAGTTGCCTATTCTAGTGAATCAAATCCACTTGAAGCCTTACTTTTTACCCTTGTTGGCCATGTCTTGTATATACTTTATTTTGGTGTGTTTCCTTTGTTGTTTTTGTTTTCCCTAAGTTCTTTGTAGCACAGGGGTGTTTGCCTTCCCTTTTTTTGGTGTGCATCTCTACCTTGTGTGTGTAATCAACCCAGCTAGTGTGTTTTTGAACCAAAGCTTGTTCAGTTCTCTTTGAATTGCCTATATGTGTGACTTCATTCCCAATGGAAGGATTTAGGTGATTTTTATTTGACATAGAAAGCATACCTCCCCTTAAAATTTCTAAGAATGTTGACCAAATTTTACCTCAGTATAATTTGTTCAACCATTTTCATGGAGAGTTGAACATCAGTTGCAAGAACAGGTCATTTTAGAGGTCCAAAATTTTAATTTATGAAGGCTAAAGTGTTTTGGTTCCATTGTAGTGTATGTCAAATTGTCCATAGGTCAAGTCTTGGTCCCTCATAAACTTGAGTTATATCATCAAGACCAATTCGGATTCTCTGAACGACTCGACTTATAAAAATTTCATGAGTAGAAGTAATTCAAGTTTACAAACCTGAATTACTTCTTCCAATGCTTTGTTGGGGATCAACCAACAATAGATTACACTTATGAAAGCAATAAATCACGGAATTAAATCAGATAGATAAGTAACTAGAATCAAATAGTAGCAAAGAACAAGAGATACAAGAAACCACCCTGAAAACTTGTATTAAAACTTTTTACAAAAGGAATACAATTGAAGAAACTTCTTTCTTCCACACCTCTCTCAGATACACAAGATCTCTCTCTAGATCTCTATCCCTTAAGAGCTCTCTCTCTCTCAAGTACAATCAATTCCAACAACCTGGATTGATACAACTCTATACTGTTCTTCAACATTCACATGCAATGAACTACTACAATAATTCACACTAAGCTAAGAAGATCTAATTCTACATATAGAATTAGGAGACTTGAGCATGCAATTACAACCAGCAGTTAAGCCTCTTGAACAAGGGCTCTAAAAACAATATTGCTAATAATAGAAATGTGAACATAAGACTAAGACTTAAACTCATCATGCAAACACTTGCTTCTGTCCTCGAAAATAGCATTCTAGACGCACAAGTAACCAATGCCGATTCCTGCCTGCTTGCCTGTGACTGACGTCGGCCGATCCTCTGCCAACACCAGCGTCTATTCAACTGCACTGGACCGACGTCGATCGCTCCTGACTGACGCTGATGACTGTGTAGACCCGAAGCTATTAAATGCACTCATGTGTGAAGCTTTTAGGCTCCACACCTTAACAATCTCCCTCTTAGAGATAAACAGCTGCACCAGTACCTGTACAGCAACATCTTCTAGCTCCTCTATCTTCAACTCAATCATGAAGACCAACAGAAGTTGAATGAAGATTCAACTTCTCCTTTGTAATCGGCTTGGTTAACATATCAGCAGGATTCCTATCTATATGGATCTTCTCCAACTTCAAATCACCATCTTCCAATACCTATCGTATGAAATGGTACCTTAGCCATATGTGCTTTGTTCTTGAATGAAAGGCTGAATTCTTAGCCAAATGGAATGCACTCTGACTGTCACTATACAATCTGCAACTCTCATGCTCCCTACCAAGCTCATCCATGAACTGTGTCATCCATATCATCTCTTTGCTAGCCTTTGTGGCTGCAATATACTCTACTTCTGTAGTTGACAAGGCAACAACCTTATGCAACTTAGATACCCAGCTAACTGTCATTCCACCTACAGTGAAAACATATCCTGTAGTGCTCCTCCTGCCATCCAAATCACCTACCATATTTGAATCTACATAACCATGTAGAGAAGTATCTGAACCTCCATAGCACAAGTGCCTACTGTTGGTTCCTCTCAGATATCTAAGGATCCACTGAACTACTTTCCAATGTTCCTTACTAGGATTGGCCATATACTTACAACTCCCACTGCTTGGGCAATATCCAGTCTAGTACACACCATTGCATACATCAAACTCCCTACTATGGAAGAATATGGAACCTTACTCATGTACTCTACCTCATCATGTGAATTAGGACATTGTTCTTTACTCAACTTAAAATGTCCAGCAAAGGTGTGCTTACCGGTTTAGCATCCTGCATATTGAACTGTTTCAACACCTTGTCCACATAATCCTCTTGAGACAATATCAACCTGTGATTTTTCCTGTCTCTCTTAATGCTCATGCCAAGGATTTTCTTTGCTGCTCCCAAATCCTTCATAGCAAATGTTTGAGCTAATTTCACCTTAAGCTCAAAGATATCCTGCATGTGTGAACCTACAACTAGCATATCATCTACATACAACAATAGAATAATATATCTACCATTATCAAATATCTTGAAATACACACAATGGTCAGATTGACACCTACTGTAGCCATGCTCAGTCATAAACCTGTCAAATTTTAAATACCATTGCCTAAGAGCTTGCTTGAGGCCATACAAGCTTTTCTTCAGTCTACACACTAATTTCTCCTTACCCTTGACCTCAAATCCTTCTGGCTGTTCCATATAGATTTCCTCATCCAAATCTCCATGAAGAAACGTTGTCTTAACATCTAGCTACTCAAGATGCAAGTCCTCAATAGCAACCAAAGATAGTATAATCTGTATAGAAGTCATTTTAACAACAGGAGAAAAAATCTCACCAAAATCAATACCTGGCTTTTGTGCAAATCCTTTCACTACCAATTTGGCCTTATATCTCATCTATCCATTCTCACCTTCTTTCAACCTGTAGGTCCATCTATTCTTCAGTGTCCTCTTACCTGCTGGCAATTCAACCAAATCCCATGTTTGGTTCTCTCTTAAGGACTCCATTTCCTCAACCATGCCATGCTCCCACTGACTCTTGGACTCCACCTGTATTGATTCTTCAAAACTCTCTGGTTCTCCACCATCAGTTAGCAATAAATAGAATAATGAAGGAGAATATCTAATCGGAGGCTTACTTACCCTTTCAGACCTCCTGATGGGTGTCTGAGACTCGTTCACAACACGCTGTCCACCCAAATTCTCTTATAGTGACCAACCTCAGTCACCTCCAGACCTGTTACTAGCTGATGTCAGTTCTGCCTGACCGACGTCGGTTCCTATCCAGCTGACATCAGTCTCTGTATGACTGACCTCAATTTCTATTCTGTCGATGCCAGTTCCTAACCTGCCGACGTCGGTCTCTATGTTTTCCTACAAGTGATTATTTCTTTTTCTCGTGAGCTCATTTCGGACCATCACCTCGTCTAATTCACTATTGCTCTACCTAGATTGATTCAACTTCTTCAGCTGATCATTATACATCACTTTTTCATTGAAAACAACGTCCTGGCTCCTAATTACCTTGTTAGTTCCTAGATTCCAAAATCTAAAACCAAAATCATCTGAGCCATAGCCAATAAACGTGCACCTCATAGACTTAGCATCGAGCTTCTTTTTATTTTCCTTCTCTATGTGCACAAAGGCTTCACAACCAAAAACTTTGAGAAAAGAGAGATCTACCTTTTTACCTATCCAAGCCTCTTCTGGAATTCCACCATCCAGAGCTGTAGAGGGTCCTCTGTTAATCAGGTACACTGCAGTGTCAACAGCTTCTACCCAAAACTCTAAAGGCAAACCAGCATGCAATCTCATACATCTTGCACGCTCCATGATTGTTCTATTCATCCTTTCAGTAATTCCATTCTATTGAGGTGTCCTTAGAACCATTCTTTGCCTACGAATTCCATGCATGTAACAATACCAGTTGAACTTATAACTACAGAACTCTCCACCATTGTCAGATCTCAGGCACTTTAATCTTTTGCCTATTTCATTCTCAACCATAGCTTTCCAAATCTTAAAAGTCTCAAATACATCAGATTTCTTCTTAATATAATAGATCCATACCTTTCTTGTAGCATCATCTATGAACGAAACATAGTACTGTGATCCTCCAATAGAAGCTACCTGAGCTGATCCCCACACGTCTGTGTGAACAAGCTGCAACTTATGCTTCTTCTTTGTAGACCCAGTCTTGAGAAAACTAACCCTTTTTTATTTTCCAAATACACAGTGCTCACAAAATTCTAGATCCATGCTTTTCAAATCTAAAAGCTTACCTTTAGACTTAAGAATTGACATCTCCTTCTCACTCATGTGGCCAAGCCTTGAGTGCCACAATTTTGCATCTACATCTGAAGTAGATAATATAGAAGGAGAATTGTTAGTAACACAATTACACAAATAGAGAGTACCTACTCTCTTACCTCTGGCCATAACAAGTACACCCTTGGTCACCTTCCATGATTTTGCTGTGAGAGTTATTGTACAACCCTCATCCCCTAACTTTCCTGCAGAAATCAAATTTCTCTTCAAGCTAGGAACATGCATAACTTCTCTCAACACCCATGTGTTGCCATTCTACATTTTTAGCTGCACTTTACCTTTGCCAATAATATTACAGGGTTCATCATCCCCCAGATATACTATTCCAAAATCTCCATGGATATAGTCACAGAAATATTCCCTATTAGGGGTAGCATGAAAAGATGCACCAGAATCTAACACCCAAGATTCTATATTATTATGTAGAGAGAATATTAAAGCATCTTGTGCAATACCTGCAATCTTGGCTTCTTCCTTTCCTTCGTGTTGATTGTCCTCCTTAGGCTTTGACCAGCAATCTCTACTTATGTGCCCCATCTTTCCATAATTTCAGCATTGTGGCCTTCTGCCATTTCTGGATTTAGATCTGCCTTTCCCCTTAGACTTGGATCTTGATCTCCCTTTCTTGCTCTTCTCTTTTTGCCTTCCCCTGGTCTCAAAACTTAAAGCATTCCCAGATGTCTCTTCTGTGCTTTTCCTACGAATTTCCTCATTCAAGATAACACTAACAACATCCTCTACTTTTAAAATATTTGATGCAAATGCAGTATTGCTAACTGCCATTACTAAGCTATGCCAACTTTCAGGCAAAGAACATAATATTAAAAGAGCTTTTATTTCATCATCAAATACAATTTTGAATGAACTTAATTGGTTTACAATACCATGGAAATCATTCAGGTGATTAGATATAGATCCACCTTCCTACATATGCAAATTGAATAGCTGCTTCATAAAATATACCTTATTAGAAGCTAAGGGTTTTTCATACAAATTTTCTAGAGTAGTCATCAACTCTACCATTGTTTTTGCCTGTGATAAATTAGATATCACAATAGATGCAAGACTCAGTCTTATAGACCCCAGAGCCTTTCTGTCAAGAACTTCCCATTCTTCATCCTCCATGTTCTGTGGGCTTCTTTGCAATCCCACCTAATGGTAAGTATAAATCCTTCTGATACAGATAGTCCTCTATCTGCATTCTCCAATGTTGATAGTTTTTGCCATTGAACTTTTCCATTCTTAGTTTACTTTCATCTGCCATTGCTTCTCCCACTAAAACAGAAATCCCTGCAGAAACTCCTGTGAGCAACCTGTAATCAATACACACTACACAGATCTAAACCGCTTGTTAGTGAACCTGAGCTTTGATACCAATTATTGGATATCAAACTCTAAACCTACAACCAAGGCTCTGATACCACTTGTTAGGGATCAACCAACAATAGATTACACTTATGAAAGCAATAAATCACGAAATTAAATCAGATAGATAAGTAACTAGAATCAAATAGTAGCAAAGAACAAGAGATACAAGAAACCACCCTAAAAACTTGTATTAAAACTCTTTACAAAAGGAATACAATTGAAGAAACTTCTTTCTTCCACACCTCTCTCAGATGTACAAGATCTCTCTCTAGATCTCTATCCCTTAAGAGCTCTCTCTCTCAAGTACAATCAATTCCAACAACCTGGATTGATACAACTCTGTACTGTTCTTCAACATTCACATACAATGAACTACTACAATAATTCACACTAAGCTAAGAAGATCTAATTCTACATATAGAATTAGAAGACTTGAGCATGCACTTACAACCAGCAGTTAAGCCTCTTGAACAAGGGCTCTAAAAATAATCTTGCTAATAATAGAAATGCAAACTTAAGACTAAGACTTAAACTCATCATGCAAACACTCGCTTTTATCCTCAGAAATAGCATTCTGGATGCACAGGTAACTGATGCCGATTCCTGCCTGCTTGCCTGTGACTGATGTCGGTTGATCCTCTGCCGACACCGGTGTCTATTCAACTATATTGGACCGACGTCAGTCCCTCCTAACCGACGCCGATGACTGTGTAGACCCGAAGCTATTAAATGTGCTCATATGTGAAGCTTTTAGGCTCCACACCTTAACATGCTTTGTGGGTTTTCAATGATGCATGACTTCAGGTTTTCCAAGGAGCAAGTCTTAAATTGCTTTATAATCAAAAGTAATCAGAAACCCAAAATGGTCTTGATAACGTTCCCCCCCAAGTGTCCCTTCAGAATTTTCTAAAGGGCACTTTATTTTCCCAAGTGTCCCTTTGGAATTTTCTAAAGGGCACTTTTATTTCTAAGTGACCCTTCAAAAAAGTTTTGAAGGGCACTTTTCTTCCCAAGTGTCCCTCCAGACTTTTTTGAAGATCACTTTTTATCTCAAGTGTCCCTTTAGACTTTTCTAAAGGGCACTTTTTTGTCCAAGTGACCCTTTGAAAAAGTTTTGAAGGGCACTTTTCTTCCCAAGTGACCCTTTAGACTTTTTCAAACGGCACTTTGTCTTTGGAAATGCCCTTTGGAAAAGTTCTGAAGGGCCATTTCCTTTGGAAATTCCCTTCAAATTTTTCCAAAAGGACCCTGTGCCTTCCCCAAGTGTCCTTCAGAACTTTTCTGAAGGACACTTTCCCAAGTGTCCTTTGGGAAAAGTTCTCGAAGGAATTAGTCATTGCCTTTCAGGCAAAATCCTGTAAAGAATTCCTTCAGACAAATTTTCCAAAGGAATTAATTTGATAAAATTACTTGAAACATAAACCTGACTTGATGGATCCCCATTACATGTTTCAAGACATCAAATTCAAGGCATACAACTAGCCAATGAGATTCAAAGATGATGTGCCATAGGATTTCAAATTTAGGGTGGCCAACTAGCCATTGAGATTCAAAGACGACATGCCATGGGACGTCAAATTCATGCCTAAAGTCTTCAAGTAAGGAGAAAATCCATTCAAAGCACTTGGCAGGGTTTTAAGTAAAGTTAGTACAAATTGGGTTTTCAAAATAGCTTTGCTTATGAATTTTATAAGTAAAAGTAATCAAAAAACTTGAAAAGGAAGAGAAAATGCTTTGCAGGTTTTCAAAAGAGCAAGTAGAAGTAAAGTTACTTGAAAAACTCAAATGGGTCTATAATGCAAAATTTAGGAGATTTTAGGAAGAATCTAAGGTTTGTAGTAGCGATCTAAGCCATTTAATATGAAGGTTCATCTCACCATTAATTTTGAAGTGGTCCTAGTTATTTCAAGAGGGTGAATCAAAGAGAGGGATAAACTCCAACTGAATGAGAGAATAGCTAGAATTAGTTTCACCAGGATGGTGACTGCAAACCATTTTGGAGGCTTCTATTTTGGTTCCCAAGAGCTCTCTCTTATCTCCCTCTTTTAATATAAATATTACCCTTGGGATCTTGTTTTATCATCCACAGATAGTATGGTGAAGCCCTATTGGAATGTTTTGTCATTTTCTTGCCTTTGAGGAAAGAAGCATAATTCTATTTTCTTTCTAAATTCTAGACATTTGCCTGGGCATCAAAGAGACACAAAGTGATATCAAATGATGTTTTATCCATTTGTTCTCTATCCTTCATGTTTTTAATCAAATATTTGATCCAACAGGTCATGTAGAGTGTATTCTAGCTGTATGAGATTTTGCACATGTGTAACCTTTTTTCTAGACCATACAAGTTATCTTTTCCAATTATTTACCTTGTGTGATCTCATTAATTTTGTCTCTACATTGAAATACATATGTTGGAATATTATAGAGATTGAGTTATATACTATATTCTAATATATGATGCATAAGTATAGGGCATACATGTGGATACTAATTCTTGGTGTATCACCATCTTAGATTAGGCTTTTCATTTATGCAAACTTCTAACTCTTTTCAATCATACAAACTAGTTCAATAGTTTATTGCACAAAAATCTAATACAGGGAGATAACCCTTTCAACCTAGAGGTTTATTTCCACTTATAGGCACACCCACAGTGCTAGAAATATCCCAATGTTGCCCAAATCTAGAGGAGGCCTAAATAGCCCTCTTCTATAGTGCAAGATTTGGAGACAACAGTAACTCTCTCCACCTTTATTTCCTAATTCTAATTGCTCAAGGTAATTTCCTTTTATCATGCACAATAGGTATGTCTTATTTACTTGCTTTTTGTATTTAATTAGATCTCCCACATGCCATTATTTTACAAGATTAGTGTAGTATTTTGAAAACTTGTGTGCCCTCTTTATAAAACACATACTAAACTTTGGTGAACACGTGCTCTATTACACCTATAATGGTTTCATATTTAGATGAATGTGTATAGTCTTGCTTACAGTCTATCCTTATATATTTGAATCTCACTTCTTACTTGTGATATATTTCAATTTTGTTAGGATTACTCGACATGTTTCTTTCCCTAGGTTAGATCTTGTTGCACATAGTGTCAAATTTGAATCCATCTAATATTTTTAGGGATTATTTGATTGCATGTTAATAGATTTTTTATCCATAACTTCATTCCAAGCCTTATTTCATTCTCAAATCTCTAAAAGTATGTTTACAAACCCTAGTGTGCTTGCCAAAATTATGTTTGCTTGTGTACATCTTCTTAGGGTGTTGTTTAGAGTCATATTCTTCAAGCCCTAGCCTTTGATTATAAAATTTATTTGAATTTTTGTATTTCTATGTACACTATATCCTTTTTAGGGATAAGAATATTCATATATGTCATTATGTTATATCATTCTTTAAAATGTTTATATCTACATGGTATATTCCTAGCATTTGATAATTGTTATGTATCAAGTTATCCTTATTATACAAATTTAAATTCTTCATTTTCAAATTAATATTTTAAATGGATAATCATAGAATATTAGAATATATTCAATACATGTAAGGGTTTCATGTAATTGTGATAGTGTTTTATGTCTCTATACCCTTAATAATGATATAATATTTGTAGCTCCTTATGTAAATATGTCATGTTATAATATAAATGTCTCCCATTATATGGTGACTTATTATGAGGTGAACCATACTTTTCAGAAGAGGGGTAAAGAAAATAATTGAATATTACCTTCTAATCTTCCTCAATATCAAGGTGGGAACCTCCCAAACATCCATCCTAATCTTCCTCAATCCCCCAAGTTAACGTTGCATGTTATAAAATATTATGATATCATGGATCAATTATAAATTATTCATGCCAGGATTTTCATCCTTGAAATAATTAGCAAATCCAATGTGTATTAGGATATTATTTACAAATCATTATAAAACACAACATTTCCAAGTGATTCCCAACCATCTCACTTTGCTTCTATTTTTAAATACTTTAGATATAGTGAGAATGTAATTACTTATTAAGATTACACAATACATCTGACAAACATTGTCAATCAAAACTTTCCTTTGCACATTCAAGTTACTATTAATAATCTATGAATCAAGAGAGTGATCAGTGATAATGGCTTAGGATTTAATATTTAGATTGAATTCTTTATTTTACAATTGGCTATTGGTAGAGAAGACTTTCCAAGCTCAATTATGTGAGTAAAGGAATTTAAAAATCAAGAATGAGTAACCTTTAGTACAATCATGTGAAATATAAATCTTGGGAAAAAAATTTAGTGACTAAGATTCATACCATTTCTAATGATGTAATTTAAAATATTTTTCTTGGAAGACTTTGGATTCATGTTAGTAGTGTTGTACCCTCTGCCTTACATTGATTCTTGAAAATTGAATATAATGGAATTATTTATACATATACAATAGATGATATTCCTTTTAGATTTTAAAAAATGGTTGAGCCTCAATATAATTTACTACCTTACCTTGAAAAGAAACAAAAAACTATAGTGGGTTTCAAGTAATTTATTCTGATCGAGCAAACCACAAAATTTGAGATTAACAAATGTAATAATGCTCAATAAACTAATGAACAAAACAAGTACAATGAGGACAATTAAGGTGACACTATAGAAATATTGAGAAAAATATTTTTACTCCAATAGTTCCTAGACAATATAAAGATGATATAAATGTTTATATTGTTGATTCATTTTGCATAAGTCTTGAAGAATATGAAAGACCAAACTTTACTAATCAAGAATTTAAAAAAGGTAATAAAAAAGGACATCATGATGTTTTCTCGTAAAATATATAGGCAATAATCTTACACAATGAAGTATCTATAAATGTGGATTTCAATTCAAATGTGTACGAAAGCTAGATAATAGTGTTTAAGGACTCAACAAAAGA